>SJXQ01012691.1:502544-742447 GCA_006408695.1 Aepyceros melampus | reverse complement strand
TCATTCAGAAGTTGCCCTGCATGCATGTGTTCCTCTTATGGCACCAACCATCTGAATGGTAGACATCAAAGTCCAGCTTAGCTCGTGGCTCACACGAAGTTCAGAGGGAAGAGCTGGAGATGCAGCCTTGCCATGGAAAATATTATGTTTTTTCACTTCTGGAGTGCCCAAGGGCCCTGAAATCCAGTCCCATGATTATTTCCCAGAGTTGGACCCTAAATTGCCCCAAAAAACTGGGGGAAGCCAGAAGAATCTATCAGGGGAGCGAAGAGATGCATCAGAAAAACGCGCAGTACCGGATTCGCGAAAATTCAGTCAGCTGGAGTTTCATATTCCCACTCTCGCCTCAGGGCTATTAAAAATTTCTTAAGAAATTATTTAATCTTGTGACTAATCTTTTAATCTGTCACTTCTAGTTATCTTTATTATATATTTCATTCTTTCTTCAACAAATATTTGAGTGTACCAGGCATTTTCCTAGGCCCTGGGTGCATTGATGGAAAAAGAAGGCATAATCTCTACCCTCATTCAACTTAGATTTGTGGGAGATAAAAATAAAGATCAATATACTATGTGATATATTAGGTAGGGGTAAGTAAATAAAAAAACAGCTTAAGCAGGGACATGGAGTTAAGTGGTCAGGAGAAGAAGGAATTAAATATTTAAGTAAAGTAAAGCCTCACAGGTTAATTTTTGAATAAATGTCTTAATGAGTTGCTGCGTTATCACATTTACTAACCTTTTCTTCTGCAATATCTGGTCTGCTCTTAATCCTATTCATTGTATTTTTTGACTCAAATACTGTATTTTCCATCTCTAGAAGGTTCTTTTTTTTTCAATCTGCTCTTTCTCTACATAACTTATTCAGTCATTTCTTAGGTTTTTGAACATATGTAATATAGATATAAAAAACATTTTGACATCTTTGCCTGGTAATACAAACATTTATTCTAGTTCTTTGTCCATTTTGATTGAATTTTTCTCCTCATTATGATCGTTTTTTTCCTCTTGCTTTACTGACGTTTTTTAATAGATTTCAGTCATTGTGAATTACTTTGTTACATATTGGATATTTTGTGTCCTTGTAAATATTGTTGGGGATTCCCAGGTGATTCAGTGGTAATGAATAAGCCTGCCAGTGCAGGAGACGTGGGTTCAATTGCTAAGTTGGGAAGATCTCCTGGAGAAAGGAATACCAACCCATTCTTGCCTGGGAAATCCCATGGACAGAGGAGCCTGGCAGGCTACAGTCCATGGGTTGCAAAAGAGTCAGACACGACTTATCAACAAAACAACAATAGCAGAATATTTATGAGCTTCATTTTGAGATGCAGCTTGGTAACACTGAAACAGTCTGATATTTTCAAGGCTTGCTTTTAAGGTTTGTTAAGTGAGACCAGGCTCCATAATTTGAGAGCATAATTTTGCCCCATTACTAAGGCAGTATCCTTGTGAGTACTCTTCCTTCAGTTCAGTTCAGTTCACTCGCTCAGTAGTGTCCGACTCTTTGCGACCCCATGAATCGCAGCATTCCAGGCCTCCCTGTCCATCACCAACTCCCATAGTCTACCCAAACCCATGTCCATTGAGTCAGTGATGCCATCCAGCCATCTCATCCTCTGTCGTCCCCTTCTCCTCCTGCCCCCAATCCCTCCTAGCATCAGTCTTTTCCAATGAGTCAGCTCTTCCCATGAGGTGGTCAAAGTACTGGAGTTTCAGCTTTAGCATCATTCCTTCCAAAGAAATCCCAGGGCTGATCTTCAGAATGGACTGGTTGCATCTCCTTGCAGCCCAAGAGACTCTCAAGAGTCTTCTCCAACACCACAATTTAAATGCATCAATTCTTCAGCGCTCACTCGCTCAGTAGTGTCCGACTCTTTGCGACCCCATGAATCGCAGCATTCCAGGCCTCCCTGTCCATCACCAACTCCCATAGTCTACCCAAACCCATGTCCATTGAGTCAGTGATGCCATCCAGCCATCTCATCCTCTGTCGTCCCCTTCTCCTCCTGCCCCCAATCCCTCCTAGCATCAGTCTTTTCCAATGAGTCAGCTCTTCCCATGAGGTGGTCAAAGTACTGGAGTTTCAGCTTTAGCATCATTCCTTCCAAAGAAATCCCAGGGCTGATCTTCAGAATGGACTGGTTGCATCTCCTTGCAGCCCAAGAGACTCTCAAGAGTCTTCTCCAACACCACAATTTAAATGCATCAATTCTTCAGCGCTCAGCCTTCTTCACAGTCCAACTCTCACATGCATACATGACTACTCTTCCTTAGGCCTTGTTTGTTATAGGTTTTTTAAAATTCTGGCTAGTAGTAAGACGGTAAAGTGTTTGCCTACAATGCAGGAGACCCAGGTTCAATCCCTGGGTCAGGAAGATCTCCTGGAGAGGGCAATGACACCCTACTCCAGTACTCTTGTCTAGAAAATCCCATGGACGGGGGAGCCTGGTGGGCTACAGTCCATGGGGTTGCAAGAATCAGAAAATCCTGAGCAACTTCACTTTACTGGAGAAGGAAATGGCAACCCAATCCAGTGTTCTTCCCTGGAGAATCCCAGGGATAGGGGAGCCTGGTGGGCTGCCGTCTATGGGGTCACACAGAGTCGGACATGACTGAAGTGACTTAGTAGTAGTAGTAGTAAGATGAACTATACCTGGCTTTATGTGAGCTTGGCATGTTTTTCCACTAGGTTTTCAAGTGGTTCCTCCCCACTTTGTGTTTTTCCTCATATGTATGCCCCCTTCAATATGTGGGGAAAAGTGAAATTAAGTAACTCAGATAAGATTCGTAATGACAAATCATTACGAATGATCAGAATAGAGGATAATATAATTTATGTTCTGTCCTTTAAAAAAAGAAAAGTTAAATAATAGTGATGGAATTTATATCTACCCACTATATGTTTAAACTGAAATTAGGCTGAAGTATTTAGATTTTGTTATAGTTTTACTGTTTTCTGCAATCCATTTGTTGGAGTCAGTGATGCCATCCAACCAACTCATCCTCTGTCGTCCCCTGCCTTCAACCTTTCCCAGCATCAGTGTCTTTTCCAGTGATCAGTTCTTCACATCAGGTGGCCAAAGTATTGGAGCTTTAGCATCAGTCCTTCCAATGAATATTCAGGATTGATTTTCTTTATGGTTGACTGATTGGATCTCCTTGCTATCCAAGGGACTCTCAAGAGTCTTCTCCAACACCACACTCACATCCATACATGACTACTGGAAAAACCATAGCTTTGACTAGACAGACCTTTGTCGGCAAAGTAATGTCTCTGCTTTTTAATGTGCTGTCTAAGTTTGTCACAGCTTTTCTTGCAAGGAGTAAGCATCTTTTAATTTCATGGCTGCGGTCACCACCTGCAGTGATTTTGGAGCTCAAGAAAATAAAGTTTGCCACTGTTTCCATTGTTTTCCCATCTATTTGCCATTAAGTGATGGGACCAGCTGCCATGATCTTCATTTTTTGAAAGCTGAGTTTTAAGCCAACTTTTTCCTCTCCCCTTTCACCTTCAAGAGACTCTTTAGTTCATCTTTGCTTTCTGCCATAAAGGTGGTGTCATCTGCATATCTGAGATTATTGATATTTCTCCTGACAATCTTGATTCCAGCTTCTGATGATTCATCCAGCTCACCATTTCACATGATGTGTTCTGCATAGAAGTTAAATAAGCAGGGTGACAATATAGAACCTTGATGTATTCCTTTCCCAATTTGAAACCAGTCTGTTGTTCCATGTCCAATTCTACCTGTTGCTTCTTGACCTGCATATAGATTTCTCAGGAGGGAGGTAAGGTGGTCTGGTATTCCCATCTCTTTCAGAATTTTCCACAGTTTGTACCACAGTCAAAGTCTTTAGCCTAGTCAATGAAGCAGAAATAGATGTATTTCTGGAATTATCTTGCTTTTTCTATGATGTAGTGGATGTTTGCATTTTGATCTCTGGTTCCTCTGCCTTTCCAGCTTGAACATCTGAAATTTCTTGGGTAATATTGGAGCCTAGCTTGGAGAATTTTGAGCATTACTTTGCTAGCGTGTAAGATGAGTGCAATTGTGCAGTAGTTTGAATATTCTTTGGCATTGCCTTTCTTTGATTAAAAGGAAAACTGACCTTTTCTAGTACTGTGGCGACTGCTGAGTTTTCCAAACTTGCTGGCATATTGAGTGCAGCACTTTCACAGCATCATATTTTAGGACTTGAAATAGCTCAGCTGGAATTCCATCACCTCCACTAGCTTTGTTTATAGTGATGCTTCCTAAGGCGCAATTGACTTCATACTTGCAATCCATATTCCATAGTGAGGTCCCATGCCTCTGTCCTCTTCCCTTTCCCCACTTGTAATGGCTCTATCTGTGTATAGAAATAATGATCTTGTGTAGAACAGTGGGTTTATTTCATATACAATGCTTAGATTTTAATGTAGTTTGGTATACAACTGTACTTATGGTTCCTGACTGGCATTTAACAATGTAAATACTCAACTGTGTACAATGCAAAGAAATATGGAACTTTAATCAAAATTCACAATTGATAGGTGCTGAGAAATCTATTCATTTAAAACCTCATAGGTAGCACAAAGAGTTTTGCCTAATAGGAGCCAACATAGACATAAAATATAAAATAAAAGTAGAGCTTTTTCAGATTTTTCTATGATTTACTATGGGTTTTGATACTGATTATTAACAAAGGAGATTTTACTCTACTTTTAGAAATAAAGAATGAGTTCATACTTCAGAATATCACAAAATTAATTGGTTTGTGTGTTTCATTTCTAGATACTGTTAGGAAGATAAATTTGTCATCTGAAAACCAATATTATTTCATTACTAAGACTCACAACTTTTAGTCTCTTATGAAGCTTTCTGTTAATTTAGAAAGTGATACTGGTGATTGCAGCCATGAAATTAAAAGATGCTTATTCCTTGAAAGAAAAGTTATGACCAACCTAGATAGCATATTCAAAAGTAGAGACATTACTTTGCCGACTAAGGTCAGTCTAGTCAAGGCTATGGTTTTTCCTGTGGTCATGGATGGATGTGAGCGTTGGACTGTGAAGAAAGCTGAGCACCAAAGAATTGATGCTTTTGAACTGTGATGTTGCAGAAGACTCTTGAGAGCCCCTTGGATTGCAAGGAGATCCAACCAGTCCATTCTGAAGGAGATCAGCCCTAGGATTTCTTTGGAAGGAATGATGCTAAAGCTGAAATTCCAGTACTTTGGCCACCTCATGCGAAGAGCTGACTCATTGGAAAAGACTCTGATGCTGGGAGGGATTGGAGGCAGGAGGAAAAGGGAATGACAGAGGATGAGTTGGCTGGATGGCATCACCAACTCGAAGGACGTGAGTCTGAGTGAACTCCGAAAGATGGTGATGGACAGGGAGGCCTGGCGTGCTGCAATTCATGGGGTTGCAGAGTCGGACACAACTGAGTGACTAAACTGAACTGAACTGAACTGAACTGAATAGAAGATATAAGCTTCATAAAAAACTTTTTAATGAGACATTTTGGACATTTTTCAAATATCATCTTATCATGTCCAAAAAGTACTCAGTAGAGGTAACTCAACATTGATGAAGACTGTTTAAATCTCAGGAATATTTTGTTCCTAGTAGCAAAAGTTCTCCTTTGAAAATTATGCTGTTGAGGTTAACTTGCTAATGTGTTTGGAATAGGCATTGTCTTGAGTGTATTCCTCGATGAAATGAAAATGCTCTGTGAAATAAGTCTTAGCAGAAGGGTCATCTGCAACATTTGTAATCAGATCAGATCAAATCAGTCGTTCAGTCGTGTCTGACTCTCTGTGACCCTATGAATCCCAGTACACCAGGCCTCCCTGTCCATCACTATTTCCTGGAGTTCTCTCAAACTCACGTCCATTGAGTTGGTGATGCAATCCAGCCATCTCATCCTCTGTCGTCCCCTTTCCTCCTGCTCCCAATCCCTCCCAGCGTCAGAGTCTTTTCCATTGAGTCAACTCTTTGCATGAGGTGGCCAGAATACTGGACTTTCAGCTTTAGCATCAATCCTTCCAAAGAACACCCAGGGCTGATCTCCTTCAGAATGGACTGGTTGGATCTCCTTGCAGTCCAAGGGACTCTCAAGAGTCTTCTCCAACACCACAGTTCAAAAGCTTCAATTCTTCAGTGCTCTGCCTTCTTCACAGTCCAACTCTCGCATCCATACGTGACCACTGGAAAGACGATAGCCTTGACTAGACGGACCTTTGTTGGCAAAGTAATGTCTCTGCTTTTGAATATGCTATCTAGGTTGGTCATAACTTTCCTTCCAAGGGGTAATTGTCCTTTAATTTCATGGCTGCAATCACCATCTGCAGTGATTTTGGAGCCCCCAAAATAAAGTCTGATACTGTTTCCACTGTTTCCCCATCTATTTCCCATGAGGTGATGGGTCCAGATGCCATGATCATCGTTTTCTGAATGTTGAGCTTTAAGCCAACTTGTTTACTCTCCTCTTTCACTCTCATCAAGAGGCTTTTTAGTTCCTCTTCACTTTCTGCCATAAGGGTGGTGTTATCTGCATATCTGAGGTTATTGATATTTCTCCCGGCAATCTTGATTCCAGCTTGTGCTTCTTCCAGCCCAGCATTTCTCATGATGTACTCTGCATAGAAGTTAAATAAGCAGGGTGACAATATACAGCTTTGACGTACTCCTTTTCCTATTTGGAACCTGTCTGTTGTTCCATGTCCAGTTCTAACTGTTGCCTCCTGGCCTATTCAGACTTAAATTGAAGAAAGTAAGGGAAACCACTAGACCATTCAGGTATGACCTAAATAAAATCCCTTATGATTATACAGTGGAAGTGAGAAATTGATTTAAGGGACTAGATCTGATAGATAGAGTGCCTGATGGACTATGGACGGAGGTTCGTGACATTGTACAGGAGACAGGGATCAAGACCATCCCCATGGAAAAGAAATGCAAAAATGCAAAATGGCTGTCTGGGCAGGCCTGACAAATAGCTGTGAAAAGAAGAGTAGCGAAAGCAAAGGCGAAAAGGAAAGATATAAACATGTGAATGCAGAATTCCGAAGAATAGCAAGAAGAGATAAGAAAGGCTTCCTCAGTGATCAATGGAAAGAAATAGAGGAAAGCAACAGAATGGGAAAGACTAGAGATCTCTTCAAGAAAATTAGANATAGCTGTGAAAAGAAGAGTAGCGAAAGCAAAGGCGAAAAGGAAAGATATAAACATGTGAATGCAGAATTCCGAAGAATAGCAAGAAGAGATAAGAAAGGCTTCCTCAGTGATCAATGGAAAGAAATAGAGGAAAGCAACAGAATGGGAAAGACTAGAGATCTCTTCAAGAAAATTAGAGATACCAAGGGAACATTTCATGCAAAGATGGGCTTGATAAAGGACAGAAATGGTATGGCAGAAGATATAAGAAGAGGTGGCAAGAATACACAGAAGAACTGTACAAAAAAGATCTTCACAACCCCGATAATCACGATGGTGTGATCACTCACCTAGAGCCAGACATCCTGGAATGCGAAGTCAAGTGAGCCTTAGAAAGCATCACTATGAACAAAGCTAGTGGAGGTGATGGAATTCCAGTTGAGCTATTTCAAATCCTGAAAGATTATGCTGTGAAAGTGCTGTACTCAGTATGCCAGCAAATTTGGAAAACTCAGCAGTGGCCACAGAACTGGAAAAGGTCAGTTTTCATTCCAATCCCAAAGAAAGGCAATGACAAAGAATGCTCAAACTACCGCACAACTGCACTCATCTCACACGCTAGTAAAGTAATAATGCTCAAAATTCTCCAAGCCCGGCTTCAGCAATATGTGAACCATGAACTTCCAGATGTTCAAGCTGGTTTTAGGAAAGGCAGAGGAACCAGAGATCAAATTGGCAACATCCACTGGATCATCAAAAAAGCAAGAGAGTTCCAGAAAAACATCTATTTCTGATTTCTTGACTATGCCAAAGCCTTTGACTGTGTGGATCACAAGAAACTATGGAAAATTCTGAAAGAGATGGGAATACCAGACCACCTGATCTGCCTCTTTAGAAACCTATATGCAGGTCAGGAAGCAACAGTTCCAACAGTTAGAACATTTGTAATAGATGTCATTATGTAATCGAGTATTTGTGTTAATAATTATATTTTCTGTTATTTTTTCATTTTTATTGAATTACAATTGATTTACTATGTTTATTGTGTTAGTTTCTTGAATATGTATATACATGTGGGAGGTATACATATAAATATTTTAGATTCTTTTCCATTATAGATTATTATTCAATATCATGTAGACTTCTCTGTGTTGAACAGTAGGTCTGTATTGGTTATGTATTTTATATATAGTAGTATGCCTATGTTCGGAGAAGGCAATGGCACCCCACTCCAGTACTCTTGCCTGGAAAATCTCATGGACAGAGGAGCCTGGAAGGCTGCAGTCCAGGGGTCGCTGAGGGTCAGACACAACTGAGCGACTTGACTTTGACTTTTCACTTTTATGCATTGGAGAAGGAAATGGCAACCCACTCCAGTGTTCTTGCCTGGAGAGTCCCAGGGACGGGGGAGCCTGGTAGACTGCCGTCTATGGGGTCACACAGAGTCGGACATGACTGAAGTGACTTAGCAGCAATATGTCTTTGTTAATCCCAAACTACTAATTTAGCCTCTCTCCTTCCCCTTTGGTAACCACAAGTTTGTTTTCTATGTCTATGAGTCTGTATCTGTTCTATAAAGAAGTGCATTGTATCCTTTGTTTAGATTCCACATCTAAGTGATATCATATGGTATTTGTCTTTGTCTAAATTACTTCACTTAGTATGATCATCCCTAGGCCCATCCATGTTGCTGCACATGGCATTTTTTCATTCTGTTTTATGGCTGAGTAATATTCTGTTGTAGTATATATCACATCGTCTTTATCCATTCATCTGTCAGTGGACACTTGGGTTGCTTCCATGTCTTGGCTATTATAAATAGTGCTGCAGTGAGCATTGGCGGGGCATGCATCTTTTTGAATGAGAGTTTTCTCAGGATATATGCCCAAGAGTGAGATCACTGTGTTTTTAGTTTTTTAAGTGACCTTCATTGTTGTTGTTGTTTAGCCTCTAAGTCATATCCAACTCTTTTATGACCCCATGGACTGTAGCCTATCAGACTCCTCTGTCCATGGGATTTACCAGGCAAGAATACTTGAGTGGGTTGCCATTTCCTTCTCCAGGGGGATCTTCCCAACGTAGGGATCAAATACACGTCTCCTGCATTGGCAAGAGGATTTTTTACCATTGAGCCACCTGGGAAGCCCAAAGAACCTTCATACTGTTCTCCATAGTGGGTGTACCAATTTACATTCTCACCAATATTGTAGAAGTTTGCTTATCTCCACACCTTCTCCAGCATTTATTGTTTGTAGACCTTTTGATGACTATTCTGACCAGTGTGAGGTGATACCTCATTGTAGCTTTGGTTATATTTCTCTAATAATTAGTGATGGTGAGCATCTTTTCATCTGCTGTTTGGCCATTCATAGGTCTTCTTTAGAAAAATGTCTGTTTAAATCTTCTGCCCATTTTTTTATTTTTTAATATTAAGCTGTGTGAGCTGTTTGTATATTTTGGAAATTAATTCCTTGACAGCCACATCATTTGCAAATATTTTCTCTTGTCTCATAGTTTGTCTTTTAATTTTGTTGATGGTTTCCTTTGCTGTGCAAAAGCTTTCCGTTTAATTAGGTCATGTTTGTTTATTTTTCTTTTTATTTTCAGTACTCTAGGAGGTGGATCGAAAAAACTGTTGCTACGATCTATGTCAAAGAGTGTTCTGTCTATGTTTTCCTCTAGGATTTTTACAATATCTAGTCTTATATTTATTTTTTTTAATTTCATTTATTTATTTAAATTGGAGGATAAATGCTTTACAGTATTGTGATGGCTTTTGCCATACTTCAGCATGAATCAGCCATAGGTATACATGTGTCCCCCCCATTTGGAACCCTTCTCCCACCTCCCTCCCCACCTAGTCTTACCTTTAGATCCTCAATCTAATTTGAGTTTATTTTTGTATATGGTGCTAAAGAATATTTTTAATCAGTGGAATAGATTAAAACATAGAACTTTTTTTTACAATTCAGTTTATTGGAAGTCATTCTAATATCTTTTATTTCCTCTTTATCCATCCCCTGCATCCCTTTCTTTTTCCACTCATAGCTCTATGCCATCCCTTGGTTTCTCACCATGTTTACTCGTAAGTATCATTTTCCATTTTCTTTCAATATTATATTAGGAAAAGAACAGGTCCATGCTTCCCCAGGGTATTATCAGATTTAATTACATAAGCATCCTTATGTAATTCTAAGGTAATATAGTTGGGTAGCAAATTTTTTCAATTGTTCTGACTGGGGGATATCAAAAAGAGTATTCTATAGAATGAAAACTTACATGTCATAACACTGGTAAAATCTCTGCCCTCTATTGAAACATAAGTTAATATTACTATACTATTTACATAAAGTTTTAGAAGGCAACTTTTACAACCAAATCAGACTCAATTTTTAGAGACTATCTAATAACTAATACTTTTGTTATTTCCTAAAGTAGAATTCTTCTAGAAATAGAAAGTTTATGTGAATATGTAATACTTTAATCTGTTACATGTATTTATGTGGTAGATATCTAGATTAAATATACACATATGATAAATGAAATACAGTACTTGAAGTAGATCTGCATGCACTGGCCTGGAAAGGTGTTGAAAGTACTGATAAATGAAAAAAAGAAAGTTTCAGAAAATAGAAAACTGCTAATCAGATTTTTTATGGGAATTTCAAAAAGCAGTTCTTAGAGTGCATTATAGAAATATAATGATACAGAAATTATAACAATACTAAAGTACTTCTAAGTAAATGAACTTGTTAATATAACCAGAAAAATTCTAGGAAGAAATTGAATGTAAGAGCTATACCGAGATTGATAATGGAGGGTAGGAAATGTCATCTATTTGATCAATTAGATTATCAGTTTTTTAAATTTTATTAATTTAATAAATTATCTATTTTACTATTTTACTATCAATTTTACTATCAATTTTACTGCCTTGGGAAGCAGTAGACCTACAAAGCCAAGTAAACAGTTTATAAAAATAGTTTTCCAATATTTGTTCTTTAATAGTTTTGACCATAAGGGAATTATCATGACTAGTAAAGCAGCTTGTTGTTGATTTAATTTTTATTTTGTTTAAAATTTTTTTAATTGATTTATTTATATTTGTCACTTTACAGATGTATTTCCACTGCACAAAATTTTCCACCTCTGGGATACCTTACTGCTTGGGAATTCCTCCTTCCCATTCTGTATCGGAGTAGCAATTCTTCAGCAGCTGCGTGACCGACTTTTGGCTAATGGCTTTAATGAGTGCATTCTTCTCTTCTCTGACTTACCAGGTATATATATATATAATCACTAAGTGAAATTTAATTATGGGATAATGAGACATCCTTAAAACAATTTTCAAAAAAATCATCCAGATCTTCAGAATCTCTTCTGCTTGAGCCATATCCTTCCTCTCTGAACTCTCTCCCTTATATACTACCTCTTTAGCCAGCCCAGCATTGTAGATGCAAAGCTGGGTCATACTAGCTCACTGTCATTTATTTTCATGTCAGTGATGATACCAAAAGGTGAAAGACAAGGGCAGGAGAAGAGGGAGAGGGAGCAGTGTGTGACATATTTGCGTTGCTTAGGATAGGCCTATTTATCTTCAGCAGATAGATAGTAAATAAAGGCCACTTGGGAAGGTGTTTGAGAACCCAAGTTTTTACAAAGATGTAATTCACATGGAATATTGCTCTCTCCTATCCATAGTTAACTTGCTAACTATTTAATAGTTTAGAGAAAGGAAACACTGTCTTCTTGAGAGACCAAATCATACTCCAGGGGAATTCTATGTTATGCTGGATAGTAAGTAAAGTTATATATTGTATTCATAAGTGAGGAACTTGTAAGTCTAGGAGTTGAATGGTTAGTGTAGAAATATAGAATGCAAGTATAGTTTAAGCTTTTATGCTGTAGTGAAAAGATGGAAGTTATATGGTTGCATAGGATATAATAATCTGTGGCAGAAAAGAAAAGAACTAAACTACATTTTTGCAGAAACCAAAGTATTTTTCAAGTAGAAATATTCTATTTCAAATTGCATTTCCTTGGATCCAACCCATCTATAAGTTTATTGCTATTCTTTATATTTGCAGACAACCAAAGTGATTACTGAAAGTAAACACACTTAAAATTATCCAAGAGATAAATTTGTCAAAAAATCAAAGAATAAAAGATGTCTTAAGACTTTATATTTAATAAGTCCTCTTAAAAGGAATAATAAACCGCTGCCTATCCCAGTTTTTATTTTTAGTGGCTGATCTATACCTGGTATTTCAGCATTTTCCTGTTGTTGAAAATCTTCATCCTTGTTGAGAAACTAACAGAAACATTATGGGATTTGTTTAAAACTTCTCTTTCTACTTTCCTCCCAAACTAAAAGTACACCATCAGCTTCCTAACTTATCAAACTTTAATTAAAGTTGATAACTTCTTATATGAACAAATAGTAGTTTAGTTCTTTTTTTTTCCCCCTGGGAGATTCTTAATGTAAATCAAGTTATCTCTGGTTTTCCTATTGATGTTAAACAGTTAACCAAAAAAAAAAAGCTAGTTTCACAAACAACAAATACTGTCTGTAACGCTGCAGATGTTTTCTTCTTGTTCCTAACTTGCCAGAGTAAACAGAGGATGATTGATTAGGATGAAAGGAATTTTTCTTGTCATGTCTAAAAAATACATGTTAGAAATGATGATTGTGCATTTTTAAGTAAAGCAAATTTCTTGCCTTTCCAATTACATGCATAAATGTTCCAGTTATACACTGGTGAAGGAATCTATTTTCATATTGAACAGGCAGATTAGAGGTAACTCTGTGTGTACATTAAAATAAAGTCATTATTTCTGAAATCAGAAAGTAAGAATATATGTTGGTTAGCACTGACGCATTGAAAAGGAAAACACTACTTAGTTTTGAAAGTAGGATAGGATGCCTTCTATTGATGTGATTTGCATGGATCTTCAGTGCCATTATTCTGGCACATCATTTACTTGGCCACTGTATATGATTCCAGTTGGAAAAGAAAAAGTTTATAAGAAAAAATGACTTAAAAAAAAAAGGACAGAGGGGTTAAATGTAAACTTTGCCCTTAAGTACACCTATGTTTCTTTTTATTTTTAATCACAGTGCATTTATTTGGGATGTCTTTCCTACTTAGATCTAAAAGATGTCTCTTGTCCTCATGTTGAGCCCCCTCACTATACCTGATGCTTGAAGAAACTCAGAAGTGGTCATGGGAAGGCCTAAAAAGGGAATCTTGATTAATATACATACAAATACACTGAATATGCCTTTTCTAATCAAAATATTATGTGACATAAACTTAGGACATATTTGAAAGAAAAAAAAAAGCCATTTTTTTAAGACTGCAAAAGAAAGAGAAAGGATAGGCTAGCTCTATATTTTACTTAATTCTTAAGGTAGACTTTGTAGATAGAGATAGGTTAGAATTAAACATTAATTTGAACTCATTAAATATATTGTGCTTTACTGAAATCCCCACTTAACTGTGTTTAAAAACATAAGTAAGCAATCAGAACAAATTTAGCTAAATTCTTTTCTGAAGCAGATTAGCAAATTGACTGTTCAACACATCTGTTGACAGTAATGTAATGGAATCACCATCCAATTGGTAACCTTGTAAACAAAATGCCCTTGCATTTTTTTTTTTAATTGTCCCATTCTAGTTGCTTCTTTCTACAAAGAGAGGTCCAAAAGCCTAGTGACTAAGAGCATGGAGTACAGAGCCGGATCACTTGGGTTATAGATACTGGCTGTACCACTTTCAATTGTGTAACCTTAGGGACCTGACTCAGCCTCTTTGTAACTGTTTCCTTAGGCCTGATTTTATGTAAATGATAATTATACCTACCGCACAGGATTGTTGTCCTAAGTAAATCAGTTCATCTAAACAACTTAGAGCAGTCCTTGCAAAGAGCAAGAGCTTTGTAAGTGATTATTATTATTAACATTCTCATCATTATTATGATTTTCCTCACTTATTCCTTTCCATTGTGACTGCTTTCCTATTGGTAGAATAAATGAAGCAATCACCCCATTTGACTTTTTCTATAGATTATTGAGACTGATATCAATCATATAGATTTCCTTATTAGCAAAAGCAATTGGGGAATTACCTGAGAAGCCAAGCCTTCATTGTATATGTATGTATGCATATTATGACTAAGAAGAGTATCTCTTTTCATTGCTCAGAGACAACATAGTCTAGTGGATAGAAAGCACAGTCTTTGGCATCAAGTCAAGATTCTGAGTCCTAACTGTTCCACTCACTTCCTGTGTGATCTTGGAAACTTTCAGTATGGTTCTTTTGCTGAGAAGAGTGATATGTAGAGTGAAATAGATGAGAGTTCATCCCCCAACTCTGGCATATGTTAGCTGTGTGAACATGAACAAGTTGTTAATCTCTTTGAAAGAGAATCTATACATTAGGAAAGCTTTAGCAAAATGGAGCTAAAAATATCTGTTTTAGCATTAAAGTGAGTACAGCAGATAATATGCATAATGTACTTGACACAAAACCTGATACCAAATACTCATAACTATTTTTAAAGATGTGTAGCATTTAATACTTTTTAAAGTATGTGTAGCATTTAATACTTTAAACATACAAAGAATGTGTGACATTCAGTCTTTGTAAATTCCCTCTCCTTTCTTCCTCCTTTCCATAACTTTGTACTAACCTTTTAATTGCTGAAGAGAGAACACAGCAGAAAGGCATTATTATTTTTGCCAAAAACTGCTTCCAAATTCTGTTCCCTTTAGTAAATGATATAGTGTGATGTCACATTCCAAGGAGGTACAAGTGGTTCTAGAAAATTTTGCTGGAAGTTCTTAACATGTATTGGTATGTGTGTCATTTAAGTACTAAAGGAAATAACCATGAGAGCAGTGTATTGGCATTTTTCATACAATCGCAAAATAGTAGTAGGGTATTTTGGAAGAAATCCTGGGTTTTTCATAGCACCATTCAGTACTGGATATTGGCCACTGGTGTTAAGAGTATAGTTTCCAAAGTTACCACTCATTAGACCCAACTATAGGATGAGGTCTGTCAGCCTTCAGCCATATTATTCTGCTATTATGTCCATCTGGCTGACAAAATAATATTTTTGAGGATACATCTAAGCAGTTCCCAAGATGAATATGATAATATGACTAAAACCAAAATGGTAATAAATTTTAGAGTGGATTTGTAATAGCTGAAATGTTTAATTGCTTTTTGCTTTGTTGGTGTATATCCTTTTTACAGTTAAAAATTAATTCAGCGTATTTATGTGATTATGGTTGAAATAAATTCTCAGAATGCATAACTTTGTACCTCTGAACATCTTCAAACATAGGAATCTTTTAAAGTAAGAAAGAAGTTTTCCTTAGAGAATCTATAAAAGAAATTAGGAAATCTGTATGGAAGAACACTTCACTTACCCTCAAGATTAAAATATTTACTTTACCATTGAAAGAAAAAAATAAGTATGTATAAAGTATTTTGAAGGAAATACTGTATATATTGAAGGAACTTGAATGTGTGAAAAGTAAATCCTTTTTGCAGGAAGAAATCAGCAGTTGGTTGAAACATCTTAGTTGTCTGATGTATGTTTTATTACAGAAATTTAATTAAAACATTTAAAATAAAACTTTTAAGATGTTATCTCAGTATTACCTACATACTTTACAGTAGGAGTCAACACATACATGAAAAATACTGGTAGTGTCTATCATGTAGCACTTCACTGATTCCTCAAAAATATTGTAGCTCAAAGGTACGTATCCCTTTTGACTTACAGCAGTTTTGTAATTCAGTCGTTATCATTATTTAGCATAACGTAGAATGTCACGAAAATCACATGTATTTTGAGCAACACAGTTATGTACCACATTGCCTAATATGTATGCTGAGAAATCCTAGCCATTTATTTCAAATAACATGCACATATTTTGAGACTGAGATTAAAGCTATTAAAAACTAAGAAATAGAGCAAAGTACTAAAGTATGTAGAATCCTTAAAGCTATGTCTTGTTATTTTCCTGTTTTTCCACAAGATGAAACTGAAAATCAATGATAATGAGAGAGTGAGGAGGGAATTCAATTTAGTTTATGAAATCATAGATTTGGGTATTGGTGACAATCCCTGTGGTAGTAAAGTAGGAAAGAAGATCAATAAGAACTGATCTGGGTTTTCCTTTTTTTTTTTTTGGATAGAGTTCAGTGAATAATTTATTGCTTTCATTTAGGAATAAGTATAAATTAAATAGGGTTTTCATAGTATTTATGTATAATTTCCCAATTGTAAACAGTGGCCCAGATTTTTAAAAACTATACTTGTGACCCCTTTATTAAATAAATAGTTATAATGGTGATAAATGCTACAGAAAGCAGTAAGAATTTATTACAGAACACTACCAAGTCTGAGGGAGGTAAAGAACTTTCTCTAAGAGAGTGATACTAAAGGTATATCTGAAATTAATTGACTTTGGGAAGTAAGAAGTGGAAAGAGGGGAGCATCTTCTAGACAGAGGAAAGAAAGCGCTGCAAAAGCCCCAAATAACTCAAGGAACTGGTATCCTTGGTGCAAGAAGGAAAGTGGTTAGAAAAGAGAGTGATCAAGCAGGATCTTAGGCCATATTAGGGATACTTTTCAAATATATCTGTAGAGATATTTTCTTTCTTTTCACTGTTTTTAAAAGAATGAAAAGTACCCTTGAAAAGATACTTTTCCTTCAATACAGCATTCCCAAAATAGAATGCTGTATTGATATTTGAGGTGCATTCTAGTCTCTGAACATTCCTTTCAAGAAGCTCTATAATGAGCAAAAGGCAAAGGATTCTTAACATGAGTATTTTCAGTAGGTATCTTCTGGCTTGTGGAGAGCTGATGAGAGAAAAAATAGAGCAATAATAGTACCCAGTTATTCAGTGAAGGTTTTGTATTGTCAGCCCTCTAAGATTTTATACTGTTTTACCTGAAGCTGAGAATCCATAATTGTTTACATTTTCTGCTTGTAGCTATGTAATGTTAATGCATGTCTATTTCTAAGCACATCTTCATGGAATTGCAAAGGGACAATCGTATTGGAAATTAAATATGGAGATTATATCCCCACCCATAGAAATTACATGTTAACATTAAGATTTAGATGAAAGATTAAATTCTTCTGAATTTAAATTGGTTAAGGAGAAATGAAAGAGTAATATATTTTTATTGACATGATCATAGAGTCAGTGAAATGAAAATCATGAAAATGTATTTTCAAAATCTTACTAAGTTATCTCCTTGTTGGGAAGGGAATACTGCATTATTGTATGGAAAATGGGAAAATATGAAAGCAGTTGTTAGAAAACATGACTTCCAAGCTGAAAATAAATGTCTCTGAAAAAACACAAAGCCAGTAGAATAAATCATAAATATTCAAATTGTAAGCTGTTTTTTAGAAGCTGAATAAATTCCTTTTTATGTGGGGGGGGGGGGCTCCAAATCTTGATGAAAGTGAAAGAGGAGAGTGAAAAAGTTGGCTTAAAGCTCAACATTCAGAAAACGAAGATCATGGCATCCGGTCCCATCACTTCATGGGAAATAGATGGGGAAACAGTGGAAACAGTGTCAGACTTTATTGTTTTGGGCTCCAAAATCACTGCAGATGGTGATTGCAGCCATGAAATCAAAAGACGCTTACCCCTTGGAAGGAAAGTTATGACCAACCTAGATAGCATATTCAAAAGCAGAGACATTACTTTGCCGACTAAGGTCCATCTAGTCAAGGCTATGGTTTTTCCTGTGGTCATGTATGGATGTGAGAAGAAGGCTGAGCACCAAAGAATTGATGCTTTTGAACTGTGGTGTTGGAGAAGACTCTTGAGAGTCCCTTGGACTTCAAGGAGATCCAACCAGTCCATTCTGAAGGAGATCAGCCCTGGGATTTCTTTGGAGGGAATGATGCTAAAACTGAAACTCCAGTACTTTGGCCACCTCATGCGAAGAGTTGACTCATTGGAAAAAACCCTGATGCTGGGAGGGATTGGGGGCAGGAGGAGAAGGGGACGACCGAGGATGAGATGGCTGGATGGCATCACGGACTCAATGGATGCAAGTCTGAGTGAACTCCGGGAGATCGTGATGGACAGGGAGGCCTGGTGTGCTGCGATTCATAGGGTTGGAAAGAGTCCGACACGACTGAGCGACTGAACTGAACTGAATGATGACTATACCACATTCTAGTGAAAACTGTATGCAGGGCAAATTCATAGTGTTTAAAGTGTAAAGTGTTAGTCACTCAGTCGTGCCTGACTCTTTGCGACCCCATGGACTGCAGTCCACCAGGCTCCTCTGTCCATGAGATTTTCCAGGCAAGGATGCTGGAGTGGGTTGCCATTTTATGCTTATATCATTAAGGGAGAAAGATTCAAAATAAATAAGTGAAGTGTTTCTGTTAAGTTTAAAGCAACTTAAGAGTTGCAAAAAGCTAAAAATCTGATTCTTGAATATATTCAAAGGATTCCTCAGTTCTCCAGGAGCTGCCCATTGGGAGATTCCTACTTTTCTATTGGAATAAATCACAGAATCAAAAGAAAAAAGCACAGTCAGAACTCAGCATCAGGAATTCACGAACCTTTCTTCAAAATACTGGAACTGGGGTGAGTTAACCTCTGTCCCAGAAGGGCTCGTAAGATTACAGAGGAAGTTCAGTGAGTCAGTCAGTCGTGTCCGACTCTTTGCAGCCCCATAGACTGCAGCACGTCAGTCCTCCCTGTCCATCACCAACTCTGGGAGTCTACCCAAACCCATGTCCATTGTGTCAGTGATGCCATCCAACCATCTCATCCTCTGTCATTCCCTTGTCTTCCTGCCCTCAGTCTTTCCCAGCATCAGAGTCTTTTCAAATGAGTCAGCTCTTTGCATCAAGTAGCCAAAGTATTGGAGTTTCAGCTTCAAAATCAGTCCTTCCAATGAACACCCAGGACTGATCTCCCTTAGGATGGACTGGTTGGATCTCCTTGCAGTCCAAGGGACTCTCAAGAGTCTTCTCCAACACCACAGTTCAAAAGCATCAATTCTTCGGTGCTCTGCTTTCTTTATAGTCCAACTCTCACATCCATACATGCCTACTGGAAAAACCATAGCCTTGACTAGACGGACCTTTGTTGGCAAAGAAACGTCTCTGCTTTTTAATATGCTGTTTAGGTTGGTCAAAATTTCCTTCCAAGGAGTAAGCATCTTTTAATTTCATGGCAGCAATCACCATCTGCAGTGATTTTGGAGCCCCCAAAAATAAAGTCAGTCACTCTTTCAACTGTTTCTCCGTCTATTTGCCATGAGGTGATGGGACCAGATGCCATGATCTTAATTTTCTGCATGTTGAGCTTTAAGCCAACATTTTTACTCTCCTCTTTCAAGTTCATCAAGAGGCTCTTTAGTTCCCCTTCACTTTCTGCCATAAGGGTGGTGTCATCTGCATATCTGAGGTTATTGATATTTCTCCCAGCAATCTTGATTCCAGCTTGTGCTTCCTCCAGCCCAGCGTTTCTCATGATGTACTCTGCATGTAAGTTAAATAAGCAGGGTAACAATATACAGCCTTGACGTACTCCTTTTCCTATTTGGAACCAGTCTGTTGTTCCATGTCCAGTTCTAACTATTGCTTCCTGACCTGCATATAGGTTTCTCAAGAGGCAGCTCAGGTGGTCTGGTATTTCCATCTCTTTCAGAATTTTGAGTTTATTGTGATCCACACAGTCAAAGGCTTTGGCATGTCCAGTTCCATGTCCAGTTCTAACTATTGCTTCCTGACCTGCATATGGATTTCTCAAGAGGCAGGTCAGGTGGTCTGGTATTCCCATCTCTTGAAGAATTTTCCACATTTTATTGTGATCCACACAGTCAAAGACTTTGGCATAGTCAAGAAAGCAGAAGCAAATGTTTTTCTGGAACTCTCTTGCTTTTTTGATGATCTAGTCGAAGTTGGCAATTTGATCTCTGGTTCCTCTGCCTTTTCTAAAACCAGCTTGAACATTCACGTATTGCTCATGATTCAAGTATTGCTGAAGCCTGGCTTGGAGAATTTTGAGCATTACTTTACTAGCGTGTGAGATGAGTGCAATTGTGCGGTAGTTTGAGCATTTTTGGCATTGCCTTTCTTTGGGATTGGAATGAAAACTGACCTTTTCCAGTCCTGTAGCCACTGCTGAGTTTTTCAAATTTGCTGGCATACTGAGTGCAACACTTTCACAGCATCATCTCTTAGGATTTGAAATAGCTCAACTAGAGTTGCTATATTTAGCAGAAAAAATACAGGTCCCACAGCTAATTTTAAATTTCAATTGAACATCAAATAATTATTTTAGTATCAGTATGCTCCATATGTATTAGTGTAGAAGGCAATGGCACCCCACTCCAGTACTCCTGCCTGGAAAATCCCATGGATGGAGGAGTCTGGAAGGCTGCAGTCCATGGGGTCGCTGAGGGTTGGACACGACTGAGCGACTTCACTTTCACTTTTCACTTTCATGCATTGGAGAAGGAAATGGCAACCCTCTCCAGTGTTCTTGCCTGGAGAATCTCAGGGACGGGGGAGCCTGGTGGGCTGCCGTTTATGGGGTCACACAGAGTCGGACACAACTGAAGTGACTTAGCAGCAGCAGCAGCATGCAATATTTTGCACTTACTTATACTAAAATAAGAACTCATTGTTTACTTGAATTTCAAGTGTGAAACCCACATGTTTGTGTGTGTTATTGTGGGCCTCTGTGTTTATAGCTGTTTGGGGGTTGTTTGCATACCTGTGTATATGTATGTATACATATTTTGTGTGTATATGTGTACCTGGGTTCTAGCATTCCTAATAAGAGTTTTGTTTTAACCATCCAGGTCATGGGGAAAGTAGAAATAGAACTCTCTCTATTTGGAAGAAAAAAAAGAAGGAGATTTTTTCCCTCTATTTTTAATTTTGACTCTGAACAAGGTACTACAAAGTGAAAAGGTTGAAAAGATTCAACCATTTAAATATTTTTCAGCCATGCTAGGAGCAGAGGGTACAAAGGCAAATAATTCAGAGGGTTCACATTCTAGAGAAAGGACATCTGTACAACCGATGAGGTTATGATGTAGTTAATGCCACAATAAACATGCCAGCCAAGATCCCAACGACTGTGGCTGTACCTTCCAGTTCTTCATGTCTGTAAAGACAACAGGTATTTCAGTGTGATGCTCTTATCACTTGCAATCTTTAAATTATGATTATTGGTAAAAGTATGCATGCAGCTTGGCTAAACACAGATGATCATCCAGGCATCAGCCAAGGGGAGCATCACTCTATCCAGCAAGATTGCTTTTGTTTTTTAACACCATAAGTATTCATGAAAGCCAGGAAAATAACACTGACTTGTGCATTGAAAGCATTCCTTATCCTGTCATCCTGGACAGCACACCTTGCTGCTTTACAGGGGCCACTGCTTCCCCTGCAGGGCATCCAGGCTGTGCTCAGACCTTTCCCAATTTTTGCACTTCTTTTGTTCATCTACCATTTTCAGAATCTGTCTTCAAAATGCAATTAGTTGGCTAAGTGAGACATTGGGCATTCTGGCTTAAAATCTGTCTCAAGTGAACATTCACACCCCTACACAAAGCTGCCTTAATATCATAATTGAGGGATTATGTAGGAGCGTCTGAATCCAACACAGACAGGCTACAGCAAAGAAATCTCAGTGGTAGCAATTAGACAGAAATTTATTTCTTACTCATCTAGTAGTCTGAACCCAGCTGTCTTGTTGGACCCTGCAGTCCCGGAAGTATAAGGAGCCTAGTTCCTTCTTCTTGGTGCTCTGTTGCCTTCAATCCATGGCCGCGAACCCACGCACGGTCTAAACTGCTGCCTGGCTCTCATCAACATGGCTGCATCACAAGCAGCAGAAAAAGGGAGAGAAGGAGGGGGTGGCGGTGCCGGTCCAATTCCTTTCAAAGGCCGTACCTGGAATTTGCATGGATCACTCCTCACCCATATCCACAGGTGAACTGTGGCCAGTGAAGTGAAGTGAAAGTCGCTCAGTCATGTCTGACTCTTTGTGACCCCATGGACTATACAGTCCATGGAATTCTCCAGGCCAGAATACTGGAGTAGGTAACCTTTCCCTTCTCCAGGGGATCTGCCCTCCCCAGGGATCAAACCCAGGTCTCCCTCATTGCAGACAGATTCTTTACTAGCTGAGCCACGGGGAGGCCCAATTGTGGCCAGACCTGACTTCAAAACAGTCCAGAAATGTGACTTTCATCTGAAGATATCCCAGGGCTTCTATCATTATGGAGGAAGGAAGAGTGGATATTGGAAGAGCATTTGCCTTGAAGTATTTAAGAGAACTAAGGGCAAATAGCTCACAGAAGTCACTAATCTGTTTATAGCCGGCAGGACCAAGAACCAATACTGAGCATCCACTGTGTTCCAGACTCTTTGAGAATCATTTAGTTGTCGTTATTTTCCATAATCCTGATAGGCAAAGAGCCTGAGAGGTGAAGTAGCTTGCCCACTCATAACTATGATGCCGAAGGGGGCATTTGGATTCAGGAACTTTCCCACAGATCATCCTGACTTCTATAACCTACTGTGACTAAATGAATTCCTTGAGTGTGTTCTGGATTGTTGATTGTCAGCTCAGTATTGTTGCCATCCCCATCTAGGTCTGCTCTGCACTGCAGAAGCAAAGCAAGAACTACATTTCCCAGAATGCCATTTCCTGCAGGATACAGGTTAGAGCAGCTGTGAGAGAACTTTGGAATGAAGAAGAGAGCAGAGACCTTTATCCTGCAGTGATGGTTGTATCTAGACACCAGGGCAGATGGAGAATTTCTGGCTTCAGTATCTCATGCTTAGATCTTTGGCTAGTGGTTTCTCTGACCTTGGCACCCTGGCTCTTCCAAAGGTTGCATAAATCCCTGATTAGTATGTAAAACTTTTCATATCTAGAGCACATAGACTGATCCCTCACAGGCAAAGAATGTAAGATCATTAGATCCGGCAAAGTCCTTTCTTGATGACAGAAAGAACAGTAAAAATGGTACCAAATGAACTGGATTTATTTTTTATTTTTATTGAGGTAACATTGACTTACTACATTTTAATAACTTTCACGTGTATAACATTCTATTTCTATTCTATATATCCCATAATTTGCTCACCATCCAAAATTTATTTTCCATCTGTCACCATACAGTTGATCCATTTACCCATTTCAACCTCCCTTTCCACCTCTTCCCCTTTGGTAAGCACTACTCTGTTCTATGTATCTATGTGTTTGTTTGGTTTGTTCATTTACTTTATTTTTTTTTAACATTTTTTATATTCCACATATGAGTGGATGAACTGAACTTAAATCCTAGCTTTCTTACCAAGCATGCCCTTAGGCATATCTCTTAAACTATGTGAGCCTCAACATTTTTTATTTATCAGATAGGAATAACAAAATCACTGGAAGGATTACATGTGATAAAATATTAAACAGCTATTAACACAACAGGAGAGCAAAGGGTATCATTGTTATTACTGGTAGTAATAATAACCAAACATATTATAAACATGATTTTATTTAGTCCAAAATTACCCTTGTTACTATTATTATTCTTATTTACAGATGGGAAAACTAAAAAATAGAGAACTGAATTAACTTGGAATTATCACCCAACTAATTATCAGTTAGTTCCTGATAAGGCACAAATTGGACCCAATCTCTCTAGTTCTTGGGCTCACACTCTTAACACTATGCATTGTATTTCTTGTTAATACACATTTCAACTAGCTTGTTCACTTTGCTCTCAACAAACAGCTTACCAGGGTTGCCAACAAGTGCAAAGATGAGAAAGAAAAACTTATGGGCAACCGTATGTATGGAATAACCTCCTAATAATTTCAAGAACTCAAGACAAAATTTGTCTAGCTGATGAGGTGCCTGCTCCTTGGGTATAAAAAAAAAAAAAAGAAATCTCAAAGACAACTAACTCAAAGGCACTGTTTCTTAACCTGGGGTGACTATACCTTCCAAGTAACTTTTGGCAATATCTGAAATCATTGTCACAACTGGGGATTGGGTTCTAATGATACCTAGAGTGATTGCAGCCATGAAATTAAAAGACGCTTACTCCTTGGAAGGAAAGTTATGACCAGCCTTGACAGCATATTAAAAAGCAGAGACATTACTTTGTCAACAAAGGTTTGTCTAGTTGAGGCTATGGTTTTTCCAGTGGTGATATATGGATGTGAGAGTTGGACTATGAAGAAAGCTGAGCACCGAAGAATTGATGCTTTTGAACTGTGGTGTTGGAGAAGACTCCTGAGAGTCCCTTGGACTACAAGGAGATCCAACCAGTCCATCCTAAAGGAGATCAGTCCTGGGTGTTCATTGGAGGGTCTGATGTTAAAGCTGAAACTCCAATACTTTGGCCACCTGATGCGAAGAGCTGACTCATTTGAAAGACCCTGATGCTGGGAAAGATTGAGGGCAGGAGGAGAAGGGGACAACAGAGGATGAGATGGTTGGATGGCATCACCGACTCAATGGACATGGGTTTGGGTGGACTCCGGGAGTCAGTGATGGACAGGGAGGCTGGCGTGCTGTGGTTCATGGGGCTGCAAAGAGTCGGACATGACTGAGCGACTGAACTGGACTGAACTGAACTGAGAGGGTAAAGACCAGGGATGACGATAAGCACTTTACAATGCACAGGACAGCCCTCCTCCCCATGCCCCAGAAAGAATTATCTGACCTTGCTCAATAGTGTTACTGTTGAAAACCACTGCTTTAGGAGGCGTTGAGACTTTCATCTCCTGAAATGGGTTAATGGGACATTCTCTACTACTATGTTGTTTAATAAGGCGGTCACTTGCCGTGTGTGTCTAAAGTAAAATTAAATTAAATTAAAATTTTGATTCATCAGTTGCACTAGCCACATTTCAAATGCTCAAATTTATGACTAATGGTCACTATACCAGACAGTATCAGTTTATAGAAAATTTCCATCATCTCAGAAAGTTCTTTTGAATAATGCTGCTGCAAGATCTTCTTTTACTCTGAAATTCTATTAAATATATCAAGCTGTAGTTCCTTGCATGTTATGAGAAACAAAACATTCAAATGGTGATTTTAATAACAGATAAAACAAGACATGAATATTCACATCATAAAAATAATCTTTTAAATGTGAATGTTTCTAATATATTTGATGGCTTATGTCCTTGTTAAGAATCTGATTTATGTGTTTATAAGATCATTAAAACAAGGAAGAAAGTAGAAACTTAAACGTAGAATTAGCAAAGCCACTACCAATTGAAGCTCAAGGGAAGGTCTTGAGGCAGCTCTGAAATTACAACCTAAACCAAAGATGTTTATGAAGTTGTAGAATTTTTTTTAGTTTAAAATTTTTTATTTGGAATTACATAATAGTTTTTAGGGATCACAAAGTTCTTAAAGAATCTAGTGAAATACACTGACCCTCTCTTCCCGAAGGGGACTGTGAACACACAGATACTTACAGATACAGTTGCCTATACAGTTCATGCAATCAGTGACTTCCCAAAGCCCAGGGAAACCCTCTGTGTCCCAGCTGATCCTCACTCATCACCCTTATTTCACAGATGAGGACAATGAGGTTCTGAGAAGGTAAGTGACTTGCCCAAGTTTACACAGTGGAAGAAGATGGACACTTCCTGAATCAGAAGATGGACATTCTAATTCTCAAGCTTCACACATTAATTAAGAAAGACTAGTTTACATTAAGTATCAAAGTAACTAACCAACTGTGTGATATAAGATACACTTGTACTATCTAAACTCTTTTGCTTGGCTTCTATGAAGGAAAGGGAGAAGGCAGTGTTTAAAATACAAAGGAATGGCCTCTAAAACTGCCAGAGGGTTCAGCTCAGTTCAATCGCTCAGTAGAGTCCTACTCTTGCGACCCCATCAGTTCAGCTCAGTTCAGTCACTCCGTCGTGTCCGACTCTTTGTGATCCCATGAATCCCAGCACGCCAGGCCTCCCTGTCCATCACCAACTCCCGGAGTTCTCTCAGACTCACATCCATTGAGTCGGTGATGCCATCCAGCCATCTCATCCTTGGTCGTCCCCTTCTCCTCCTGCCCCCAATCCCTCCCAGCATCAGAGTTTTTTCCAATGAGTCCACTCTTCACATGAGGTGGCCAAAGTACTGGAGTTTCAGCTTTAGCATCATTCCTTCCAAAGAAATCCCAGGGTTGATCTCCTTCAGAATGGACTGGTAGGATCTCCTTGCAGTCCAAGGGACTCTCAAGAGTCTTCTCCAACACCACAGTTCAAAAGCATCAGTTCTTTGGTGCTCAGCCTTCTTCACAGTCCAACTCTCACATGCATACATGATCACAGGAAAAACCATAGCCTTGACTAGACGGACCTTAGTCGGCAAGTTAATGTCTCTGCTTTTGAATGTACTATCTAGGTTGGTCATAACTTTTCTTCCAAGGAGTAAGCGTCTTTTGATTTCATGGCTGCAGTCACCGTCTGCAGTGATCTTGGAGCCCAGAAAAATAAAGTCTGACACTGTTTTCACTGTTTCCCCATCTATTTCCCATAAAGTTGGGTCCAGATGCCATGATCTTCGTTTTCTGAATGTTGAGCTTTAAGCCAACTTTTTCACCCTCCTCTTTCACTTTCATCAAGAGGCTCTTTAGCTCCTCTTCACTTTCTGCCATAAGGGTGGTGTCATCTGCATATCTGAGGTTATTGATATTTCTCCCAGCAATCTTGATTCCCGCTTGTGTTTCTTCCAGTCCAGTGTTTCTCATGATGTACCCTGCATATAAGTTAAATAAGCAGGGTGACAAGATACAGCCTTGACGTACTCCTTTTCCTATTGGAACCAGTCTGTTGTTCCATGTTCAGTTCTAACTGTTGCTTCCTGACCTGCATACAGATTTCTCAAGAGGCAGACCCCATGGTCTGCAGCAAACCAGGCTTCCCTGTCTATCACCAACTCCCAGAGCTTGCTCAAACTCACATCCATCGAGTCAGTGATGCCATCCAACCATCTCATCTTCTGCCATCCCGTTCTCCTCCTGCCAGAGGATAGAAGAGAGAAGTGCAAGTCCATTTACTATTCTGCAGACTGGATTGTGTGGGCTTCCCTGATAGCTCAGTTAGTTAAGAATCCACCTGCAATGCAGGAGACCCTGAGTTTGATTCCTGGATTGGGAAGATCCGCTGGAGAAGGGTAGGCTACCCACTCCAGTATTCTTGGGCTTCCCTAATGGCTCAGCTGATAAAGAATCTGCCTGCAATGAGGGAGACCTGGGTTCAACCCCTGGGTTAGGAAGATCCCCTGGAGAAGGGGAAGGCTACACACCAGTATTCTGGCCTGGAGAATTCCTTGGACTGTATAGTCCATGGAGTCACAAAGAGTCGGACATGACTAAGTGACTTTCCCTTTCACGTCCTGGATTGTGTAGCTCTGGATGAAGAAGCATATTCCTTAATTTCTGATTTTGAATTTTATCAGCAGCTTTCTCCTTTGAGAATCCATTGCCTTTCTCCATACAACACACTCCCAGTAGTAATATGAATTCATACCCAAATGCCTCCATCTTTCTCATCCAGTCTTCAAGAAGCAGAGTTTGTGAATTCCCCTTTGAATAGCTCATTAAGTTATTTGCTTTTGTTCCTGCCTCCAGTCTCCTGTGTTCTGCATCCTTATTTGTGCTTTTTCTTTAAAGCCAACAAAGAGCCTAGAAAACTCCCTTATGTAAAATTCCAAAATTCAATTGTGTATTTTGTTTCTCGGCTTAATTATAAGAACTTGTGCCTGCTCTATACTTACAGCTTTTCAAAGTGTGCTATTATGTAGAATGGCAAACAGAAGCAAAAGGTAGCAAATCTCATTAAGTCTAATCCACACAGAGCTGTCCCTATTGAAATACTGTAAATAGAAATAATATTCAAGCAAAAAGAAATTGCCTCTAGATCTATGCCCAATAGATCTACTTACAAATCCCAAACAAAGCTTAATGTGTCAAGTACACTTAGCCCAATGTCTGGAACATAACAATCAGGTAAAAAAATATTTGTTGAGTGAATACACTATTTCCATTCCCCACCTTGCCGTTCACATTTTGCTCTCCATCCTCTTCTGCCTGTCTCTGTCCTGACACCCATGGAATGCATTATCCAGGCATTTTTTGCTGCATGCCCAATGGCTGCAGGCAACAGGAGACTGGCAAATGGAAAGAGAGACACACTAAGAACCTCTTCTCACTCCCCTCTCCTTCTGCACTTTGCTTCCGGTGTGGCTCTCTTCCCCCTACAACCACAGTTCCCACGAGGTGGTTCTTCTTCCGTGGCACCAGCTCTCACTGGGTTTCAGAAACATTATTCCCTCCTTGTGACCCTTTAGGTCTAAGGCTCATAACAATCTCTTACATTATTATTTCCTGGCTGTCTCCACATCCATTTTGGTTTCTTCAGCTCTGCCCACATCTTAGTAAACCATTTTGTGTTCGTCAGTTTGGGCTGCTATATAACAAAACATCGTAAACTAGGGGGCTTAGTGAGAGATTTATTTCTCACTAGATTTCTGGAGGCTAGGAAGTCTAAGATCAAAGCATCAGCAAATTCTGTGGTGAGAGCCCGCTTCCTAGACAGCCATTTTGGTTTTGTTGTAACTTTATATGGTGGAAGGGATGAGGGAATCTCTCTTAGTTGTAAGAGCCCTAATCTCATTCATGATCTTCTTACCGCCAAAGGCCTTGAGATTTAGGATTTCAACATCTATTTAGGGTGATGCAAACATTCAGCCCATAGCACCATCTCTTCATTAAACTGCTCAGTTGAACCAGGTAAGTTAAATTTTGTTTTTCATTACCTTGACAAATGAAACAGCTAGATAAATGAAAAGAATTAGAAAACAACTTAAAGTAATTTTGAATGTATAATTTTTAACATTAAGTAATAAATCTATAAATATAAAAATCACTTTCCCAAATATGAAAATCTCAGCAATTGAGATCTGACTTAAATATAAGTTTCAGTATACAAAAATTCACATTCGTGTTTATATAATATATGTCAGGGGCAGTTAAAGTAATGGAGAAAATTGATCTAGGTGTCAAAAAAAAAGAGCATTAATAAATGATACTGGGCAGTTAGCTTGTACCTCTGTTATAGAAAGGAAATTTGCTACATGTACGTATGTATTTGTACTATAATCAGTCCGTGTTGTTGTTGCTTAGTCGCTAAGGCATGTTCGACTCTTTTGTGACCCCATGGACTGTAGCCTACCAGGCTCCTCTGTCCAAGGGATTTCCCAGGCAAGAATACTGGAGTGAGCTGCCATTTCCTTGTCCAGGGGATATTTCCCACTCAGGGATCGAACCCACGTCTCCTGCATCAGCAGGTGGGTTCTTTAGCACTGAGCCACCAGAGAAGCCCATAAGCAGTCCTAACCAATCATAATTTATACAGCCTGATACTTCATCTACAGTCCAATTTCTGACTTATTATAGAACAGAATCTTATCACTACATGGACTGAGAGAGGTAGAGTCCAAGTGGAGCTCAACATAGACAGGCATGAGCTGATTTCAGGTTACAGGTATGAGCAATTGGGAGACACCTCATAAACAAAAGGGCTAGTCATCCTAAGTCATCAGGAACATGGTTTGAAATGCTTTAGTGAAAGAGGCAGGTTGAAAGCCAGTGTCATGTTCAAAGTTAGGGTGGGTAGGTGGCAGCCTGGAGACACCAGTCCATTTCTGAATTAATGCTTTCTTTCTTTTCTCCCATACACACTCTCTAGCATGCTGGCACTTGCTCTGTTTCACTGTTACTCTCTCTTATTATAATACATTCCAATTATGTTACTTATTTTAAGAAGTAATAAATAGTAAAGAAAAAATACCACAGAAATAAAGATAAGCGAAAGGAAAATAAACATAAAATGACCCATAATATTTCCATCCTAAGATAACCAGTTTATACACTAAAAGACTAAATCCTTCAGTAGATGCTGATTGATGGCTAGCTAAGTGACCAGATAGATATTTCCTAGCAAAAACTAATCAAATGTAGATGGCTTATAACTTGCTGTTTTTGCTTAATAATATGTTTTAATATCTTTCCAAGTTTATTGCCCACCCTTTCACAGCAGTGTTTTTGTAGCTGAAAAATATTCTGTAGTATGAATTTGCCATTGTTGGCTTACCCAGTTCCCAATTGTTGGACATTTAGATTCTTTCCAATACTCCCCCATTTTAAACAATACTGTAAAAGATAATCCTTGTAATTGCTCGCTACTGTTATTATCTGAACTTTTCAGTGTAAGGGTAATTGGTTAACTTTCTTACCTCTGAGGTATAGTTGTGATTACAGCAAGATACAATAATCATAGATTAAGCTCAGTGTTGAAGGGATAGAATCTATATATTCAATCTAGTGTCACTTCTGGAACCTAGGTCCTGTCAGCTACCAAAATCTTTTCCCCACACATTGCAATATTGACAGGGTAATCTTGAGGCACTAGTTAATATTTTATTCAACATTTCTTTTCTCTAATGAATACACAGCAGTAAAATTAAAGGAAACATGTATTCTTTTCTAATTCTCTCCCATCCACATCTATGAACTATGTGTAAGACACTTCACAAACTGGCATGCGAATGCATGTGTATATTGTATATATGCATCTGAATGTCTCCATCGGGTGGCTCGTGCTGTCTTTACTGTTTCCATCAAAAGAATTCATAGGTTACCGCATGTTTTGTACTACTTACCCCACTATGCTGATTACAACCTAGCAAGTCATAGATTCACTATAGATGGTGAAAAGGCCCCAACTAAAGCTGGCCTAAGGCTCAAAGAGCAGCTTGACTAACATTTCTGCTGGCGGGGAGCCTGCCTTTTACAGAATGATTATCAGATTGGCTGGAACTTGTCTTCTGTGGATTTCAATGCAAATAACTAGAGGCTCAGGCATTAAAAAAACAAAAACAACTCCTAGCACCCTTTGTATACCTAACACCATGGTAAGTGCTCAGGTTTAAGTAGTAAACAAAAGTGAAAGGTTCCTCCAGGCCTCACACAGACTCCTACCCAAATGCAGACTGTCGGGGATGTAGCAGTTACTCAACAAATTAAATGAATTAACACATGTCAAGCACTTAGGACAGAGTTTGGCACATAGTAGGTGCTGTATAAGTGGTATTAAGAGTGCTAGATAAGTAGTAGTAGTAGCAGTAGCATCAACAGCAATAGTAATATTATTTGTGGAATAAATGAGTGAAGAAAGACAGGAAACCCAGAGAAGCAGGTAGTGAACAAAAACTACAAAGCTGAAGATATTATGAAGCAGACAGATCTGTAGAGAAGTTAGATGGAAGCAGCAGAAATGTAGACAGAGAAGTAAACAGGGACAGAAGTTGAACCATGAAGACAGAAAATAAGCAATAAATATAAGAAAACCAAAATAACAATATTGATATCAGGGTGAAGAAACTGCAAAACAGAAATGATTACTGGAGCTAAAAAGAATTACTTCAAAATTATAACAGTGCAATTCATTAGGAAGACAAAGCAATCATAACTGTTTATGTCTAATAAGAGAGCTTCAAAATACATGAAACAAAAATTTACAGACATTTATCCTGCTGACATTATCCGATACGAATTCAAGAAATATAAAAACCTGAACAACTGAAGCCCACTTCCAACTTTGTGGGAATGAGGAAACTGAGGAAGGGAGATTTTGTAACTTGACCAGGATCACAAGGGTAGCAGGTAATAGGTGTCATATACCAGAACATATTTAGCAACTGCTACCAAGTTTGAGGCTTCCCTGGTAGCTCAAACAGTAAAGAATCCACCTGCAATGCAGAAGAACTGGGTTTGATCCCCGGGTCAGGAAGATACCCTGGAAAAGGGAATGGCTACTCTCTCCAGTATTTTTTCCTGAAGAGTTCCATGGACAGAGGAGCCTGGCGGCTACAGTCCAAGGGGTTGCAAAGAGTTTGACATGATTGACTGACTAGGACTTTTTCACTAACAGTTTGCCACCAAGAAATATTGAGGGATGAAATCTAGACTATATTTGGCCAAAGAAAATCCTCTGCCACAAAATTTAATAGCCTAGATCCTTGTTTGGTGATCTCATGAAGCAAAGAAGTTTAATCCAGGTGCCCCATCCCATCCAAAAAAATAAATGTTACTAAAAGTGATTTCCCCAAATCCAAGTGTGGTTGTTAACAAGGTTCTGGAAAACACTGTAGCATGTGGACTTGTTTCTACTCACTCTTCTTTCCATGCAAAGTGCTTTTTAACACCTCAGTTCATTCTCAAAAGGAATTCCATCTCTCTAAAATTCCCTTCCACTCCTTTTATAAATATTTATTTAGGCTTGTCTCCTCCATTTGATAGCAAACTCTGTGAGGGAGTGAAAGAAGAAAACCAGCATTTGAATATGTACCTGTGATGAACTCAGCACTCTTGTGGGAAATTAACAAACATCATTTGGGTAGGCAGGAACCAAGTCCAGATTCATCTTTATAGACTCAATACTTTATAGACTCAGTACAACGCTGTACCCCATGGTTTTGCAGTCTGTAGTCAAACACAAATTGCTTCTTTGTTTTTTGGACTCTGATGCACTTTGTTGCATGCAAGCATATTTATATTTTGAAAATCATATATTAATCAGCTTGGTACCATAAGGCAAAGTCCAAAAGTAACAGATGATTGATATAATGTGAAAGACACAGTGAAGATACTAAAATGAAATTAGGATGTAGAAACCTAAAAGCTCCCCAGAGAAATGCTTAGACAGCAAAGTGGAACTCGGTGAGTTAGGAAAGCAGAAAAGGATACCACACAGAAAAACAACCAAGTCAGAGAGGACACATCAGTAAGATGATTTAGTACAGAATTCACTTTAGGAAAAAACACTTGCAGGGAGGAAAAGAATGGAAAAAAGCAAACTGACATTCCAATTCATCTCTTTGCTGTTAAATAATTCTGTACTTGCAGGGAATTAATTACATCTCAGAGTAACACTTAGACTCAACTCATATTGTAACCTTGCCTTGTGGTTAAATTGACTAGTCCATGAAGACTCCCTAATTATACAAGTTTTGGTTTATGTCTTGCAACTAGTCCTAATCTTCAAAACCAGAAATAAATCCTTAGATCATGGATGGGATCTCACTATTCTTGGTTTACTATTTTCCACCTTAATACTGACAGTTGATGGCCACTCTAACATTTTCTCTGCTGCTGCTGCTAAGTTGCTTCAATCGTGTCCAGCTCTCTGCGACCCCATAGACGGCAGCCCACCAGGCTCCTCTGTCCCTGGGATTCTCCAGGCAAGAACACTGGAGTGGATTGCCATTTCCTTCTCCAAGGCATGAAAGTGAAAAGTGAAAGTGAAGTCGCTGTCATGTCCAACTCTTAGCAACCCAATGGACTGCAGTCTCAGTTGAAGGGGAAAATGGATTGGCTTATTGCTCTGGGTCTGTCTTTTCTTGCTGAATTGATTTCTTCCATTTTGATTTCTCTCTGTCCTTCTAATCATTTTGATTAATTAATTACTCTTTGGTCATATTTCTCTTCAATTTTTCCCTCTCCTGGATCTTCCATATTAAAAAAAAAAAAGGGCTCCCGCCCTATGTCTTCATCCATTCGAAGCCAAATGTCTTGGAGAATCATCTATATTTGTATCCCCAATTCTGCACCCTCTTCTGTGTTGACATTTCACTAAACACCTTTTCACCAAACTGATCAATGACCTCCCATGCCAAATCCACCTGATGTGTCTTCAGCCCTTATTTTGTTTGACTTCTTTGCAGAATTAAACAATTTAGCACATCTTCAGTTTTTAAGCTCTCCTGTATTTGCTTCCACAAACTGCTGTCTCCAGGTTTTCCTGCTGCTGTTCTTGAAGCATATGCTCAGTTTTCCTACTAGGGTGCTTTTCCTCCATGTTGCCTCCTTAAACGTATTTGTTCTGCAAAGTTCCATCTCTGGTCTTTGCCACTTAATCCTCTCTCCTTGAGAAATCTTGTCCACTCCCATGATTTGGATGACTACTTATACACTGAGCACAGTAACATCAGTATTTTCAGGGCAAATCATTCTCTTGAGTTTCAAAAAACAAATCTAACTGCCTCATTTTATTTCTTTTCTTCCCAAATTTATTTCTCCATTTAGTTATATATCTGGGTGAGCGCTACATCCATTCACTCAGACATAAATTTTAGAATTGTCTTTAATTCCTTGTTCTCACCCAATTTTCATAGTAAGGCAATCACCAAGCCTAGTCGATTCCCCCACATAGCTCTCAGTTCCATCTCTTCTTTTCTTTCCTTATCATTTCTGCCCTAGGTAACAGCTAAGTACATCCTAAATGGAATTCCTATATCCTTCTCTTGTCTTTGTCCAGTCTACTGTCCTTGCTTGTGCAGGAATTTGCATTTTTGAGATTAAATCTGTCATTCATTAATGCAGGGGTACCCAACCTCCAGAATCTAATGCCTGATATCTGAGGTGGAGCTGATGTAATAATAATAGAAATAAAGTGCACAATAAATGTAATACACTTGAATCATTCCAAAACCAGTCTCCTCCATTTCCATGGAAAAATTGTCTTCTACAAAACTGGTCCCTGGTATCAAAAAGTGTGGGGACTGCTGCTAATGATGCCCCACTGGTTTCAGGGTAGTTTAAGTGCTTTCACACGGCCATCCCTGTCCTCCTAGCCTAGCCCTGTCTTCCTTTCATGCTGCAGCAGATGGTGTGTTGTCTCCCATAACCAATCTCCCCTTGATTCCTGGCACTCTCCAGCTAACAACTACATTTCCCATGAGGATAGGTGTAGCCATGGGATGAAGTTTGTGTCTTACTCTTTTAAAAGAAAATTGCTTACCCCAGACATCCTTGCTTTCTGTCTCCTTAAGCTAGAACCAGACATGTCTGTGACCCATCTTCAACTGTGCAAAGACAAAGGGATGAGATGGTTCCCATATAGCAAAGCTGCCCATCAACCTAGGCCAGCAAGCAGCTGTGTGAGAAGGAAATAAAAATCTGTATTATTTGGGGTGTTGTATTGTGGGGGATGCCCTGGTGGCTTAGCAATAAAGAACCTGCCTGCCAATGCTTGCCAATTCAAGAGATGGGGGTTTGACCCCTCGAGTCAGGAAGATCCCCTGGAGAAGGAAATGGCAACACACTCCAGAATTCTTACCTGAGAAATCCCATGGACAGAGGAGCCTGGCAGGCTACACTCCATGGGGTTGCAAAGAGTTGCACATGACTTAGTGACTAAACAACAACAACAACAATTGTGGGGTCTTTTACTGCTTGATCTTAGCCTTTTCTCTAACTAGCTGAACGCCTTCTCCTCAGGCAGTATATGTGTTGTTTCAAGCCACTAAGGTTGTGGTGATCTGTTGCAGAAGAAATTGGAAACTAAAAGAAGTAGTATTATCACCTGAATGAACTTGGACAAAATATTTAATCTACCTATACCTTGGTCTCCTCTTGTAAAGTAGGGATAACATTCTTTCTGTAATTTTGAGGACTGAATTAGGTATTATACCAAAAGATTTTGGCAGAGTGCTTGGCACATGGTAAGCACTCTGTAAACAGTAGTAATCACTATTAATAATATCCTCATTGTTATTATTGTTCACCGATTTGCCTAGTACTTCTGATTGGAGAGGAAGGAAGAGACAGAGGAAAAAAAGACAAAACAATAAACATCTGTCTCAGAAATCTTCAGGCATATTTGGTTTAGCTCTGTTGTAAACTGTCTTTTAAACTCACAGAATGTACTCCATTTCCTTCTGCTTTCTCTCTCTTGCTTTAGGTATTAAGATCTATTTTAAATTTAGTCACTTCAAAGTCCCCTTGGCATCGTGTAAATGTCACACCATTAAATATATATTCAACGAGTGCTCAAGCAGGCTGGCTTCCCTGCCAAGAAATGGAGTCCCATAGGTGGGCAGGTGGAGGAATGACAGACACACCCTGCCGCAGACTCGACTGTCCTTACTCACCAAGACCATGTCTACTGAGCTCAAATCCGGATGTGTGGTCTGACAAATGTATTTTCTCCCTAGTTTTAATTTATTTTTATGAAAGGCTTACACTGGTATTAAATCACATGAAACTTAGTGGATAATCTTTGTTGCAAAGAATAAAACCTCAAGTGAAAATTCAAAGAAAATATATATCAGTTTTTATAATTTTTAACATTTGAATTATCTATGCCAATCTGGAATGTAAGGTTTCTTTGACATCTGTGGGGGTTTTTGTTTTTGTTTTTGTTTTGCTTCGCTCTCATCCCCTTCCCTACTTTTTCTCTGTGAGCCGTGCTTCTCCTGTTCTAATCAACTGACTCCAATGAGCTGCCAGACACAAAACCTCAGCTTCTGGTTGGTTGAATAGACACGTGATGCTGACCTGACCAATCACAATACCCCACTTCCTGGCCAGTGATTGGTCCTATGAATAAGCACATGACTTTAATGGAGCTAATCTCATACAGACAGATAAGGAGCAACTCTCTCTTTACTCTTGAGTAGCATGAGGTGGCGACACACATAGATGCTGTTGCCTACCATACTTGCTACCACAGAAAGGAAACATCTGCAGGAAGTGGATGAGGCCAAAGACCAGAAAGATGAGAAACAGGAAGGAGAAAAAAACTCTAATGATATTTATGAGCCCTCAGACCCTGCACTGCCTGTCTCACTTACTCCCCATTCTTTCCTGTACATGAATCAATCTTTTTCGAGTAGGTTTTCTGTCACTTGAAATGGAAGGAGCCTTGGCTAATACAGAGTCATGGCAAAAAAAAAAATGTTGTCAAAAAGAGACCTCAGAAAATCCAGCCCAAAGGTAGGCAAAACAGGAAAAAGAGGAGAAAAGAGTGGATACAACAAACAGCAAGACAAAGTGAGAAGAGAAGCAGACTCAGAGTCAGAGCACCAGGGTTTATGTTCCAACTCTGCCATTTGCCAGTGACCTTGGTAAGCTGTGATATTGGGTGACAGCATAACATTACCATTTAATGATCTGCAGAGTGGACGACTCTGATCCGCTGTCATATAAAACATGATGCACTAAGGGACGCTCACCTGAGATGATAAATGTGAGTGTTCTTTGTAAATGTTAAGTGCTTGCAAATGACATTTATTACACAGAAAGCAGCACATTTAAAAGACTATGAATTGAAACTGAGACTAGAAAGGTAATGTTAAGCCCAAAGTAGCTGAACTCTTGAGAGAGGACTAGGAAACTCAGTAAATGGTTGGCTCTTCTATGAACTATCAAAAGAGCTGACAATATTGAATGTCACTGATTAAGTATAAACATATGAAAACTCTATGCAAAAACTAGAAAATAATTCTAAGGCTGTGTGTAAGTTGAGAGTCACAAGAGAGAAGAGAGAACCATTTTTACTCACAAAACCATTTTATTTTGTGAGTTGCCCACAATATCTCACCTGTGTACTGACAAGCCCTCACTTGACCCATGAAGCTACATGGCAAGAGTCAGGTATTATTGTCCCAGTTACATATTTGAGGAAAATAAGGCTCAAAGCTTACATTCAAGCCCAAGTCTTATGATTCTACAACCAAATCACTAGATTATACATTGATAATACATTTGAAGGTAGACTTTGGGGTTTAGATAAGGATACACATAGTTTTCATTCCAGATTAGAAGAACCAATCAATTAATATTTTAAAGAATCAAAGAATTCATTTATTTAAAAATTTAAAAGTTAATTGTGAATGGTTTTCTGTCAGATTTCAAGACTAATTAGTGCTTTCAGTCATAAATAGGAATATTTGTCTCCTCCTCTGCTTGTCAAGAATTGTAAAAAGTCTGGGATTTTACTCTACTTGCAAGTAAGTAATTTAGGCTGCTACAAGTCTATGGATGCTGGCAGAGGATACAAGACTCCCAGTTGGAGACCAAGAACTTTATTACTCATGGTGGAAGAGGTAACCAGAGGTTTACATTGGTTTGTGTTGGTTGGTTCTCAACACTGATATTCTCCCCACCAAGTCCCACAGGGTGGCAAAGAAAGTTCATGGTGGGTGCCCACAAATGCATGGGTTGCATTATGGGAGAGGGACAAGTGGAAGCAAACCTGTTCTTCGTCTGGAGGGGATGTTACCTCATCCCTCAAAACTGCCTACAGCAAACACTACTCTGAGAAGCAGCCTAGATAAAGAGCAGCCAGGGCCTTTCACTTTGGGCACATCCAGCAGGAATGTGTAGGTCCATGGTCCATGGTGGATTGCCCTCCCCAGCACTGAGATCTTCCTTTGACAATACTGAAATCTTATTCCTACTTATCCTCTCCAACCACAGTTTCATTCCCTTGCTTTGCATTGAAATCTTCCCTTGCACATATTTCTTCAGGCTCTTTTCTCTCTTCTGCTATGAATATCTCCCATTTTCTCCCCAAAGTTCTTAGAAACACTGTCTTTGCACCGCCACACACAGCCACCACACAATGCCTTGTGATGTGTGTCGACTAGTCTAAGCTGAATCACCAGAGAAGTCCCCCTCTGGTATTTCCCATCAGTGCAGGCTGCAAAAGACACTGCTTCATGCAAACTGGAGGACTGAGAGAGGAAGTAGCTGTTTTCCCATGTTGTCCCAGTTTTCTCATCAAACAAACATGAATCTCGATGCTATGGTGAAAGGATTCTACAGATGTCAGCTACCTCATCAATTGACTTTAAGTTCATCAAAAGGGAGATCATCATGGGTTGGACTGAGTTAATCAGTTGTAAGACCTCTGAAAGAGGACCTAGGCCTTTCCTGAGCTAGAGTTGCAAATAGCAGTTGGCCCTGCAATTGCTCTCTTCTCCCACTGGATCTTTTTTCCCAACTCCCTGACTGTGAACAAGTTTCAGCTTGGCCCCACAGTGTGTCAGCCTGCTGGAGGTCTTTTCTGCCAGACTGCCTGCCCTATAGACTTTGGGTTAGCTGAGCCAATCAGCACAATTGTATAATCCAATTCTGTATAATAAATGCTAAAACATATTAATGAGAATTAACATATTATTATAACAATATCATATAATCATAAACATTAATATTTATTCTCAATAATATATTGATATTGACATAATCAATAAATAACATATTCATATTAACATCTATAATTGACAGATAATTTATAAACAACATATGTCTCCTACCACTTCTGCCTCTTTTATCGAACCCTGACTGATATATGTGCCACTTCCTGGAAACTGTTCATTTGTTGAGACTAAGACCTCCTTCCTGTCTAATTCAACAGCTTTCTCAATCCTCATTTGGCATGACCCCTCTACTAGTCATCACCACTTTAATGATGATTTCTCCTTTAATGATGATTTCTCATCACTTCTCCTTTGGCTTTGGAAATATCATTTAGGCTCTCTTCCCAGTCTCTCTCTCTCTTTCCCTGCTTTTTTGACTCCTCTGGTTCTTTTAACTTTGGTCATTTTCCTAAGATAATTCATGTTGTGTATTGTATCTCTTCCTTTTCTCATACAGGCAGTCTTCAGTCCTCAGAGTCTTGACTATATTCAATGCCAGTGACTCAAATACATATCTCTCATTTTCATCATCTTGGAGTCCTATTAGTGTAACTCTTGCTCAACCTAATTCATAAGATTCATTGAAATGAAGACCATCCCCAGGGCCATTTGAATCTTCTGCTCTTCTGGACTCTGGAGAAACTATCTTCATGATGATACTGATTGGCACCACTATCATTTATTGAGCTTCAATATGGATGCTATTGAAGGTGATTTACAAACATGATCTCATTTAATTCTTAAAACATCCTTGTGAAGTAGATATTATGATTCCCATTTTTCTTATGAGAATCTGAGATTTGGGGAAATTCCATGCAACTGGCCTTAGGAACAACAGCTGGTAGATGTCAGAATTAGGATTTTTGCTCTTAACTCAAGCCCCAACTAACTGGCAATAATGCCTTTGGAGAAGACATGAACAGCAAAGGCATAGTGATCAAAGACCATTTAAATCTGTAGGATCTGGCCAAGCATGGCAGGGCTGGGCAGGTAGCTCTATCTTAAAAGCTGGCAGTAGCACTTAGGTGACTACTAAAACCATTACAGCCTTGGGTCTAGCTAGCTGCTATAATCACAGGTTTCCTTTGCCCTTGGTTCCTACTACAGCTTTGTAGATTCCCTGGATGAGATTGTGTACACTTAGCCAAAGAACAGCCAAATCATTCTCTTGCCAAGCTGTCTGTCTCCAATGATAGACAATAACCCAGCCTCCAGACAATATTGTTGTCTCACTGATACTGCCTTACCACTCCTGAGCAATGACCTTGACACCACTGAGTCTCAGTCACACCATGTCTGGCAGACTAGTACCCAGCAGGCCAAGGGATTTAGTGATTATTCCCACTGATGTCGAGTCAGTGCAGTGTTTTCTGCAGAATCATGGTGCCTAAAGCATCCTGTGCAGCAAAGAGCAGCAGAAGACTGATGCTGATAGAAAAAAAAAAAAAAGCCTTCTTCCCCAAGCAAGAATTTTGGGCAATTTCTTCTCTTGGCTAAAGCCTTTATGTTTCTGGCATGATGTTTACTTTATGGTCCAATCATCAAACTCTGATGTAGCTATGAATAAAGATTATGTTGAATATGAAGAACAAATTACAAAGATGGCTGTGGAAACCTTGCATATTTCAAAGGAATATATGCCAGGATGTGCGAAAATCTTGGCAGATGCTTCTCTTGGAGAAAAAGAATAGTGTAATTACCTACTGACTCTGGGGACCGTACCTTCTGCTTCTCTAAAGAAGAAGCCTTTGTTAATATATTTTACATAAGACCGTACCTTCTGCTTCTCTAAAGAAGAAGTCCTTGTTAATATATTTTACATAAACCATTTTCCTTTGTGATACTTTGTGGCTTTAGTTTGCTTAAATATTTATTTCAGTTGGTTGTGAATTTATTCTAGTCTTTGCAGAAATTAGTTTTACAATATCCCTCTATCAATTCCCCCAGCCAGTACTGTGCATTCCATACCTTCTTTGTTAGTTCACTGCTAAGAGGAGCCTAAAAATGGCTGGGGAATAGGCTCAGCTCCTGATTTAATTGAACTAGAAGTCTCTTTTCTGGCAGAACATTCCTTCATAGAAACAGATATCAAGATAGTGATACCATCAGACTTTACTCAAGCCACTCTCATTTCTCTTGGTTCTTAGGTCCATGCACATTGAAGAAGATGGTACCTTCTTGAAAGGAACTATCTTCATCAGACCTTTCCAGCAATCTGTCAAGTCATCTGCTTCAGGGTAACAGGAGTAAGAGCCCTTTGCCACACCTCCTTCACAACCTAGTAAGTGCATTAGATGGATACAACATTTTGTGAGAAACCATGTCAATGGATAAGGCATTTGTAGACCCATGAGTGGGAATGCCAGCAGAAGAGTTCTGAGAAAGGAAGGCAAATGTGTATTTGGGATATATATTTATTCCTGTGAGGACAAATCATTGCTTACTTCAGGGAATGGTGTTTCATTAGGACTCAGTTGCCCCTGCACTTGAAAAGTTGGGCAGTCCGTATTTACTCTCACCAAGTCAGCCTTGGGAATGAGAAGTCCATGTTAAACCTCCATCTTAGTCTCTGTTGCCATGGCCTACGTGGGCTCATTGAAGAAGTACTAATGTAGCCGAGGAAGGAGAATGACTGACAGCTACCTTTCCCACTATGCATCGAGAGCATTTTCATGTTGGTAGCTAAAAACCAGGTGCTAGGAGTAATTATTAATTTGCTCCAGTAATCATACAACATCCAAAATCTCAACTGTGATTTCCATAACCACCTGATTTAGTCTGGGACAATCTACAATTATTCTCTAAGACCCATCTGGTTTGTGCACCTGCCAAACAGACTAGTTAAATGGAAATATGGTAGAATTAATCACCCTGCACCTTCTCAGTCTCTGATGATGGCATTAATCTCTGCAGTTCCTCCAGGGATACCACATTGCAGTAAGGTGATTATTTGGGGGCTTCTACTTGGCTCTTCCTGTCATTGTAATCTTCATTTCACACCATAGGGAGCTAATGTGTGTATTCTGCCAGTTGAGTACATTAGTTCTCACTGTACTTTTAGGAATGGAAAAATAACTAGAGTATGAGAATTGGTTAAGAGGAGCAGTTGTGCATGCCAAGGATGATCAGTGTCTTATCCCTTTCTCTCTCCTCCTATCATGGAGATTGTCTGTATACTTCTCAGATATAGGCAACTCAATCACAAAATCTTATTTTAAGAGGCGGTGTCCCAGGGGCACTTCTCTCACTACTAATTATTATATGAGTCAAGATTCTGGCAGGAAACAAGTAGTACATTCAAATGGGGTAATGGGAGAGTGCAATAAAGGGACATTTTACAAAGATGTGGACAGATTTAATAGAAACCAGTAAGGAATAGAGGAGGCACCATGGGGTTAGCAACAATGGGAGCTCCCCTTGGAACTCAAGAGAGGCAACCTGGAAAGAGCTTAAACTTCAGTAAGGATTACAGCTGCCAATCTGTAACCTAGAAATGCAGTGGCCAGGGGAATAAAAACCTTGACTTCAATGCACTCCTGCCCTCTAATGCCCTGCCAGTGTCATCCATTGGCCCAACTCAATGAGAAGTCACACAGAGAGAGGCCCATTGGTACAGCCCATATAGCTCATCCTCCCTGGGCACAGAGCAGGATGAAAGTTGAAGAGTAGATCTGGAAGGGCTAGTCAAGACTGTCCAGCACATCATCTTCAGTAGGAGTCCCCCTCTGAGCACCCTAAAATATCAATATGTCCCCAAGCCCTGGAACTCCCCATTCTGCTTATCTTACTCTCTCTTTTCACTTCCCATGGCATTGTCAGCACTACAATATATGATCTGTCCATTTATTACACTTATGGAGCATTCTCTACCTCTCTAGTAGAAAGTAAGCTCTCCTAGCATAGACATCTTCATCTGGTTTTGCTCCCTGATGCTTCCAAATTACCCAGAACAATTGCTGGTACAAAGTAGGTGTTCAATAAATATATGTTGCTGAATACACGTAATAATGAGTTGCAGATAATGAGAAAGCACTAGGCAGAGAAGAAGGCAAACCTAAGAGCTGATATATAGTGATAAATCTCTAATCTTCCATAGATCTTAAAGAGAGGATTTGGGACAAATTTAGGTATGGAAAGAAGAAAGAAAACAGGGAGGCACCAGGGAAGATTTATGTCAAGAAAAGTGAAGAATTTGTTTGACTGTTGTTCTAGTAAATCTCACAGAAGTATCAGTGTATAGTTTACCTTAAGGATTAAGGAAGAAAAGTGACCAACACTTGAAATGGGCCCTCGTGGTCCAGTTAATAAACCTGACTCTCCCCCACCTTACTCAGAATCTATATCTCTCCTTTCAGCCTATACTGTTACAGCAGACATGGGGGTGAATGGAAGGAGGAAATGGCAACCCACTCCAGTATTCTTGCCTAGAGAATTCCGTGGACAGAGGAGCCTGGTGGGCTGCCATCTGTGGGGTCGTGCAGAGTCAGACACCACTGAAGCAACTTAGCAGCAGCAGCAGCAGCAGGGAGTTAATGGGGCTGAGATTAACTGAGAGTTAACCAGCACTCCTTCAGGCTCTTAAATGTCCTCCCTTGACCCTAATACATTTATACCATTAAAAAACAAAATTGCACCAGTATGAAAAGAAAGTTGGGGCTGGGTAAACACATTTGTGCTACAATAAGGGTACAGATGAGCAAGGTTGGATCCCTCTTTTGCTTTTGCTTGCCTAACAGCTTCTTCCCCTTCATTTGGGGACAACATCACCTTTTACTTTGGGGAGTGTTATGGATCAAACAGTGTCCTCCCAAAATTCATATGGTGAAGCCCTGTCCCCCAGAGTATCAGCATTTGACTGTAATTAGAGACAGGACCTTTAAAGAAGTGTGTGTGTGTGTGTGTGTGTGTGCACGCGCGCTTGCGCACGTGCGCGCGTGTGTGTGTGTTAGTTGCTCAGTTGTGCTCTTTGTGACCCCCATGGACTCTGTCCATGAGATTGTCCAGTCAAGAATACTGGAGTGTGTTGCTATTCCCTTCTCCAGGGGAATCTTCCCAACTCAGAGATCGAACCTGGGTTTCCCTCATTGCAGACGATTCTTTACTATACGAGCCACCAAGGCAGCCCTTAAAGAAAGGTAATTAAGGTTAGTGAAGTCCTAGGATGGTGCCCTAATCCAGCAGGAGTGATGTTCTTATAAGAAGAGGAATAGACTCAGAGAAGAGGCCATGTGAGGGATTAGAAAGAAGGTGGCCATTTCTAGGTTAAGCAGAGAGGCCTCAAGGGAAACCAAACCTTTCAGCAGCTTGATGTTGGACTTGAAGCCACCAAAATGGTGAGAAAATACATTTCTGATCTTTAAGGCACCAGTCTGTGGCATCTTGTTATAGTAGCCCTAGCAAACTAAAACAGGAGGACAAAACCTCTCCCATTACTCATGGCATGACCAAATCAACATATGGTTCTTTTTTTCCTGCTTTTTCAACAAGGCACCCACATTTTCATTTTGCACAGGGACCCGCAAATTATATAGCCAAGCCTGTCCATCATTGCATGGACGATCTCAAGTGGCTCTGGGATGTTTCTGTTGTGACTTAAGGGGGGAAGGAGAGGAGACTGAGAAAAAGGTGCATTCCCATCACTGAAGGGAATGCAGGGAGAGAGAAGAGGGTCTCAAAGGGAGATGGTGGCATCAATCAGTGACTTTTAGTGATGTGACTGTGCTGCCTGTGAGTAGCAACAGGGACAGCATCACTAGAGGAAGGATGCTTAGTGGATAAGGGCAGCTTCCTCCTTTTAAGTTGTGCTGATAACAGCAATTTAGTGCTGAGAATGATGGTAGAGAAAGGTTCTCTTCTCATATGATTGCTGATAACCTCCTGTCTATTACTCGAGCTCAGTACTGGGATGTGTTTGTGGAGAAAAGCTGAGAGCTTGCTCTCAGGAAACTTGGGAAACAGAGTGATAGATTGATTGATTTGTCAAGCCCGGGCAGACAGAAACAATTTTCTTGACGAGACTTAGAAGTTAATGCAGATGGCAGGTTCCTTCACCCTTTAATACCTCTCACACTGGGTTTGGAGCTTGTTCCCAGGAGGATGTCACAGCTTCCCTGGAAGGCTCTGGACTTTTCCTCGAGGCATTTGAAAAAAAGAGGAGATAAAACAGCACGCAGGAACCTGAAAAAGATTTTAGCACAAAGTGGGTGTGCCTGCTGGTAGTCATGTTAAAACCTGATCCTGCCGCTGTTTTCTGTGTCCAGTCATCTACTGGTGCATCAGAAGCTCTTGTTGGGATAGAAGGCAAAGAATATGCCAACCAAATGCTGATTCTTTACGCCTGGAACATGGGCTCCCAGTCTCTGTCTGATGGACTGAGACTAGATTGTCAGGAAGCGCATGACCATGCAGAGCCCAGTGGCTTGGAACCTAAGTAAACACAAGCCTGATCACCTTGCTCCTGGCCTCTTCTTCCCTGCACCCACTCTGAGATCACTGATCTTTGTTTTCAAGGGGGAAGAGAAAATGAGAGAGCAGCCTCCACCCCCCACATCCTGCACAAATACCCATTTCAGTCTTTGCATTAAATGCATAACCTTTTCTATCCCATGCAAGATGGGGTTTGGGGGTGGGGGATGTGGGTAGTGTTGAGCACTATACCACAGACATCCTAACTCTAACGTCTCCTTTCCACAAACACTCCTGGCGACCCCAAATGGCATGCAGTTCCCTGTTTTGCCTCAGTCTTTCCCTCTCTGTGGCTTTGTTTATGCTGCCCCCTCTATTGGAATGCCTTCCCTACTTATTTATTAACTAGTGTGCATCAAATCCATTTCCTCTTCTTCCTGGCCACACAGGTTAAGACTATATTTCCCAGACTCCCTTGTTGTCAGTTGTAGCCATGTGACTGGGTTCTGGCCAATGGTATGTGAGCAGAAGTGAGGTGTGCCAGTTCTAAGCCTGATCCATAAGAACTTCTCACATAAGATCCTCCAAGCTCTTTCCCATCTATAGACTAATGCAAGGGAACACAGTGCATGGAGAACTGAGGGATAAAGGGGATGAGGCCACAAGAAGGAAGCAACCTAGGTCTTTTAATAACACTTGGAGGAAAACCACTGCTGATCATCAGAAACGTCTATTTTGGAAAGTGAGAAATAGACTTAAATTATCTTTAGGGGTTGTTTAAGCAGCAATGTTACCATAACTAATACAACTGACTTCTAATAATATTCTCCCTCTTCCTGAGGGTTATAACACAGTTGTAACCCAGAAATTAGCTCCTCAAATGTCCTCCAACCAACTTTTTTTAGAGTGGATTCTCCCAAATTCCAGCCTCTTGGCCTCCCTAGGTCCTCACTTGGATTCTTGGGCTCTCCTTTGAGTTGTAAAGAAGCAAAACCTAAAGATTTAGATGAGTGACTGGCAAACTATGACCCACACATGAGACCTAGCACACTCTGTTTTTGCATAACCCGCAAACTAAGAATGGTGTTTACATTTTTTTAATGCTTAGGAAAAACATAAGAAGAATAAGATTTCTTGATGTAGGAAAATCATATGAAATTTAAATTTCAATGTCCATAAATAAAGTTGAACAGAAACACAGCCTGCTCACTCCCTTATGTGTTGTCTATGGCTGCTTACACAGTAGAATGGCAGAGCTGAGTAATTGCAACAAAAATAAAGCCTACAGTATTCTTATTTACTTACTTACTTGTGGGATCTTAGTTCCCTGATCCGAGACTGGATCAGGGCCTGTGGCAGTGAAAGCACCAAGTCCTTACCGCTGGACCGCCAGGGAATTCCCAGAGCCTACAGTCTTGACTACCTGGCTCTTTACAGAAGACATTTTCCTGGCTTAGACCCTTTATTAGTAAAAAGACCACCATGGATGCAAACAGTCTCCCATTTGACTCTGCACTTTCAGCTTTGTCTTCTGCAATGATGCCCATTTATATCTGCATTTCCCAAATGGTCTGCCAGATGATAATGTGACAGAACACAAATGATTCTTTAATTGATTAAATCTTGGGTGTTTTATTGTGAATTATATCTTATTTAATCATTTTTGTTTACAACCGAAACTCTGGGAATTCAAAATTAACATCCTTGCCCATGAGCTTCTTATAGAGACAAGAAAATGTTTCAACCTTGTGTTCCACGTTGTTCTGCTGTCCTTTATCCAAATGGACCATTATGAGTCAGCTGCCGTCAGCTTCATGGGGATTCTCTTACCCACAATCTCACTTGGGAAAACCAAGTTCTCCAGGATGGTGCCATGCATGGCAGTCAGAGAATGGCTCCTGGGATGCCTTTGCTTATTTTTTGTACAACTTTTTTGAGTTGGATTAGACAGAATTCTCCTCTGAGTGATGAAAAGGATGTGCTTCCTTCTGAACTTTTCCAACTTGTGCACCAGCCGCACCTGGATTTTCAGGAAAGATTTCAATTGCCAAACAGGAACAAAGATGATAATGGCTTTCCAGCCACCACCAACTTCAGTTTCCTTGGTGGCCATTATGTTCGGCTCCCGAAGCTGGGCCTTGAGGTCCGAGTTCTTCTCCAGTTCCAAGAGGGCCTGAGAGATGCCCGATTCAGACTCCTCCAACTTCTCTACGTTGGGCTTCATGATCTTCACGCTGGAAATGAACATGGCCTGTACCTGGCAGATGTGGCCAACACTCGCTGCCACTGACATGAGTAGGCCTAGGAAGAGCAAATCTTGGATTTTTAAAAAAGGATAAAATCTATTTTGTTACCAGAAGTATTTTCAGCTCTTGAAATATGCTTATAAATATGGAAGGATATTTAATGGATAAATAAGCTATCCAAATTGGGTATATAAATTTTAACATTCCTCAAACTTATTTCATCACTCATCAGATTTTTTTAAAGAATGTCCATGATTACCTCAGAATGCTCCGCACCACATAGTTTTATCCACACTACTCTATACTTTTACCAGATATCAAAAGATTGTCTTCTAATTTGGAGAAATAAAGCCCTCTTCCTAGTGAAGCCCCCTCGGTCATTCACTCCCCTCTTAAGGCACAGAAAGTTAGAGTGGTGATTGCTTCTGTCACCTCTTTACTAATGACAGACATGCTCACGTTTTCTCCACATCTGTGATATCATTCCTCTTCCCTGCATACTCATCACCCCTTTGAAGACATGAGAAGATAGGAATTTTCAAGCTGCAAGTTATAACTCAGCAGTGGGTCATGAAATCAATTTAAGGGTCAGTGATCAGCATTCTTTTTTAAATAATAAAATACAAGAGGATATAAAACATCAGAGTGCATCTCAATAGTACTTGATGAAATTTTCTTATGGATTCTGGGTCACAGTATAAAATAAATTTCTTTGGGTCATGGTTTAAAATCTTTGAAAGCCACTGTGCTAAGGTGCAAACAAAATAAAAGAAACTAACAAAACCTTACAGCTAACATTTGATCAACAAAAATGTCATATATCTGTCCTATTGTTAATTCTTCCCATGCATTTCTAATTTAAATTGCAAACATAAAGACTCAAGGACTGTATCTTTTGATTAACTTCTGTATCTCCTACCCCTCACTGACTGTGGGACTCACTTCCCTACAGAAGCTGCATAAATATTTGATGTTGATAATGAAATGGAATTAAAAGCTAATAGGAAAAAAAAACTTTCAGTTTCTACTATCAGTCTTGTTTAAAGGATGGGAAGTAACCTCTATGCTATAACCACTTCCGCAAGGTCTTTCAGAAACACCTCAACATATAACCTAAGATAACCCAAGGGGCAACACCTCTCCTTTCTTCAGCAGAAAATGCACACGCTTGGTCCTAAATTCTTCCCATGCTGCAGCCTTCCTACATTTCCACTCACTTCTTCTCTCTCTTGCTCCAGCCGCTGTCTTCAGGAACCCTCCATACATTTGCATACAAAGCTCCCTCCTCCTTCACAGCTTCTCCCTCGACACGTTTCTCTTGCTGAAATCCCTTTTACCTGCACAAGTCTGCATTGCATAGACCTCTGTGAAGCCCCAACACACAGAGTTACTTTCATTCTTTTTGGTGATCCCATAGAACTTTGTTCATGCATCTGTACAGCAACAGTGGCGCTGGATTCTAAACTCTGACGTACCTCTGGTCTCCTACTGCCCATTGGCTTCTCTGAGACAAAGCGTGCTTTATTCATCCCTGAGATGTCCATGACTGGCATGGCGTGGCAGAAGTAGGTGCTCGATAATGTTTTAAGTGCGAATGAAAAAGAAGAATAGCATGAAATATCGAAGGGATGAAAAGTTTATATATGGGGTAGATCATGTTGCTTCTCCCACCTCCAAACCCTCTCTAGCACCTAAGAAGAAGCTTGCTTGCCCATAATTTGCATACTTTTGTGAGTGGATGAAGGAGAGCCTGATATTCGAATGTGTGTTAGTCCCTCAGACATGTCGACTTTTTGTGGGCCCATGGACCGCAGCCTGCCAGGGTCCTTTGTCCACGGGATTTCCCAGGCGAGAATACTGGAGTAGGTTGCCAGTCCCTTCTCCAGAGGATCTTTCTGACCCAGGGATCGAACCTGCGTCTCCCTCATTGCAAAGCAAATTCTTTACCATCTGAGCCACCAGGGAAGCTCTTTGCATGGAACTTGGTTAGGAGACAATTTTCTTCTGCAGCTGAGCTGGAGGAAGGAGGGAGGGAGCCTAATGGTGCTGGGGTCCCCTGAGAAGGAGGCCACCCCAGGGAAGAAGAACCAGAGGTAGAGGGGGGCACTGAGCCTGACGACATCCCTGAGCTCCCAGATCAGAACGCGGTCAACCTACTCCTTGGCTTTTTATATGCAAAGCCCATCACTGGTGATTGTCCTTGCCACCTCAACAGCCAGCGGGGCTCCAGGCGGTGTCCAGACCCGGGGCTGCAGCCTGCATGGGGTCATTTGCGGGCATAGGAGGTGAGGAGGCTGCCCGGAGGGGCTTGCCCCGACTACCTGGAGACCAGGAAGCTGCTGTGGGAGGAGGAGGAGGAGGGGAAGGTGGCAGCGCAGGTCACCCTATGCTATACATACAGTAGGTTCTTGTTAGTTGTCTATTTTATACACAGTCGTCAATAGCGTATATATGTCAATCCCAATTTCCCAATTTCCCCCTCTTTTCTCTGTGGTATCCACGTGTTTTTTCTCTGTCTTTCTGCTTCCAAATATGATCATCTATACGATTTTTCTAGACGGACCAACTCTTCTGAGATTTACAGTCAGGCCATTCTACGCACAAAGGGGAAGTTTCAATTGCTCATGGGTTCTAATGTGATCACAAATACCATACAGCTAGTAATAGAAGATTAATGACTTGTAGAATTTGTCCAAATGTGAGCTTTATAATTGCAATGAATCTTGAAAACTACAGAATTAAGTCAGTTTTGTTTTGAATGTCCTGCAAGCTTTTCTGCTTAGATCCCTCCCTCTAATACTCTCCCTCCATCCACTCACCTAACAACCCCCTACCTTTGTTCCCCCAGAGCTAGTACACTGCTTCTCTCACTCGTGAGCACCTACGGGAGCTCCCTGCATTCGCTGGGTGGTAGCGGCATTTCACGCCATTGCTAATCAGAGCACTACCTTCTCTAGGGACCAACTAACTCCTCTAAGGCTGAAAGACAGTTCAAATGAGTTGCTCCACCTGAGCCAAAGAACTTGCTGAAGATTAGAACGGGGTGAAAGCCACTTTCTGAATTCTACCAGGAAATCCATGCAGATCCATGCAAATATTTACCTTAGTTGGGAAAGCCATACAAACCCAAGAGCAGAAAAAGAAAAAGAAACAAAGCCCCTAGGGACGGTTCTGGCCCTCAGTCAGAAGTAAAGGGATTGTCACTTGTGACCTTTATTCTCTTTGGGATCTGTGGGTTCTGAAGAAGCAGAACTGAGATTATTGAAACTAGTTGGGAGGGGCTGGCACCAAGAACTGAGAGATCAAAAGGCACCAAGGAGAACACTCTACTAGATGCAGGCTGACAATGAATTCATTTCAGGTAAATCTGACCCACTGAGCAACCCACTATGTGCCAGAGACTGAATTCATCTGTGCGTCTCTGAAAGTCCCTTATACCTGGGTGTTACAGACAATCAGCGATGATAACTCCATGTAATAATCTTCATCATCTTCCTCCCATGCGTGCTTCCACCTGATTGCCCTCACCTAGTTCAAGGCATCACTCTCTGCCTCATTATTTGGGCCAGAATTCCCTCACTCTCGCATCTCTCATCTAGTCAGCAAAGTTCACTCCCTAGATATGTTTAAATCCCTCCCTCTTCAGTAGACCTCCAAGATCCTTTGCGTGAGCGGCCAGCTCTTAGGTGACCTGCTGCACTCCATGCTTAGAACTCTGCAGGGCTAACTTGTAATTCTTCACCAGAACTGCAACGGGAAACATAACCAGAAGGCAAATGACAAGCAGGGAACAGTGTCTGCAACATATATGAAAGTGCAACGGTTTCCATATATTATATACAAACACCTGTTACAGATCGGTGGCTTCCTGGATGGCTCAATGATAAAGAATCCACCTGCCAATGCAGGAGACATGGGTTCAATCCCTGGAGAAGGTTGAGAAGATCCTCTGGAGAAGGAAATGGCAACCCACTCCAGTATTCTTGCCTGAGAATCCCATGAACAAAGATGCCCGGTGGGCTACAGTCCATGGGATCGCAAAAAACACAACACGGCAACTAAACAGCAAGAATAGGAAAAACATGAGTCATCCAAAAAGACAAAGAAGACATAAATGAGCATTTTTTCAAATACAAATATGGGGACTTTCCTGGTGGTCCAGTGGTTAACAATCTGCTTGAAAATGCAAGAGACATAGTTTCGATCCCTGGTCCCAGAAGATCCCTCATGCTGTGGGGCAACTAAACCTGCAATCCACAACTACCCCGTGCTCTAGAGCCCAAGAGCTGCAACTACTGAAGTCCATGCTCCAAAACAGGAGAGGCCATTGCAGTGAGAAGCCTTGTACCACAACTAGAGAGTAACCCCCACTCACTGCAACTAGAGGAAGCCTGTGCACAGCAATGAAGACCCAGCACAGCCAAAAAGAAGTACAAATTAAGATTTGTTTAAATTTCTAAAAATAAAATGAGAAAGTATATATGTAGAGAGAATAAACATAAGGGGAAAAGGCCCAACCTAAATAGTAACAAAAGAAATACAAATTAAAGGAATGACATATTTTCTTCCTTTGTTAGTGAAGTAAGGGGAGAATATAAACCTATTCTATGCATCTGATGAAGCCCAAACTGGAGAAGAATTTCTCATGGGAAACCTTGCTATATGAAAAACACCTTTAAAAAAAAAAAGTATAACATTGACTAAGCGATTGCAGTGGTATAATTAATTTTATCCTAAAGAAATAATTAGTGGACTGGAAAATGTTTTTACTTTGGGGATATATAACATCATGTGGGTTTTAATGGCAAATATATAGAAATACTCCAAGGTTTCAACAATAGGTTGTTTTTTAAGCAAATTCCATGCTCTAATATGCATTTATTTAAAATGGAAGTATGGAAGTATAATTGTTGACAAGAGACAAATGTTTATTGGTAAATGTAAAGGGAAAACAGTTTATAAAAATGTATGACAGTATTTTTTTTACCTTAAAAATTAACATGCCAGGGAGCATGTATGCTGCTGCTAAGTCACTTCAGTCATGTACGACTCTGTGCGACCCCACAGACGGCAGCCCACCAGACTCCCCCGTCCCTGGGATTCTCCAGGCAAGAACACTGGAGTGGGTTGCCATTTCCTTCTCCAATGCATGAAAGTGAAAAGGGAAAGTGAAGTCGCTCAGTCATGTCCGACTCTTCATGACCCCATGGACTGCCCAAGCTACAAATATTAGTTATATCTAGAATAGACTTACTAGTGAGGAAATGTGGGGGGAAGCCTTTCTACATTTTTTTCACCTTTGAACAATAAAAATGATTTACCTTTATAATAAAGAGTGGTTAAAAATAACTCAAACAAAATTGCCAAACTAAGAGTTATTTATTACCAGAGGCAAAGACTTGAGCAACTTAATTTTATGAATAAAGCAAACAATTTACTTCAAACTAGAAGAAGTTTATTCATGTTCTATGAGCCAAATATGGTTGTGAGCTTGGTGTGGGGAGCATGGCATTAAAATGGTAATTCACATAGTTGCTTCAATAAGCTTCATGAAATTCAAAATTTAAAAAATTCATTTGATTTATGAATCTTTACTATTATGCTAAAGCTATTTGAGGGTTGATTAAGGCAGGTCATATGAAGAAAATACATTTAAAAATAAAATGATACACATATATATGTGTCAAAACTAACGAGCCGCATGTTTAATCTGCACATTTTGCTGTGTGCATACTTCAAAATGTTAAGGCAGAAAAATCAAAACATCCATAGAAATAACAGAAAATATTTTACATTTTTCATCTTGAATTTTGAATGAATCTCTAATATTGAATAAACTAAAAAACCAAACACAGGAGTACATCCAGCTCTGGCTATGATGGAGTAGAGAGAAAGTCCCTCTTTCTGGCACCTCTCACTGTCTCTTCACACTTATTTTCTCCATCCTCTTCCTCTAAATTCCCAGACACCCCAGTCCTTATACTTTTATCTATGCAAGTTTCTTATAAAAAAAGAATAATTTAGCATCATAAAAAATTTCTCAGGTTGACCTGAGAATAAAGCAATCAAAATCACATTAAAATTATACCATGATTTTTTTCCCTGAAACTCATTAAGGAGCCGTGAGAAAACTAGTACACCAACCTGTTGTGAAATTCCAATGTTAAACTAATTTTCTGATTTAGTTTGTTTCCCCACAATTAATTTTGTTTTTCTCATAGACATTTCCACTTCATTTTTTTTTTAAGGTGACAAAAAAAAAAAAGTGAGAGAAAATGTCAGCGCCTAAAGCTGTGTTTCCTGACGTATGGCTGGGAGGGTGCTGACTCTGCTTTCCTGAGTCCACGGGTAACAGGCTCTCTTCTGCCCACTGCCACTCCCCTCCTGCAAGCCACACTGCTTTGGGAGCAGTTTTGCACTTGAATTCCAGGGCAAGGGCTGGGTCACCCCACGACAAGCTCCTCCATTCTTGGGATCATTGCCAGGTTAGCTGGGGTCAAAAATTGTACGCAATGCCAGCTTATGTGACTAAGATACTGCTTCCTTATTTTTTCCTAATGATAGAATCTCCCTTTCATCTTGTGGATAATGTGCACAGAGATTACACTTTAAACATGTCAGTGAGTAAAATCTCAGTCTCCATGAGATTGAATAATCTCTCAGAGGTGATCAGGTCTGCTAAAGAAACACTCAACCTTCCAGACCTCCTTACCACTCCTTTTTAAAAAAAAAATTATTATGTGGACCATTTTTTCCTTTATGTATTGAATTTGTTACACTAGTGCTTCTGTTTCATGCTTTGGTTTTTTCACCCCAAGGCCTGTGGGATCTTAGCTTTCCAACCAGGGATCAAACCCACACTCCCTACTTTGGAAGGTGAATTCTTAACTACTGGACTGCCAGGGAAGTACCCCACCTCCCGTTCCAGATGGCAAGTGGATGAAGGGAAACAAGGAGATTTCAGGGTGGTAGGAGAGAAACTGGGGAATACTAAATCAGACCTCCTCCCTGCCAGACCTGCCTCACCACACCTCTTACTCAGCCACCTTACTCAGGCACCTCATGCAGCTGAGACATTCCTTCTGTGGGATGGTGTCCCCTCACAGTCCCAAAGCAGGGTGAAACCTCTCTGCTTCTGACTCCCCCACCCCCCAGTCTTTCTGACATCTAGGACCCTCAGTTTGGCTGATGAAAAGAAGTTGTGTATATATTTATGACTGCTTGGTACCTCTGATGTCCTTCTCCTCTACTTTGCTGGCACAGAAGGGGCAGGCTTCCCTCTCTCCTTTTTGTTTGATCTGAAATCTTCTTATGTCAGTTTCTCCCACTTACTTAAGCCAGTAAATCTCAAGGCCTGGCTGCCCTAGGACAAAGGTCACTGGAAGGAGATATGTTCTGAATTCTCTAGGTTTCAGTCAACATGAAAGCTGCAGGCAGTTGAGCTAGGGATTACAAAATAAAAATATAAACATGCTCAGCTAGTATTATATAAATAAAAGAATGGATGAATGAATTTCTACCAAATGGCATAAAGAAAACCTTGATATATCAAAACACTGGTTGAAATAAATAAAAAATTCACTGCGACTTTTGCTATCAAGTATTACTCTATCACATTTTTGCAGCTAAAAAGCATTTTCATAAAGTATTTCATCTGACAGTTGTAAGAATCAAGTAAGGAAAAAGAGCAGGTGCTATGAAGCCCATTTTACAGTGGGAGAAACAGGTTCAGATTGCTCAAGATGCTTCAAGGCAACACAAAGGTTAAGCAGGCTTCCAATTAACTTTCTCTTAACCTCTGTATAGCATGGCACCATAGTAATTATTGATCGATATAAAATTACTTGTGAGATTTATATCTAATAATACAGAGCTAACTCTCTTTTATTTGGAGAATGCTTATCCAGAATATCAAACTATTCTAAGCAAAGATGACAAGCTATGGAACCTCTAGGGTCAAAATAGATGCCACAGTAAAACCTTTAAAGGTCATATGGCCCTTTGATAGATTCTGTGAGCTCTCATTCAAAGCCTATTTTCTTTTGTTTCTAAAGTGAATCATAATTTGTTTGGTTTTCAGCCCACAAGCAAATGAAGACATTAAATGAGAGCAGGGAAGCATCTACACTGTAAGATGATAGGAGACAGAAAGGCAGAAGTGCAAACAAGAACTAGGAAGGCATAACCGTCTGGAGACAGTCAGTGAGGAGAAACAACCACATACACACAGACAAACTCCAGACACCTTGTATTCCAGACGTTTCAGCAGACAGAGCACAGGTAGGCTCCTCTGGAAGGCTCGTCTTGTTTCTACTTTACTCTTTGTTCTTTTTGAATGAAATAGTCAATGACTGTATTAGCTCCCTATTGCTGCTGTAACAAACTACAACAAACTTAGGAGCTTAAATTTTGGACTGCCCTGGTGGTGCAGTGGTTTAGAATCCTCCTTGCAAAGCAGGGAATGCAGGTTGGATCCTTGGTCAGGTAACAAAGGACACACAGGCCACTGAGGAGCTAAGCCTGCGTGACAGAGCTATTGAGCCCTCACTCCACAACTAGAGAGGCCCTGCACCACAGGGAAAGATTCCAGATGCTGCAACCAAGACCTGATGCAGTCAAATAAATAAACAAATATTGTAAAATGCACACACTCAAATTTAGTGTCTTACAGTTCTGGAGCTCAGAATTCCAAACTGGGTTTTGTACGCTAAACTCAAAGTGTTGGCAGAGCTGCATTTTTTCTGAAGGGTTTAAGTGAGATTCGTTTCCTTTCCTTGTCAGCTTTTAAAGGCTAAAAGCATTCTATTTCTTGGTCTTTGTTCCCTTCTTTGCATCACTCCAACTTTGCCCTTTGCATCTGCTACTCTTACTTTGCCCCTTCAGCCTCTCTCTTATGAGGACCCTCATAATATGCTGGGCCTACTCAGGGAGTCCAGAGTAACCTCCCTAGCTCAAGATTTCTAACTTAATCACATCTGCAAAATCTCTTGCTTGGTGACGTAAAATACTCCCAGATTAAGACATGATATCTTTGGAGGGCCATTATCTAGGCTACCACACTGAAAAAGGAATTTCACAAACAATTCTAAATTAAAGCCACCATTTCGTCCTCTGCAAACATTCCTTCATGGCAGGGAAAAGGGAGACTGCCTCTTCTCCGAATGACCATGATAAGGTATTCAGCAGATTTTATGAAAGGCAAAAAGAGGAATACAACTGAAATAACAGAGCTTGCTCAAATATGCAAGGGAAAGTTGCAAAAGAACTTTAATGTTACTGCTACAAACTGGAAAGAAGAAATGAAAGCCAGCATATGACATTTGGTGTGGGGAAAAATCGGCCCTTGGGCTGGAGTTTCCTGCACATTGCTTAATGGCAGCAGCCAGACATAGGGCTGATGTTCATTTTGACTGCCTTGCCTAGCAGGAAGAGTTTCGATCACAATGCTAATATGGAAATAGCTGTGCCCCGGACAGTAAAAAATCTGCCTGAAATGCGGGAGACCCCGGTTCAATCCCTGGGTTAGGAAGATGCCCTGGAGAAGGGAATGGCAAACCACTCTGGTATTCTTGCCTGGAGAATCCCACAGAGGAGCCTGGCAGGCTATAGTCCATAGGGATAGCAAAGAGTTGGACACAACTGAATGGCTAACACGTTCACTTCACTTTTAAACTTTACTAAATTTCTCAACCCAAGGGGATAAGTTTAAAGAGGAAAACACCAGTTTATAAGAATTTCACAACTGTGAAATACAGAATAAGAAGTTGAGAAAAGTAAGATCTCCAAGTTATGGGTTCTTGACCTAGGACCCATGAACTCCCAGAAAATAAATAAGTGAGTTTCAAGGATCTATGATGCTTTAAAATTCACATGTAAACTTTAGTGTGTTTGTATATGTGTTTTTTTCCCCAGGAAAAAGATCCATAGTTTTTCATCAGATTTCCAAAGGGGTCTATGATTATAAAATAGAAGATATTTTATATCAGGTGATCAGAGAAAAGGCCTCATGTCATTAACTTACTGACAGAAGAAGTTGTTTCATTTTATCTATGAAATGTACTTAAAAATCAACATATGAACCAAACCACGTGAACTCTAGAGCTCAGCCTCAGGACCACTCAAGGGCAGAGTAATATGAAGGATGCCAGCTTGCTGCCCTGTGGAAATGGGAGGTTTGAGAGTTTGCCAAGCAGGTGTTCTCCCTACAGCTGCTGTTCTGATCATGACAGAACAGAATGAATAATGTCAAAAAAGCAAAAGTGACTCAGTTAAGTTCAGTTATGTTCAGTCGCTAAGTCATATCTGACTTTTTGCAACTCCATGGATCGCAGCACCACCAGGCCTCCCTGTCTATCACCAACTCCCAGATTTTATCCAAACTCATGTCCATTGTGTTGGTGATGCCATCCAACCATTTCATCCTCTGTTGTCCCCTTCTCCTCCTGCTCTCAATCTTTCCCAGCATCAGGGTCTTTTCAAATGAGTTAGCTCTCTGCATCAGGTGGCCAAAGTATTGAAGTTTCAGCTTCAACATCAGTTCCCCCAATGAACACCCAGGACTGATCACCCTTAGGATGGACTGGTTGGATCTCCTTGCAGTCCAAGGAACTCTCAAGAGTCTTCTCCAACACCACAGTTCAAAAGCATCAATTCTTCAGCGCTCAGCTTTCTTTATAGTCCAACTCTCATATCCATACATGACTACTGGAAAAACCATAGCCTTGACTAGACAGACCTTTGTTGGCAAAATAATGTCTCTGCTTTTTAATATGCTGTCTAGGTTGGTCATGGCAAACCACTTCAGATTCTTGCCTTGAGAACCCCATGAACAGTATGAAAATATGCTGAGTTGGTCATAACTTTCCTTCCATGGAGTAAGTGTCTTTTTATTTCATGGCTACAATCACCATCTGCAGTGATTTTGGAGCCCAAAAAATAAAGTCAGCCACTGTTTCCACTGTTTCCCCATCTATTATTTGCCACGAAGTGATGGGACCAGATGCCATGATCTTAGTTTTCTGAACATTGAGCTTTAAGCCATTTTTTTCACTCTCCTCTTTCACTTTCATCAAGAGACTCTTTATTCTTTACTTTCTGCCATAAGGGTAGTGTCATCCGCATATCTGAGGTTATTGATATTTCTCCTGGCAATCTTGATTCCAGCTTGTGCTTCATCCAGCCCAGCGTTTCTCATGATGTACTCTGCATAGAGGTTAAATAAGCAGGGTGACAATATACAGCCTTGACATACTCCTTTTCCTATTTGGAACCAGTCTGTTGTTCCATGTCCAGTTCTAACTGTTGCTTTTTGACCTGCATACAAGTTTCTCAAGAGGCAGGTCAGGTGGTCTGGTATTCCCATCTCTTCCAGAATTTCCCACAGTTTATTGTGATCCACACAGTCAAAGGCTTTGGCATAGTCAGTAAGGCAGAAATAGATGTTTTTTTGGAACACTCTTGCTTTTTCGATGATCTGATAGATGTTGGCAATTTGAACTCTGATTCCTCTGCTTTTTCTAAAACCAACTTGAACATTTGGAAGTTCACAGTTCACATATTGCTGAAGCATGACTCGGAGAATTTTGAGCATTACTTTACTACCATGTGAGATGAGTGCAATTGTGCGGTAATTTGAGCATTCTTTGGCATTGCCTTTGTTTGGGATTGGAATGAAAACTGACCTTTTCCAGTCCTGTGGCCACTGCTGAGTTTTCCAGATTTGCTGGCATATTGAGTGCAGCACTTTCACAGCATCATCTTTTAGGATTTGAAATAGCTCAACCAGAATTCCATCACCTCCACTAGGTTTCTTCATAGTGATGTTTCTAAGGCCCACTTGATTTCACATTCCAGGATGTCTGGCTCTAGGTGAGTGATTGAAAACTGACCTTTTCCAGTCCTGTGGCCACTGCTGAGTTTTCCAGATTTGCTGGCATATTGAGTGCAGCACTTTCACAGCATCATCTTTTAGGATTTGAAATAGCTCAACCAGAATTCCATCACCTCCACTAGGTTTCTTCATAGTGATGTTTCCTAAGGCCCACTTGATTTCACATTCCAGGATGTCTGGCTCTAGGTGAGTGATCACACCATCGTGATTATCTGGGTCATGAAGATCTTTTTTGTACAGTTCTTTTGTGTATTCTTGCCACCTCTTTTTAATATCTTCTGCTTCTGTTAGGTCCCTACCATTTGTGTCCTTTATTAAGCCCATCTTTGCATGAAATGTTCCCTTGGTATCCCTAATTTTCTTGAAGAGATCTCTAGTCTTCCCATTCTACTGTTTTCCTCTATTTCTTTGCACTGATTGCTGAAGAAGGCTTTCTTATCTCTCCTTGCTATTTGTTGGAACTCTGCATTCAAATGGGTATATCTTTCCTTTTCTCCTTTGCTTTTTCCCTTCTCTTCATTCACAGCTATTTGTAAGACCTTCTCAGACAACCATTTTGCTTTTTTGCATTTCTTTTCCTGGAGGTTGGTCTTGATCCCTGTCTCCTATACAGTGTCACCAACCTCCATCCATAGTTCATCAGGTACTCTGTCTATCAGATCTGCTGCTGCTGCTGCTAAGTCACTTCAGTCGTGTCTGACTCTTAGCGATCCCATGGACTGCAGCCTATTAGGCTCCTCCACCCATGGGATTTTCCAGATCTAGTCCCCTAAATCTATTTCTCACTTCCACTGTATAATTGTAAGGGATTTGATTTAGATCATACTTGAACGGTCTAGTGGTTTTCCCCACTTTCTTCAATTTAAGTCTGAATTTGGTAATAAGAAGCTTGTGATCTGAGCCACAGTCAGTTCCTGATCTTGTTTTTGCTGACTGTATAGAGCTTCTCCATCTTTGGCTGCAAAGAATATAATCAATCTGATTTCGGTGTTGGCCATCTGGTGATGTCCATGTGTAGAGTCTTCTCTTGTGTTGTTGGAAGAGGGTGTTTGCTATGACCAGTGCATTTTCTTGGCAAAACACTATCAGCCTTTGCCCTGCTTCATTCTGTACTCCAAGGCCAAATTTGCCTGTTACTCCAGGTGTTTCTTGACTTCCTACTTTTTCATTCCAGTCCACTATAATGAAAAGGACATCTTTTGGGGGTGTTAGTTCTAAAAGGTCTTGTAGGTCTTCATAGAACCATTCAACTTCAGCTTCTTTACTGTTACTGGTCAGGGCATAGAGTTGGATTACTGTGATAATGAATGGTTCATTCACCTTGGAAACAAACAGAGGTCATTCTGTCATTTTTGAGATTGCATCCAAGTACTGCATTTTGGACTCTTTTGTTGACTATGAATGCTTTTGAACTGTGGTGTTGGAGAAGACTCTTGAGAATCCCTTGGACTGCAAGGAGATCCAACCAGTCCATTCTGAAGGAGATCAACCCTTGGATTTCTTTGGAAGGAATGATGCTAAAGCTGAAGCTCCAATACTTTGGCCACCTCATGGGAAGAGTTGACACATTGGAAAAGACCCTGATGCTGGGAGGGATTGGGGGCAGGAGGAGAAGGGGACAACCAAGGATGAGATGGCTGGATGGCATCACGGACTCAATGGACGTGAGTCTGAGTGAACTCCTGTCAACTTCAGCTTCTTCAGCGTTACTCGTTGGGGCATAGATTTGGATAACTGTGATATTGAATGGTTTGCCTTGGAGATGAACAGAGATCATTCTGTCATTTTGGGGATTGCATCCAAGTACTGCATTTTGGACTCTTTTGTTGACCATGATGGCTACTCCATTTCTTCAGAAGGATTCCTGCCCACAGTAGTAGATATAATAGTCATCTAAGTTAAATTCACCCATTGCAGTCCATTTTAGTTAGCTGATTCCTAGAATGTCGATCTTCACCCTTGCCATCTCTTGTCTGACCACTTCCATATTGCCCTGATTCATGGACCTGACATTCCAGGTTCCTATGCAATACTGCTCTTTACAGCATCGGATCTTGCTTCTGTCACCAGTCACATCCATAACTGGGTATTGTTTTTGCTTTAGCTCTATCCCTTCATTCTGTCTGGAGTTATTTCTCCACTGATCTCCAGTAGCATATTGGGCACCTAATGACCTGGGGAGTTTCTCTTTTGGTATCCTATCATTTTGCCTTTTCATACTGCTCATGGGACCATCTCTTGTCTGACCACTTCCATATTGCCCTGATTCATGGACCTGACATTCCAGGTTCCTATGCAATACTGCTCTTTACAGCATCGGATCTTGCTTCTGTCACCAGTCACATCCATAACTGGGTATTGTTTTTGCTTTAGCTCTATCCCTTCATTCTGTCTGGAGTTATTTCTCCACTGATCTCCAGTAGCATATTGGGCACCTAATGACCTGGGGAGTTTCTCTTTTGGTATCCTATCATTTTGCCTTTTCATACTGCTCATGGGGTTCTGAGGGCAAGAATACTGAAGTGGCTTGTCATTCCCTTCTCCAGTGGACCACATTTGCCAACAAAGGTCCATCTAGTCAAGGCTATTGTTTTTCTATTAGTCATCTATGGACATGAGAGTTAGACTCTAAAGAAAACTGAGTGCCAAAGAATTGATGCTTTTGAACTATAGTGCTGGAGAAGACTCTTGAAAGTCCCTTGGACTGTAAGGAGATCCAACCAGTACATCCTAAAGGAAATCAGTCCAAAATATTCATTGGAAGGACTGGTGCTGAAGCTGAACTCCAATACTTTGGCCACCTGATGTGAAGAACTGACTCCCTGGAAAAGACCCTGATGCTTGGATAGCATCACTGACTCAATGGACATGAGTTTGAGTAAACTCTGGGAGTTGGTGATGGACAGGGAAGCCTGGCATGCTGCAGTCCATGGGATCACAAAGAGTCGGACATGACTGACTGACTGCATTGCACTGAACTGAACCATACCCAGTCCCACAATATACATTTTAAGATGACAGGATTAGTCAGAAAGTTCTTAACAAACAGAAACATGTCCTCAAGCACAATACATTGTGGTTACATAATCATTGGTACAGAGTTTAAGGGAAAACATATCCTTGAACAAGATGAGTTGTTTTGTTGTGTAATCATTAGCTTTGGGCTTTAAAAAAACAAATGTTTTATGTGCTTAAGACAAAGGAATGTAGAAAAAAAAATTGTCCTTTTCTCCTCCTAGAGAACTCCTTCCTGGTCCTCCTCATCCTCCTCCTGTCCTCCCTTCTCCTCCCCGTGCCCCTCCTCCCCCCCTTGCCCAAGGACCCCTGACTTCTTATCAACCTACCTAAGACTTAACTCTCTCAATGCCTTGCAGTCTGATGGGCAAAACCAGCAGGACCAGTATGAAGGACAGATGTCATGTCTTTGTTCTGCTATGTTCCATGTACCTTGATGTGAGAATCACATAATGAGTATTTGTTGAAGGATTCACAGTTTCCAGAACTTTCAAGCTGGAAGAGACATCAGAGTCAAATCCTTTGACCCTGAGGCTACAGAGACCTTAGCCTGAGTGGCCTACCTAATAAAGCTGCACCCTTAAACATCGTTGGGCTCCACAATGTTATAGACCCTTTTACAATGATGTTCATGGAGTCGAGAGCTCCTCTTCATCCTCAGTCCACTGAGCAGAGCAAGACCATGGTCTAATGAGACAGTTTGTTCCTATGGAAACCCTAGATCATCTGTGTAGGGGAACAAAACATGCCACCCCAAAATGTCTCTCTGGCATGCAGATTACTTTGAGCGAAAACAATTAAGTCTCAAAGGACTCAGGAAGAACATTTGACCTTCCCCGAACTGCCTTACAGAATGTAGATGGAGGACATGTTCCAGCAAAGGAGACATCACCATAGATAACTGTAGTATGAAAAAGGCAGTAGACAATGTCTATTAAAATTTCTTTCTGCATTCCATTGTCTTTGCAAGGCCCAGCACACATTGATTTACTAAACTTTTGCTTTTCTATCTATGTGGATTGCCTTTCTCCTCTTTGAAGTCCCAAATCACTACCTGCCACATTCTTTTTTTGTCTTTGGTTGAAGTTGGTATTTAAGGTGAGGTTTTTGGACATTTTGGTAAGTTACTCAGTCTTCCTGGGTTTCTCCTCATACATTGTTGTTGTTGTTTGGCTGCTCAGTCATGTCCTACTCTGTGGGAACCCCATGGACTGCAGCCAATAGGCTCCTCTGTCCATGGGATTCCCAGGCAAGAATACTGGAATGGGTTGCCATTTCCTTCTTCAGGGAATTTTCCCCACCCAGGGATGAAACCCATCTCTCCTGCACTTCGGGCAGATTCTTTACCATTGTGCCCCTGGGGAACCCACTTCTTTTATATACACATGTCATTAAAACTTGTTTGATTTTCTCATGTTAATCTGCCTCACATCACTTTAATTCTTAGACCACTAGAAGAACCGGAAAGGACAGAGGAAAATTTCTTCCTCCCTGACACCTACATACTATCTATCTATGTGAGTGGCTTGATGAGCCCCATTGTTAATGATATCCCCAGACATCACAGTGTTTGGATCTTTCGCATGTTACCTTGGGGACAGTCACTGTGACTTTGGGGAGAGGGACCCCAGAGTCCTGGGGCACAAGAGAATTGTCCTCTCTGACAGACTGCAATCCAGATGAAAGGAACAGGGCTGTAGGGAGGCACAGGAGAGCTGATATTGCTTTCCTTTTGTTACGCCCAGATCTGACCAATCAGAGAAAGGAATGAACAAACTGACCCTGCTGGACTCTGTATTTTTCTTTTAGCCTCCCTTTCAGAAGATTCTCTGAGAGCCCTGTCTGCAACACACAGCAGGAGTCCTACCAGTCCTTGTTCGATACTCACAAGTCTTGCTCTCCTAGAAGACAGTGCTTCAGCCCTGCCTGTGAGATGTAAGTTACATTCCATGACTCTGAAGCATAGTTCTTGTCTGGCTAGATGTAGCTTTATGACCCTTGCCTCATGGACTATCACCTTCTTATTTTCTTTCCTAGGAACATTGTCAAGTGGAAAAATGAATGTACAGCTGTGTCACAAAACTTGGGAAATAAAGACCATTATAAATACTAAAAAGTCATGCAGGAAGTGTTATTTGGGCATTAGTTATAAAAAAATCTCAGAAGTTTAAAAGAACTTAGCTGAAGCTCAACATATGTGAATGAAGCATGGTAATTGGGGGCATCCAATCCAATCTTCTCCCCTCAACCCTCTATCACATTCCTGGCCTGTAGGGACTGAAGAAGAAAAATGGAACATCTGATTCTGGTTGAGCAAACTTGATTTTCCCCCTCTATTCTAGAAAAACATGTATTCCCTGAACACAGAAGTCCCCACCTAGTCCTGCCCCAGATATCATACAGAGGCCAGAAAGGGAGAGTCAATGAATGGCTGACTGGCTGGCTGAAATATTGGGTTCATGAGTGTAGGAGTTCAAAGAGAGGTCCTGGACACAGGCACACTTGTATTATTGCTGCCTTGGGAGTGGCTTTTCCATTCCAACCCAACGCAGATCCTCCTCTGATCCTTGGGATTATCTCCCCTCCTTGAATACTGTTTCCTCCCCCACTACCTCCTTATCCTCACATCTCCAAAAGACAGAAAAACATCCTCTAATCTGCAAGCTGCACCACAAGTATTAGCTAGATGGAGACCCAGCACCTTCTTGAAGTCAGGCTTGGGAGAGGAGAAAGGAAGATAACACAATAACCTGCATGACTCATATTTTGAAATCTGTGCTCACCTTTCCCAACAGTTACCATTTATCGATGGCATGATACACTGGGGCCTCTGTAAATGCCTTATGGGCATCTTCCCATGTAATCCTCTATCAGTCCTCTGAGATAGTTATTAGTACTGTGTTCATCTTACAGGTGAATAAACTGAAGCCTAAAGAGATGAGGAAATGTTTGTAAAGTCACATGTGAAGTAAGAGGAGCTGGCCTTACTTCTGAAAATAGACCAGCCCTATGCCCAACCCCATTTGCGAATCTAGAGTTGGAGAGGAAGGGAAAATGAAGATTGGACTTTTCAATTAATAGAGCTTGAAGAAATTCATGACAAAAATCATCCCCAAACACAAGAGAAAGAGAGTGAGAGAGAATGAGAGAGGGAAATGGGGGAGGGAGGAAGAGAGGGAGAATAAATATATGTGTGTTTAGGTGGGTCTCACATGCAAGTAGAACCCAGAATCAGGCAGAGTAGGGTTGGGGAGAGCAGATGAAGAGAGGGAAACAGAAACATAATGTATTGTTTGCCTATTACATACCAAGAACTACACTTGGCTATTTACATACAGTAATTCATGTAATCTCCATAGTAACACTATAAGTAGATATTATCCTCTCAATTTTGTAGATGAGCCAATAGAGACAAATGAAATGAGCACACACACAAAAAAATTAAACATCCCTTGACTTACACTGGGGTTAAAGCCAGAGATTTCTATAAAGTTTAATATTTTGTTGTTTTTGTCTGTTTACAGTTACTGGTACTTCAAACTCTTAATAAGTTTAAGTCTCTTTATTGTGTTTACAGACTAGACAATGGAAGCAGAAACTACAGATACATTCCACAAAGAGGAAAGGAGACTTGGGTATTAGAACAAACGGTATTTGGAGAACATAAAAAGAAAGCAGGGCTGAAAAGAAAAGAGTTAGTGCTGGATCACAGAATATCTTGGGTCCACACACTAGAATCTCAAATAGAAAAAGTAATAATTAATTTGAAAAAGAAAAAGTAGTCTCTCTTCTCATGGCCTTATTCCAGACATTAGCTATGGTGGTTTAGATGCTAAGTCATGTCTGATTCTTGTGCCCTGTGAACTATAGCCTGCCAGGCTCCTCTGTCCATGGGATTCTCCAGGCAAAAATACTGGAATGGGTTGCTGTTTCCTTCTCCAGAGAATCTTCCCCACCCAAGGACTGAACCTGGGTCTCCTGCATTGCAGGAAGATTCTTTACTGGCTTAGCTACAAAGGAAGTCTTATAGACATTAGCTATTTTGAATTTAATTTGAACCATGAAAGCAAGTAGTGTTATGTATCTTTATTTGCCAAGCCCTTCTGACCAGAGTTGGAGCTGGCCTCTTACCTCTCAGAAGTGTGACTTAAGTAGATTTCTGGTCTGGCTTGGATTCTCTCTTTATGCATATGCCTTTACACTATGCCTCTAACATGTGCTGGGCCATTGCTGGTCTAAACAGATGACTCTGGATGGAGTTCCAGGGCTGTGTCTGCTCTGGTCTATCATTCAACCTATTTTTCTGGTCCATCTACCTACCTCTCCACCTTCCAACTTCTAGCCAAGCTTTTTAGGTGTTTTCACTACTCCCTTTACGTATCTACTCTCTTCCCATCCCTACAATATCTGCCTCCAATGCCAAGCCCTCAAGTATCCTAAGAGGTCTTCGCACACTTGGCCAGTGTCTGAATGCTGAGAGCTTCTGTAACCCAGAGCTACCCCCATTGTGAATCCCTGCTCATGGCTGATGATGGCCTTGGACCAGTATACTGTTTCCAGCCTGGATGTTCAACCATCTCACGTCATTTCTTTCAGACCCAGATTCTCAATGCCAAGACCTAATTTCACAGCTGTGGCAGAGTTTACCTTTGAAGGCTTTTCCATTTTTGGGTGGCAGCCCAGACTCATCCTCTTTGTGGTCTTTTTGGTCTTGTACCTGTTGACCCTTGCCAGCAATGCTATCATCTTGACAGTCATCTGCCACAACCGTCAGCTTCACACATCGATGTACTTCTTCCTGAGTGTGCTATCCATTTCTGAGACCTGTTACACAGTGGCCATCATCCCCCAAATGCTGTCCAGTCTCCTCAGCCCCCACATGCTATCTCTATTCCAGACTGTGCCGCTCAGCTCTTCTTCTATCTCACTTTTGGTGTCAACAACTGCTTCCTTCTCGCGGCCATGGGGTATGACCGCTATGTGGCCATCTGCAACCCCCTACGATATTCAGTCATCATGGGCAAGAAGACTTGCATACAACTGGCAGGGGGATCCTGGAGCATTGGCTTGAGCACAGCCACCATTCAAGTATCCTCTGTGTTCAGCTTGCCTTTCTGTGATGCCAGTGTCATCTCCCACTTCTTTTGTGACATCCGGCCCCTAATGAAGCTTGCCTGTGCTGATATCACCATCAAAGAACTGATCACTTTGCTCATCAGTCTGTGCGTCCTTGTTCTGCCCATGGTCTTGATCTTTATCTCCTATGTCCTGATTGTCTGCACCATCCTCAAGATGGCATCTGCTGAGGGTCGGAAAAAGGCTTTTGCCACATGTGCCTCACACCTCACAGTAGTCATTGTCCACTATGGCTGTACCTCCTTCATCTACCTAAAACCCAAATCACAAAACTCCCTGCAGGACAGACTGATCTCTGTAACCTACACTGTCATTACCCCACTCCTAAACCCTGTTGTATACAGCCTCAGGAACAAAGAGGTCAAGGATGCCTTGCTCAGAGCTTTGGGCAGAAAGTCCCTCTCTTAGGTGCTAGTCATTCTCAATAACATCAAAATTTTAAATGTTTGATGAGGTGTAGCAGTGAGGGAGCTAATCAAATAAGAGAGAGTATGAGGGGCTCCAGGTACCTAATCTGGGAAGCATCTGGGAAATCAGAGGAATAGAGTGAAACAAGAAGGCAAAGATTAAAATGAAGGAAGTGATGGATGGATTTTCCAAGACTGATAGATGAGTGTAGCATGCTTGATAGAAATTAGATAAGATAAAGCATATTCAGGTGCTGTACTATAATGTTAGACACTGCTTTTGTTACCTTGGTGTAAGGATTGTAAACCAGCAGTGTGGGTGGGAAGAAAATATGGTATCATAACAGAGGAATCTAATAATCTAAACCTGGCCTCAACATGAAAATCAGGGACATGAAATAACAAGTTCTCCATTATTTACATGTAACACTGCCTATGCTATATTTTACACTATAATTTCTTACAAAATCACTCCATTAATGATCTACCCTGTACCTGTTACTACGTATATAAACCCTAGAAAGCTATGTCAGACACAGGCTCTGACCGCAAACTTACAAACTGATTGAGAAGTGTAAATTTTGAGCAGCTGAAGCAACAACCATAAAATGACTTCCTGTATATCTGAAAATTGCAGAAGAAGAGCCCTCATCTTCATATCCATTCCCCTGTCTCCAAAGAGCCTGGGTCCTATAACAAACCTTATCAATTCTCCGCCCAGGTCTCCTCTACTGGGCTGGCCCACCCATATCCAGCCTTGTGAGTGCTGGAGTGCTGACACCTCATAGCTGCCCTCCTCTCTGAAGATTTGCCATTGGCTTAAAGGGAACTTTCTTAGATGTGACATATAAAGTGACTTTGCCAACTAAGGTCCATCTAGTCAAGGCTGTGGTTTTTCCAATAGTCATGTATGGATGTGAGAGTTGGACTGTAAAGATGGCTGAGCGGCTAAGAATTGATGCTTTTGAACTGTGGTGTTGGAGAAGACTCTTGAGAGTCCCTTGGACTGCAAGGAGATCCAACCAGTCCATTCTGAAGGAGATCAGCCATGGGATTTCTTTGGAAGGAATGATGCTGAAGCTGAAGCTCCAGTACTTTGGCCACCTCATGGGAAGAGTTGACTCATTGGAAAAGACTCTGATTCTGGGAGGGATTGGGGGCAGGAGGAGAAGGGGACGACCGAGGATGAGATGGCTGGATGGTATAACGGACTCGATGGACGTGGGTCTGGGTGAACTCTGGGAGTTGGTGATGGACAAGGAGGCCTGGCGTGCTGCGATTCATGGAGTTGCAAAGAGTCGGACACGACTGAGCGACTGAACTGAACTGAACCCTTTACAAGGGACGGTCTACAGCCTAGGCCTGGCTAAAACAGAAGTACAAAGGCCACTCACGTAGTCTCAAGATGGGACCAACTTCAGAGTGTGATTGTAGAGTCCTCCACTGAATCAGGCTGAAGTTAGACTCAAGTGAGCCGGAAGCCTTGCTCAGCTCTCCCCTCATTCCACCCTGCGGCCCTCACCCCCTTTCCTCGGAGAATACTCTGTAACCGATTCCCTGCACCTGGGCCCTTGTTTCAGCCTCTGCTTCAAAGAACCCCGACCCGAACGAGGTGACACCTATATCCAACACTTGGGTGTCACTCTTTGAGTGTCTTCTCCGCATCTGTTGCAATTAAAACAGCGCCCAGTAACTACTCAATAACTATTAAAAGAATGAAGCAAGGAGGACTTCCCTGGTGGTCCAGTGATTGAGACTCTGTCCTTCCAAGGCAAGAGCACAAGTTCAGTCCCTGGTTGGGGAACTAAGATCCCACATGCCACACAGCGTGGCCGAAATAAAAGAACAAGAAAGAAGAAAGGAAGGAATGAAGGAAGACATCTGTGGACAGCTAAAACACAATTAGTATCAGCAGACAGTCCTTCTTCCTCTTTGCTTTTTTTATTTCATTACTCCCAGGTTGTTCCACCCTCGCACCCCCCATGCCACATACACCTTGGTGATATCTCCTTTTGGTGCATGTATTGAATATCTCCTAAAGAGCAGGCAAAAGTTTACTCATTTGACTCATTTAATCCTCGCTGTAAATTTATAAGGTGTTTGATTAAACTTATTTTACAGAAAACTGAGAGCTGAAAAGATTAAATAAATTCCTTAAGGTCACACTGCTAGTATGTGGCAGAATCAAGATTTAAAAACAAGCAATTCACCCCAGAATTTATAGCTGCATAATGATCTCACGATGATTGTTTGAACTGGCTTTCTCCTTTATAGTTGCTAAAGACTAGTAGAAGGAGCTCCATACATTGCGGATTTATACACATCTCAAATCTTATTTGAACGTCCTTGGATCTTGGAAAATCAGTCTGGAAGTTCAGAGATCATGTATTGTAGCATACTTCTCCTCAGATATCTTGGTTATCCTTTCTCCACTTAGCACAGCTCCAAAGATGAAAGGACAAAAGGAAATCTCAGGTGGGTCAAAGTTCACTGGAGAAAAACAGGTATCTGGACCATTAGATCATTAACCTTGGTACCCATCATCATACCCACATTTATTTTTGTTCCTGTCCCCCCCTTTCAAAATGCTGACAGCCTGAAGTAGAAGATGCTGAGAAAGTGCAAGACTGTAGATGGAGTACAGTCTTTGGGGCCAGAGCAGCATGTGTCCCAGTCCTGGGCCCAATATTATAAGCATGTGTCCTAGGGACAGTCACTTAACCTCCCTGGCTTTTGTGTCCTATCTACACAGCGGGGCTGACAACATCAACCACCCAAGGTTATTGTGAGGAGTCAAAACAGTTACAGACAGATAATGTCTCCAGGTAGCAGGAAATAGGATGGCTGTTAGCTCTACAACCCCGCACCCCAACACTGTTTTTCATCTCTCTGAAGGGACAGTGTTAGCAGCAGTTTTACAGAGTTCTCATTCATAGAGGGAGTTCCCTCTTCCCAGGAGGTCCTGAGTTTGTAAATAGGCTTCCCCTATAGTCTTTGATCCCATGTTACAGTAAAAGGCACTAACTATCCTCCAGGGTCTTCCAAGAGTTACTTCCTGGATACACCTAACATGTCTTAATAAACCACTCAGCTGCCTTTCTGTGTCCCTACCCAGATTTCCTTGACCTGTGCCCAACCCCCTGACTGGTCTAACCAAATACTCAGATCATCAGCCATTCTCACTTCTCTCCTTGGTGCCTCAGAGACATTGCAAGGAGTCTGAGATTTCATGTATGCAATCAACCTTCATAGGCAGGATGTACAAATACTTATATAGACATGTGTGACTATTTTCAAATGTACCATAAATCATTTGAAAGCACAAATTACTAAATTCATAGTTCTCTTTTCAGGAACTTTTTTTCTATCAATTGTTATAAGTAGTACAACTATTATTTTCCAACCATCATCAAGCTAGAGATTGAACTGTTGGAGCTTTCACGTCCAAAAAAAAAAAAAAAATGGAGACAGGGATAGTCTGAAAGTAGATATAAGTTCAGTGCTATGGATTGAACTGTCCCCCTACCACCAGCCCCATATTGTAGAGATTAAGCTCTTATGTGATGGGATTTGGAGACAGAGCCTGCCAGATGGTTTAGATGAGGTCAGGAGGGTGGGTGGGGTCCTCCTGATGGGATTCAGCTCAGTTCAGTCACTTAGTCTTGTCTGACTCTTTGTAACCCCACAGGCTGCAGCATGCCAGGCTTCCCTGTCCATCACCAACTCCTAGAGCTTTATCAAACTCATGTCCATCAAATAGGTGATGCCATCCAACCGTCTCATTCTCTGCTGTCCCCTTCTCCTCCTGCCTTCAATCTTTCCCAACATCCGGGTCTTTTCCAATGAGTCAGTTTTTCTCATCAAGTGGTCAAAGTATTGGAGCTTCAGCTCCAACATCAGTCCTTCCAAATGAATATTTAGGACTGACTTTTCCCTTAGAATTGACTGGTTTGATCTCCTTTCTGTCCAAGAGACTCTCAAGAGTCTTCTCCAGCACCGTAGTTCAAAACCATTAATTCTTCAGTGCTCAGCTTTCTTTATGGTCCAACTCTCACATCCATACATGACTATTGAAAAAATCATAGTTTTCACTCTACAGACCTTTGTCATTAATGTCTCTGCTTTTTAATATGCTGTCTAGATTTGTCATAGTTTTGTTTCCAAGGAGCAAGCGTCTTTTAATTTCATGGCTGCAGTCATCATCTGCAGTGATTTTGGAGCACAAGAAAATAAAGTCTGTCACTGTTTCCATTGTTTCCCCATCTACTTGTCATGAAGTAAAGTGATGGGATTAGGGTCCTTTAAGAAGAGATAAAGGGCTCTCTCTACCACTCTTTCTCCACCATATGAGGACACAGAGAAAAGGCAGTTATCTGCAATCTAGAGAGAAAAGTCTTACCAAGGAATCAAATTTTCTAGCACTTTGATCTTGGATTCCCAGCCTCAGAAATGAGAAGTAAATGCCTGTCATTTAAGCCACACAATCTCTAATATTGTTATAGCAGCCCAAGCTAAGACAGTCAGGCACAATGCTGACCTCAGTTATCCTTGTTGTGAGTTCTATTCAGGTCTCTGAAAGACTCCCATTGACAATCCTAAAACATCATTAGGAGGGCTTAGACCTGGGATCCTAAACTACTGTGAATGGCATGAACAAACTAGAACTACTTGAATATGGTCCCCAAATAAAGCAGTTTATAGCTGATCTTCTTGGGTGTTTCCCCAGTTTTGTTTCTATAGTTACCATGCACTCATTTCTATTTAGCACCAAATAGGGAAGCCTGGTGTGCTGTAGTCCATGGGGTCACAAAGAATCAGACACAACTGAGCGACTGAACTGAACTGAACTGAACCAATAGACTTACTGTTGATGGAGTAATAGATTCCTCATAATTTCTCCTCTGAAAAATGAAATAGTACCAATGACTTTATAGAGTCATTTGGAGGATTAAGTGAGACCAAAAAGTGTGTAAATATTCAATAAATATTAGTTGACTCAGAAGCTGAAAACCTCTTTTTCCCTGGCACCACATTTTTATACCATCTACCCAGTGCCCCATTTCCCAAATCTTCCTGATTTGTCCCAAAGCAATGGCATCATAAAGCACTGAGCTATTTTGCCCAGTTCTACTCTTGCTGCTTAGATCCTATAGCCACCAATCATACCTAATGATAGAACATTAATATAAAGACCATTTATTTGATATATCAGTTATTACAAAAAGCTATGCATATTATGAATAATCAGGGAACTGATGTGAATGAACCTGATGGGAGTCGTTTATATAATGATTCGTTCTTTCTTCTCCCTTGATCCACACATTGATTCAGTTATAAGCCCTCTTGGTTTACCTCGTATGTCTGTCCTACCTCTCCCTCTCATATGGGCCATTGTCAACCCATATAGATCAATCCCAATTATCTCTGACCTGACCTGTTGTGTCAGCAACCATGCTGCTTCTTTTCCCAACCTCAAATCCATCTTTGTACTGCTGCCAGATCAATCTATCAAGTTCCAGTGCTGAGTATCTTTTTTTACCAGCATGGAAGCAAAATCACCAGAAAAACAAGAAGAGGGTGCAGGGTAGCTGATGAGGGCTGGTGGTCCTTTAGAGGCAAGTTGCTAAGGACAGCGAAGCCCATGAACAGAAGGCATAAGTGGAGTAATTTGAAAGGCCCTTAAAAGTGATGAAGTTTCTGTGTGTGTTTGTTCAGCTGTACCTACTGTTTGCGACTCCATGGACTATAGTCCACCAGGCTCCGCTGTCCATGGAATTTTCCAGGCAAGAATACTGAAGTGGGTTGCCATTTCCTACTCTGGGAGATTTTTCTAACACAGGGATTGAACGCACATCTCCTGTGTCTCCTGCTTGGCAGGTGGCTCCTTTACCACTGCACCACCTGGGAAGCCATTCTAAAATCTTTTGTAAACTGGTCTTACTTTACTTACAACATATTTTTTTGTAATCAGCCTGACTCTAATCAAGAACTATCTTCTTCTTGTCCCACTTACTTGTGGCATTATTGCAGTCTACTTGTCTATCACCTGTAACTGTACAATCATGAGGGATTTGACTTAGGTCATACCCGAATAGCCTAGTGGTTTTCCCTACTTTCTTCAATTTAAGCCTGAATTTTGCAATAAGGAGTTCATGATCTGAGCCACAGTCAGCTCCAGGTCTGGTTTTTGTTGACTGTATAGAGCTTCTCCAACTCTGGTTTCAAAGAATATAAGCAATCTGAATTTGATACCATCTGATCATGTCCATGTGTAGAGTCATCTCTTGTGTTGTTGGAAAAGGGTGTTTGCTATAGCCAGTATGCTCTCTTGGCAAAACTCAGTTAGCCTTTGCCCTGCTTCATTTTGTATTCTAAGGCCAAACTAGCCTGCTGCTCCAGGCATCTCTTGACTTCCTAGTTTTGCATTCCATTCCCCTAAAATGTAAAGGACATCATCTTTTCTTGGTGTTAGTTCTAGAAGGTTTTGCGGTCTGTAGAACTTCTCAGCTTCAGCCTCATTGGTGTTACTGATTGGGACATAGATTACTGTGATGTTGAATGGTTTGCCTTGTTAACCAACCAAGATTATTCTGTCATTTTTGAGACTGTACCCAAGTACTGTATTTTGGACTGTTTTTGTTGACTATGAGGACTACTCCATTTCTTTTAAGGGATTCTTGACCACAGTGGTAGATATAATGGTCATCTGAATTAAATTTACCTTTTCCTGTCCATTTTAACTCACTAAACTGTTGATGTTCGCTCTTGCCATCTCCTACTTGACCACATCCAATTTACCTTGATTCATAGACCTAACATTCCAGATTCCTATGCAATATTGTTCTTTATAGAATTGAACTTTATTTTTACCACCAGATATATCCACAGTTGAGCATCATTTCTACTTTGGCATGGCCTCTTAATTCTTTCTGAAGCTATTTCTCCAATTTTTACCAAGTTGGGGGGGCTCATCTTCTGGTGTCATATCTTATTGCTTTTTCATACTGTTCATGAGGTTCTTGAAAGGAGTACATCAACACTGTATACTGTCACTCTGATTATTTAACTTACATGCAGAGTACATCATGGGAAATACCAGGTTGGATGAAGCACAAGCTTGAATAAAGATTACCAGGAGAAATATCAACAGTCTCAGATATGCAGATGATACCACTCTAATGGCAGAAAGCAAAGAGGAATTAAAGAGCCTCTCGATGAAGGTGAAAGAGAAGAGTGAAAAAGCTGGCTTTAAACTCAACATTCAAAAACCAAAGATCATGGCATCTGGTCCCATCACTTCATGGCAAATAGATGGGGAAGCCATGGAAACAGTGGCAGATTTTATCTTCTTGGGCTCCAAGACCACTGTGAATGCTGACTGCAGCCATGAAATTAAAAGATACTTGCTCTTTGGAAGAAAAGTTATGACAAATCTAGACAATGTATTAAAAAGCAGAGGCATCACTTTGCCAACAAAGGTTCATCTAGTCAAAGCTATGGTTTTTCCAGTGTCATGTATGGATGTGAGAGTTGGACCATAAAGAAGGCTGAGTAGTGAAGAATTGATGCTTTTGAACTGTGGTGCTGGAGAAAACTCTTGAGAGTCCCTTGGACAGAAAGATCAAACCAGTTAATCCTAAAGGAAATTATCCCTGAATATTTATTGGAAGGACTGATGCTGAAGCTTCAATCCTTTGGCCACCTGTTGCAAATAGCCAACTCATTGCGAAAGACCCTGATGTTGCCAAAGATTGAGAGCAGAAGGAAAAATGGGCAACAGAGGTTGAGATAGTTGGACAGCATCACCAACTCAATGGACATGAGTTTGAGCACTCTGGGAGATAGTGAAGGGCAGAGAAGCCTGGCATACTGCGGTCCATGGGATTGCAAAGAGTCAGACATGACTTAGATGACTGAACAACACCAATCACCTGTAACTAAACAGTGAGCCCTTCAAAGGTTTATAAAGTATCTCATTCACTGCTGTTTGCCTAGCAATGAGCACAAAGCCTAGCATATGCTTAGTGCTCCAAGAATGAACGGGCATAGATAATTACCTCGTGTTAAAGGAAGAAAATGTTACAGAAGCAGTAAACTAACTCATGGGAAGTCTTCAGTGCAAAGTAAATTCTGAGGCTGAGACTTGACAATCTAGTAGAAGTTTGCCAAATGGAGAAGATGAGGTAATCTGAATAATGAGAAAAATGTTCAGAGGCTCATCTCTGTTTCCTAACCCCCAAGAGAGGATCCCTGGATCTAAAGACAATGTCTCCCAATTCTGAATGTCACAGAGGCAGAAAGACAGGTAGCATGAACTGTTCTCTGCAGAACCATGGCCACATTTGACTACTTTCATTTCAAAGAGAAAACCCTGGGTAGAAACCCTGCCTATAAAAAAGGGGGAGGGTTAAAATACATGAGATCCAAAGTAATATGGCTCCAAGTTTGAGCTGCCTAGATTTGTAAACTATGGATTTCCAAAGCACATATGTAAAAAAGCACAATGTACTTATTCATTATTTTATTATTAACCCACACTAACCAAGAGAGCTAACTGGCCAGTAATAATGTGCTTATTTGAACAAGTTACAGTGAACTAAATAAACCAGCTTCCTCTAATTCTGTTACTCCTTGAAGCAAGAACTCTCCCCAGACTCCCCAAATGCAAGCCTTAGTATTGGGTAAATGAGCCCTACACATAATGAGCCCCTCAGGAACCTACTGTCTATATCCTCCCAGCCCCAGTGTGGCTCTGAGGATGTCTACAGGGAGTCATCTCCAGGAGCCCCACTGGCTGCTCCTGGGGGAACTCCTTCTTGGCTTTGAAGACTTCTCCACACAGGGGCTGTCAAGGATGCCTGCAGCTCCCAAGCCCGACCACATTCCTGCCAGTTTGTATTTACCTGCTACCTGCTCAACCTGTCACAGTTCTTTTTGGTTACCTGGCCCTTCCCTGACCTGCACACTGGGGCCAAAGGGGTCAGAAACTTGCATCTTCACTCCTCAGCCTCCTCGAGCTGAGCTCTCTTGCTGTGCCTCAGCTCTAGGCAGTTACAGGCAAATGAGAAAAAGAACTGACTTGGGTGTTATTGCTCATGGATGGACTTTAATTTATGGCACATAACAGTTCTTGTCATAGCTGGGGTAGGTCCTCATTAGGTTATGTTTGTTCTTCTTGCCCTTGATTTTCTTGGAAGAATTATAGGCTCCATAGGGTGGTGGATACTCCCCAGATTATAGCAGCCATTCACCTACCTCAAGGCAGTTAAACTTTAGCCAGAATCAGATGACACTCTAGCCCTGGGTTTCTCAGGAGAAGCTCTATTGCTATTTGGAATAGGACAGTTCTTCCTTGGGTGGGATCATCACATGTACTGCAGGACATTTAGCACCACTAATTGCTAGCAGCATCTGTGACCATCATTAGAACAATCAAAAGCTCTAACACACATTTCTTATTTCATAGTAGAGGTGCCATATCACCCCATAACTGCCTATTTTATGCCTGGAGGCCTCTCAGAAGATAACTGTCTTTAGCCATGTATTTTAGAGTCAATGAATTTTCCTATTGGGAAATATTTCCTCTTGCAACTTTACTCTCTTTTAGCATTCTTAATGTAAGTGATTAACAGCTGGTCTTCAATTTCTCTTAAATAACTTTTTATGAACTAGAAGGAGGTCTCTATATCTACTAAGTTTCCTCACTGATATGATTTACTTTATGCAAAAAGTCTTTTTCTGAATATGCATAAGGAAATCAGAATATAATTTAAATAGCCTACAGGAGCTTACTGTCTAAAGGGACCTAAATGTGAAATATTACATGAATTGGACTGAGCCCCATCTTTCAACAAAATGATGTATGTTTAGCATAACTCTGTTCTTTATATTCAAAGCCTACTTTTACTTTAGATGAAGGACACATGAATTTGCTGCACCTTCCCTAGTACAACTGCTCACCTCTGCAGAGTAGGTGTATTCCTACTCACAAAGTTGTATTGGCTGTAAATTTGCCTTCTAGTTTAGGGAAAATGAAGATGTACCATGGTTTACAATATACGTGAGTCAGTGCTGTGAAGTGTCAGCCAACTTCCATCATTCAGACAGCAGTGTGGATGGTGGCTGGTTAAGATTCACATTTTCCTTCTTGAAAACAAGATGAACATTTCTGAATCCGCTTTGCTTTTATTTCCTAAAGGATGTGCAAGGGGATGATTCAAAGGCTTGAAATAAAAGAACTTTCCAGTCAATCCCTAAACAAGTTGTTTTCAAGCATCAAATTCATGCATAATCCTGAGTCAGTGAGGTATGCAGATGTAAAAGGTATAAAGCCACAGAGTGCACAGAGGAGGGATGACAATAACCCAAACATGAAAATTTCAGAGGACAATATGCATTAATGGGGAAGACATGCATTAGTTTTGAGAACAATTTACTTAAGAGGAGGAAGATAGGAAGAGCGTTCCGGATGACAAGGATGAAGAGTACGGTGAAGTGGGAATGTACATGGCTATACAGTGCAGGGAAGAACACTTAGATGATTCTAGCATGCATCGGAGAAGGCAATGGCAACTCATCCAGTACTCTTGCCTGGAAAATCCCACGGACAGAGGAGCCTGGTAGGCTGCAGTCCATGGGGTCACTAAGAGTCGGGCCTGACTGAGTGACTTCACTTTCACTTTTCACTTTCATGCATTGGAGAAGGCAATGGCAACCCACTCCAGTGTTCCTGCCTGGAGAATCCCAGGGACGGGGGAACCTAGTGGGCTGCCATCTATGGGGTCGCACAGAGTCGGACACGACTGAAGCTACTTAGCAGCAGCAGCAGCAGCAGCAGCAGCATGCATAGGAAATTGTATTATAATAGATGGGCACAGAACAAAAATATTTTAAATGAAGATCAGTAAACCTAAAGATTACCTGTATTCCACTGCCATTGGAAAATGTATCCCCAGGTTTATAAAGGAGAACAAAGTTCAATCCGTTTCAAAAATGGATTAAACTGCTTTACTGAGATGATGTAACTTTTATTCTTCTACACTTCCAATCTAGCGGCCACTCAATGGGGAGCGAGAACCACACTCTCACCACTGAGTTTGTTTTACAAGGTTTCTCCAGCTTCCACAAGCATCAGCTCACTCTTTTTGTGATGTTTCTTGCACCGTACATCTTAACCCTAGCAGGTAATGGAATTATCGTGATCATTATCCGAATCAATCGTCATCTCCACACCCCCATGTACTTCTTCCTCAGCATGCTGTCCACTTCAGAGACTATATATACCCTAGTTATTCTTCCAAGAACACTGTCCAGCCTTGTGGGTCTGAGCCAGTCCATTTCACTGGCAGGTTGTGCCACACAGATGTTCTTTTTTGTAACCTTTGGGATCACTAACTGCTTCCTGCTCACAGCGATGGGCTACGACCGCTATGTGGCCATTTGCCATCCCTTGAGGTACACAGTTATCATGAACAGGAGGGTGTGCATCCAGCTGGTGTGGGGGGCCTGCAGCATCGGGCTGATTGTGGCCACGACCCAGGTGACGTCTGTATTCAGGTTACTTTTCTGTGCCACAAAGGTGGCCCACTTCTTCTGTGAATCCGGCCCGTGATGAAGCTCTCCTGCATTGACACGACTGTCAATGAGATCCTGACTTTGATCATCAGTGTTTTGGTGCTCGTTGTGCCTATGGGTCTGGTCTTCATCTCTTATGTCCTCATCATCTCCACCATCCTCAAGATTGCTTCAGCTGAGGGCCGGAAGAAGGCCTTTGCCACCTGCGCCTCCCACCTCACGGTGGTCATTGTCCACTATGGCTGTGCCTCCATTGCCTACCTCAAGCCCAAGTCAGAGAACAGCCAGGATGAGGATCAGCTGATCTCAGTGGCCTACACTGTCATCACCCCACTGCTGAACCCTGTGGTGTACACCCTGAGGAACAAAGAGGTCAAGGATGCTCTGCTCCGGGCCATGGGCAGGAAGCTTTCCTGACAGCGTGGGGACTGGTTTTCTGAGGCTCTTAGCACTCTAAGCAGGACTGTGGGGAGCTGAGCCCATGTCCTTGGCTCCCAGAGACCTGCCCCTTGCAGAGGAGGAAAAGAGAGGAACAGAAGCAGCATCCAGCTAGGAGTCGGGAAGCTTTAAATGAAATCCCTGGGTGAAGTCCTGGCCCTGTTTTTATGGATAATTAAACAAACAAGGATGGGATATGCCTGAAAAAGACATTGAAGAGTAGTGTGGGCCAAGGAGTTTTCACTGCCCTCTTGGTTTCCTTGTGGCTCTCTGCTTAGTGAAAAGGGTCCTTTAGGGAAAAAAAAAAAAAGGCAGAATCAAGGACATTCTTTGCTATAATCCCTTCCTTCCTTCTTAAGAGCATGAGAATTTCTCAACGTGGAGTCTCTGTTGGAATCTGTTTATACATGACGTACCAAGTCATAAATCACTGTGTGGACAGGAAAAGTATCCTCAGAATGAGATAGCCCAGGGGAAAACAGATTTCCTCTCCCAGCTGCTTTAATTTATCCCAGTTTCTAGCAAACTGTTTATTAAAGATGGTGACCACTGACAGTTTAATTAGAGATCCTAGCAATTCCAAATCTCATCAGCCATGTTAGCAGTCATTGAGGGCACATCCCAAGATCCTCCCAGGTCAGTTCAGCTGCCATTAATTTAGAAAGCAAGTATTGGGCAATGCGGATGAACCAGGCCGTGGACTGGGTCTGGAGAAACAAAAATGAAAAGAAACCTTATTGCCTGGCTTCAAAAAACTCAAACTCTAGTGGCAAAGACAAACATTTAAAGATACAGATTTGGAACTCCCCTAGTTTAACCACTTCCAGTGGTTAACACTTCACCTTCCAATGCAGGCGACGAGGGTTTAACCCTGGTCAGGAAGCTAAGATCCCACGTGCTGGGCAACCAAAAAACCAAAACATAAAACAAGTAATACTGTAACAAATTCAATAAAGACTTTAAAAACAGTTCACACCAAAAGAAATCTTTTAAAAATATATGGTTTCAATTCTACATGTCAAGTGATATATTGACAATTGAAGGGAAATAGGAGAGAGAGAGAGAGAGAGAGAGAGAAAGAGAAACTTGATTGGAGGCATCAGAAATCTTCAGAGAGGAGAAGATCTGTAATCTGGACTGGTCTTAAAACACTTACAAGAAGAGATTATCCAATGGGCAAGTTTTTATAGGGAAATAATTTCAAAGAGAAGTAATAATATATTCATAAGTATGAAAGTAAGAGGAATGTTCAGGAAATGAAAAGTGATTGTGTGCTGACACCAGGGTACAAAAAGGAAATGGAGAGATTAGACCAGAAGGGTAAGGTGAAGTCAGATTGTGAAGGACTTGCTGAAGGAATTCTAGCTTTAACTTTTAAACAGCGAGAATCACCTAAGACGCAGGAAAACTAGGATTCAGTTTATGAGGCATCTATGTGAATTTCTAGCATCCTTGTTGTCCTTACTTAGCTCCACCAAAACATCTAAGAAGTTGTAAGAAATCTATAGACTCTAAGCCAAGAAAATAATGGGGCAAAAGGAAATAAGGCTATAATATTTGGAGGTCACACATAGAAATAATTATGCCCTTGTGATGAAGTTGAATCAGACAGTCATAGACAGCAGGGGAGAGAGGCTGACCAAGGAATTTCATGTAGATTTGGGGCTTGTGATTCAAATAAGTACCCGGTGAGGAGAAGGGGACTAGCTGTCAAGTCCATGTCTAGGCTAGACTTCAGACATGGGGGCATGATGGCCCCTAACACAACTTGCACTAGAATTAAAGGGTAGACTCATTACTCAGAAGAGCCTTCAAAAGAAGGTACGGAGACCCAAACAGCACATGTGTCTGCCTTCCAGACCATAACAGAAATACCAGGCCCACTCTCGGGATCAATAGAGGAAATGATAACAATCAAACTATACCTGAAGTTCTCTGAGTATATAAAATGGCTAAAAGAAATTAAGAGAAATTGTTAACTGGAAAATAAAAAAAACTGAATAATGAAAAACAAAGTATCGCAGGCAAAAGGTTTGACAGTCATTCAATAAACATTCATGGAATCTTTACTATATGCCAGATGCTGGGCTAGCCATGGAAAATATTGAAATAAACTGCACTATTCCTTGAACAAAGGAGCTCCTAGTCTTGAAGGGGAGATAGGCTCACACAGAACTCACCGTAATGCAATGTGATAGAGAAATGGGCAAAGCACGTTTAATATTTAATAACAAAGACGTAAGCCTTGGGATATTTTTTTGTGATCTATGTAAAGCTAATCTCATCAAACCAAGAAAGAGCCCTGCGTGCTGAGCTTCAGTGAAATAAATGTTTGTTACCTGGGCAATAAGGCTGTCTTGATCTATGTATGAGACCATCTCCTAGGGCTATGCAGCTTGCTGATGGGCATCATTCAGAATACCTTATCACTGTGGACTTCTAGAATATTTATCACCCAGGTTTTCCAGAAACCTTGTTCGAATAGAATAGCTTCACAGTCACACACTATAGAATCAGATGTTTTCAACAGCCTTTGACACAGCCCATTCAGGACCTAGCCACAGAAATTCTGACCTGCTAAACAGTTCCAGCCTCTCACTGAATATTTGGGTGGATTAAACAACCCAAGAAGAACCTTTCCTGTTCCTTAGGTTATTTTGGTTACTACTCATGCCCAGAATCATTTTACGGCAAGTAACTCTTCCATAATGTGGCCCTTAACACACAATGCTTTCCTGGAAATTATCTCACTAGGTCTTCAGAACAGTCCATGGAGGAAGGCAGGGATAAGGCTCCCAACTGTGCAGATAATAAGGCTAAGACAGAAAAAGAGTGGAGGCAGAATTGAATTTGCACCACCTGGCTGGCATTTTCTGTTTACCTAAAGTATATGGTAAAGTAAACGCCTGCAATTCAGGAGACACAGGATATCCCTGGGTCAGGAAGATCCCCTGGAGAAGGAACCTGCAGCCGACTCCAGCATTCTTGCCTGGGTAATCCCATAGACAGAGGAGCCTGGCGGATCATAGTCTATGGGGTCATAATGAGGACACAAATGAGCAACTAATACTCACACAGAGTATATCATTGCCCATTGATGAGTATATCGTTGCCCATTCAAGGGCAACTCACAGTATGCCTAGTGATGGACAAGAGAAATCAAGCTAAGCAAAGTTCAAATACCCCAGGGCCTTAGACTTCCCAAATAAAGCAAAACCTCATCCCTGAACCTTTTTGAAAAAAAGAACTCTCTGTGAAATAGCCACCTGGGGTCCTCATTCTAGCCAATGCAGATCCTCAAAGGAAGAGCATTTCCAGCAGCAGTTCAAGCTGTACAGTCTTATTCATATAGAATCAGTTAAGATTTTAGGGAACATGAGTATCTACTTTCTCCCATATTAAATCAAATCCAAGAAAAGCATGTAGAGCTTCACAAGCAAACCTGGCCGTTACCTAAAGGGGTTAGATCCAGTGCTAAGGGACAGTGGTCAGTTATGCTAATTGCAATATATGTAAAATATAAAATACATAGTGTAACATATAATATACAAAAGCATTGTATAAGATATAATACATAACATATATTTGGCAGCATGATGAATGCTAAATGAACACTTTAAACAGGTAATGAGAGCACAGAAGTAAGAAACCTTTAGTTCTAGTAAATATTTTTGATCAGAAATAAGGGAAGACAGATTCAGGTTCTTGGCAACTCAGTTCAGTTCTCCTTAATCATATATCACTCCCCATCACTGGTAGAGAGTGAGGCTACGTATTTAATAGAGAGATTTTTAAGTCACTACTGTGGTCTATAGTGCTCTCATTTGTTAGAGAACCTCCAACAGCTCAAGCTGTAAGTCTGGCAAGAAACTCAGTTCTAGCTCCAATAAAAATAAGCATTCTTCATGTCTTTACTTTCCCAACCCTATTGAGCAAAGCCTTAGATTTGCTTAGACAAATCTACTTCCCATAAGAGGAGAGTTCTCTTTTTGTAAACACTGGGGCAACACGGTGGACTTGGGTTTGGAACCCAACCAGTCACACACTGCCAGCTGCACCATGAGGAACAGGAAGAGTGGGAGTCAGTAGACTGAATTCAAGCCCTGGGTCTCTCACTTATTAACTCTGTATTCCTGGTTGAGTCACAGATTTTCTCTCAATTCCACAAGGTCTTGTGAGTGAATCTTTAACCAGCATCTCAGCTCATGGAAGTGGTGGGGAGATAGAAGGCCTTTAGGATGAAAGTAAAATATGAGATGAGATGGAGGGAATATAGAGAATATTGAAATAGATTTCTGACTCATTTCTCATTTTTTAATTGAAGTATAGTTGACATGCAATATTGGTTTCAGGTGTACAGTATAGTGGCTCAGTATTTGTATAGATTATGAAATAATCTCTTCAATAAATTTAGTAACAATCTGTTACTATATAAAGTTATTATAACATTCTTGTGTTGCCTATGCTGTACATAACATCTCCAAGACTTATTCATTGTGTAACTGGAAGTTTATACCTCTTAATCCACTCCACTTATTTGGTCCATTCCCACACCCCCAACCCCTCTGGCAACAACCAAAGCTTTTTTTTTTTTTCCCCCATAAGTTTGTTTCTGTCTGTTTGGTTTTTTTAGATTACATATATAAATGAAATCATAAAGGATTTGTCTTTTAAAAAAGTCTTGATTTACTTATTTTGGCTGTTCTGGTTCTCTGCTGATGCGTGGGCTTTTCTCTGTTGTGGCCAGCTGGGGCTCCTCTTCATTGCGGTGTGCAGGCTTCTTACTGCAGTCGCTTCTCTGGTTGCAGAGCATGGGCTGCAGGGCACATGGGCTCCGGGAGTGGCATGTGGGCTCATTAGTGGTGGCTTCTGAGTGACAGAGCGCAGGCTCAATAGTTGTGGCACACCGGCTTAATTGCTCCACAGCACGGGGGATCTTCCCAGATCAAGGACTGAATCCCTGTCTCCTGCATTAGCACGTGAATTCTTTACCCATGAGCCACCAGGGAAACCCATATTTTTCTTTCTTGGCTTGACTTATTTCACTCAACATAATAACCTCTATGTCCATTTACATTGTTCCAAATGGCAAGATTTCATTCTTTTTTATGAATGACTAATACTTCAGTGTGTGTGTGTGTGTGTGTGTGTGTGTGTGTGCACGCGTGCATCATCTCTTCTCATATACTCATCTATCAGTGGGTACTTAGGTTGCTTTCATATCTTGGTTTTTGTAAAATTATGCTGCAATAAAAATAAGGGTGCATATATCTCCTAAAATTAGTCTTATTTTCTTTGCATAGATACCCAGGAGTGGAATTGTTGTATTATATAATAAATGTGTTTTTCATTTTTTTTTGAGGAATCTCCATACCATTTTCCATAGCAAAGGCATCAATTTACATATCCACCAAGTATAAAAGGGCTTCTTTCTCTCAGCTTCACCAACATTTCCTATTTGCTATCTTTTTTTTTTAATAGCCATTCTGACATGTTCAAGGTGATATCTCATTGTGGTTTTGATTTGCATTTCCTTATAGCTAGTGTTATTGATGTGGTCTGTTGGCTATCCTATGTGTCCTCTTTGGAAAAATATCTATTCAGGCCCTCTACTCATTCTTTAATCAGACTTTTTTTTTTAATTGAGTTGAATAAATTCCTTGTACTGTTTAGATATTAACCCCTTAACAGATATATATAATTTGCAAATATCTTTTCCATTCAGTCAGTTGCTTTTATGTTTTGTTGATGGCTTCCATCATTGTGCAAAAGCTTTTTAGTTTGATATTTATTTATTTATTTTTAACTTCGTTGTCTTTGCCTAAGGAGACAGATCCAAAAAATGCATTGCTCAGACCAATAGAAAAGGGTTTACTGCCTATGTTTTCTTCTAGGAGTTTTAAAGTTTCTGATATAATGTTTAAATCTGTTATCCATTTTGAGTTTACATTTGTATACGGTATAAGAAAGTGATCCAATTTAATTTTGGCAGCATGTAGCTGCCAAGTTTTCCCAACATCATTATTGAAGAGAATTTTTTCTTACTTTATATTTTTGCCTCATTTGTCATAGACCAGTTGAACTCCGGGAGTTGGTGATGGACAGGGAGGCCTGGTGTACTGCAATTCATGGGGTCGCAAAGAGTCGGACATGACTGAGAAACTGAACTGCATTGACCATATGGGCTTCCTAGATGGCATAGTGATAAAGAATCAGCCTGTCAATGCAGGAGATATGGGTTTGATCCCTGGGTCAGGAAAATTCCCTGGAGTAGGAAATGGCAACTCACTTGCCTGGAGAATTCCATAGGCAGATGAGCCCAGCAGGCTATAGTCTGTGGGGTTGCAAAGAGTCAGACACAACTGAGTGACTGAGAGCAATTGACCTTACAAGCATTTGTTTATTTCTGAGCTTTCTAGTCTGTTCCATTGGCCTATGTGTCTGTTTTTGTGCCAGTACCACACTATTTTGGTTACTATAGCTTTATAGTGTAGTTTGAAATTAGAAAGCATGGTGTCTCCAGCTTTGTTCTTTTTCAAGATTTCTTTTGACTGTTTGCAATCTTTTGTGCTTCCATACAAATTTTAAAATTATTTGTTATACTTCTGTGAAAAATTCTATTGGTATTTTGATAGGAATTCCATTGAATCGAGAGACTTCTTTGGGTAATATAGCAATTTGGAAAAAATTATTCTTCTATCCATAGCTATACCTTTCCACTGAGTTGTATCATCTTCAGTTCTTTCATCAATGTCCTATAGTTTTCAGAATACAGGTATTTGACCTCCTTGGTTAAATTTATTCCTATATTATTCTTTTTGATGCAATTGTAAATTGGTTTTCTTAATTTTGCTTCCTGATAGTTCTATATTAGTGGATAGAAGCACAAGGGATTTCTGTGTATTCTTATACTGCTACTTTACTGGATTCATTAATTAGTTCAAATAGTGTTTTGGTGAAGTCTTTAGGGCTTTCTATAATAGGCTCATGTCATCTACAGTGGCAGTTTTACTTTCTCGTTTCCAATTCAGGTTCCTTTTATTTCGTTTTCTTTTCTGATTGTTGTGACTAGGACTTCCAATACTGTATCAAATAAAAGTGGTGAGAGAGGGCATCCTTGTTTTGTTTCTGATATTTGAGGAATTGCTTTCAGCTTTTCACCATAGAATGCGATGTTGGCTGCAGATTTGTCATATATGGCTTTTTTATGTTAAGGTATTATATTAAAGTATGTTCTCTCTATACCTACTTTGTTTGGAGTTATTATCATAAATGAATGTTCAATTTTTTCAAATGCTTTTTCTTCATCTCTTTTGTTTTGTTAAAGTGGTATATCACATTGGTTGATTTATGGATGCTAAGCCATACTTAAATTCCTGGAATGAATCCCACTTGAACATGGTGTATGATGCTTTTAGTGTGTGTTGAGAATTTTTGCATCTAAGTTTATCTGGGACATTGGCCTGTAATTTTCCTTTTTGTGATGCCTCTGTCTCGTTTGGGAAATAGGATAATATTGATTTAATAAAATGAGTTTGCGAGTATGGCTTCCTCTTCAATTTTCTAGAATAATTTGAAAAAAATAGGTATTAATTCTTCTTAAAATGTTTGGTAGGATTCGCTTGTGAGGTCATCAGAACATGGACTTTTGTTTTTGGGGAATTTTTGATTAGTGATTTAATTTCATTACTCTTAATTACTAATTTCATTAATCTATTAAGATTTTCTATTTCTTCCTGATTCAGTCTTGATAAATTAGATATTCTAGGTGTTTATCTATTTTTTCTAGGTTGTTTAATTTGTTTATATCTTAGTGTTCATAATATTCTCGTGATGCTTTGTGTTTCTGTCATGTCAGCTGTAATTTTTCCTCTTTCATTCTGATTTTACTTATTTGGACTCTCTTTTCTTCTTGATGAGTCAGGCTAAAGGTTTGTTGATTTTATTTATCTTTTCAACAGAGCAACTCTTACCTTCATTGACTTTTTTCAATTGTCTTTTTAGTCTGTATCATATTTATTTATACTCTGTTCTTTATTATTTCCTTCCTTTTATTAACTTTGGACTTTACTTGTTCTTCTTTGTCTTGTTCCTTTATGTGTCATTTTTCTCATCTCTCAATGAAGGCCTGCATCATTTTAAACTTCCCTATTAGAAGTTTGCTGAGCTTGCTGTGTCCCTTGGATTTTGGAAAGCTATGCTTCCGTTTTCATTTGTCTCAGATATTTTTAATTTGTATGGATAAGGAAGGGAAGAGTGATTAGTGTGAAATATATTTAGATCCTTCTCCATAACAAAGACCTACATGTCAAGGAAAACAACTGTGCTGTATAGCCTTATCATAGGTTGGGGAAGGACATCACCTCCAGCCTTCCTTTATCAATGAAGTCTTTTGGGTCAGGAACATAGTTAACAGAGGTCAGGACTTCAAGGAAATAGATAGGGAATTTCATAAGGAAGTAAGACCTGGAGAAAGTATCTGCACTACTGGAGAAACACAAATGAAGGTCATGACCCTGAGACACTGGCCCACTTAAAGACTGAAATTTGATAGGAAGATACTAGGATAACCTTCTCCCCACACCTTGCTGCTAAGTCACTTCAGTTGTGTCCTACTCTGTGCAACCCCATAGATGGCAGCCCACCAGGCCCCCTCATCCCTGAGATTCTCCAGGCAAGAACACTGGAATGGGTTGCCATTTCCTTCTCCATGCATGAAAGTGAAAACTGAAGGGGAAATCACTCAGTCATGTCTGACTCTTCACGACTCCGTGGACTGCAGCCACCAAGCTCCTCCTCCCAAGGGATTTTCCAGGCAAGAGTATTGGAGTGGGTTGCCATTGCCCCACACCTTATCACTATACGAACAGGGGGCCAGAGTAATAACAGTGAATTACAACTGAGGGGTACAAGACACAAACTCTATAAAGAGAGAGAAAGAAAAAAAAGGACACTAGAGGAATTTGAAGCCTCTGGTCTGATTAATATAAATACTCACTTTAAAACATTAAAATCTTATTTATATCACTTCCTATTACTCAGTACAACATGACTAGCTTTTAACAAGAAATTACCAAGTCAAGCTGAAAGAAAAGAAAAACAGTCTGAAAAGATGAACTAAGCATCAGAACAAGACTCAAATAGATCACAGATGTTGAAATTATCAGAAAATTTAAATAAATATGGGAATTTTAAATATACATTAAGCACTCTAAAGAAAAAATGAACTTTTCTGTGGCTCAGATGCTAAAGAATCCACCTGCAGTTGAGGAGACCTGGGTTAGATCCCTGGGTTGGGAAGATTCCCTGGATAAGGGAATGACAACCTACTTCACTATTCTTGCCTGGAGAATTCCACGAACAGAGGAGCCTGATGGGCTACAGTTTATGGGATCACAAAGAGTTGGACATGACAGTGACTAACACTTTCCCTTTCACTTTCTAAAGGAAGAAAAGTAGACCGTATGCAAAAACAGATAATGTGGATAGAAGGTCTAAGAAAGAATAAAAATAAATTCTGTAAATCAAAAACAAAATAATAAAAATGAAGAATATCTTCCATGTGGTTATGATTAGACTGCACAATACCAAGAAAGGAATTACTGAGCTTGGAAATCTGTCAATAGAAACTTCCCAAACTGAAATGTAAACAGAAAACATATGTGTAACTGAAACACCAAGAGGAGAAGGAAGAAAAGATATAACAGATGATGTTTGTGAAGTAATGTTGCCTGAGAACTTTCCAAAATTGGTGTGTGCTGGGCTTAGCCACTTAGTCATGTGTGACTCTTTGCAACCTCATGAACGTAGCCCACCAGGCTCCTTTGTCCATGGGGATTCTCCAGGCAGGAATATTGAAGTGGGTCACCATGTACTCCTCCTAATAGGTGTCAAATCACAAATCCAGGAATCTCAAAGAACACTAAGCAGGATAAATACCATCCCTTCCATCAAATAAACACAAACAAACAAAAAACACTTAGGGATATTATAGTCCAACTGTGAAAAACCAAGGACAAAGAAAAAAATCTTGAAAGAAGTCAGAGGAAAAAACACCTTACCTACGGAAGAACAAGGATAAGCATTAACACAGATTTCTTGTCAGAAATCATACAAGCAAGAAGAAAGTAGTGTGAAATATTCAAAGTTCAAAGAAAAAATTTTATCCACTTAAATATCAAAATAGAGCAAAATTATTCTTCAAAACTGAAAGAGAAATAAACACTTTTTCAGACAAACAAAAACTGAGAATTCATTGCCATCAGATCTGCCTATTAAGAAATGTTAGAAGAAGTTCTTCATGAAGAAGGAAAATGATATAGGTCCGAATAAAGGATCAAAATAAAGGAAGAGCAGGGAGAATAAATAAAAGTGTATAAAATATAATATTTCATTTTCTTATTCTCAGTTGATCTAAAAGATAGCTACTTATTTAAAGCAAAAACAGTAACAATTAGCGGAAGGAATAAGAGGAATATCACAAGTGACAGAAGGGAGGAACAGAAAATACTCTAAGGCAGGGGTCCCCAGCCCCTGTGCCATGGACTGGTGTTGGTCCATAGCCAGTTAGGACCTGGGCTGCACAATAGGAGATGAGAGGTAGGCAAGCTAGCGAGCAAAGCTTCATCTGAATTTACAGCCTCTCCCTGATCACCTGTCAGATCAGGGGCATTATATTCTCATAGGAATTCAAACCCAACTGTGAACTCTCCATGCGAGATCCAGGTTGTGCACTCCTTATGAGTCTAATGCCTGATGATCCGAGATGGAACTGAGGAAGTAGTGCTAGCACTGGGCAGTAGCTACAAATGCAGATTATTGTTAGCAGGAGGTGACTGCACAGAGACCATAATAAATCAATTGTTTGCACACTGCTTACCAAAACCCTGTCAGTGAGTGGCAACTGAACAAAACTAGTGGAGGGGATGGAATTCCAGTTGAGCTGTTTCAAATCCTAGAAGATGATGCTGTGAAAGTGCTGCACTCAATTTGCCAGCAAGTTTGGAAAACTCAGCAGTGGCCACAGGACTGGAAAAGGGCAGTTTTCACTCCAATCTCAAAGAAAGGCAATGCCAAAGAATGCTCCAACTACCACACGATTGCACTCATCTCACACACTACCAAAGTAATGCTCAAAATTCTCTAAGCCAGACTTCAACAGTTTGTGAACCATGAACTTCAGATATTCAAGCTGGATTTAGAAAAGGCAGAGGAACCAGAGATCAAATTGCCAACATTGGCTGGATCATTGAAAAAGCAAGAGGGTTCCAGAAAAACATCTATTTCTTTCTGCTTTACTGACTACATCAAAGCCTTTGACTGTATGGATCACAACAAACTGTAGAAAATTTTTACCAAACCACCTGACCTCATGAGAAATCTGTGTGCAGGTCAAAAAGCAACAGTTAGAACTAGACATGGAACAACAGACTGGTTTCAAATAGGGAAAGGAGTACATCAAGGCTGTATATTGTCACTCTGCTTATTTAACTTATATGCAGAGTACATCAGGCAACATGCAGGCTGGGTGAAGCACAAGCTGGAATCAAGATTCCTGGGAGAAATATCAATAACCTCAGATATACAGATGACACCACCCTTATGGCAGAAAGTGAAGAAGAACTAAAGAGCCTCTTGATGACAGTGAAAGAGGAGAGTGAAAAAGTTGGCTTAAAACTCAACATTCAGGAAACTAAGATCATGGCATCCAGTCCTATCACTTCATGGCAAATAGATGGGAAATCAATGGAAACAGTGACAGACTTTATTTGTAGGGGCTCCAAAATCACTGCAGATGGTGACCGCAGCCATGAAATTGAAAGACACTTGCTCCTTGGAAGAAATGTTATGTCAACCTAGATAGCATATTAAAAAGCAGAGACATTACTTTGCCAACAAAGGTCCATCTAGTCAAATCTATGGTTTTTGCAATAGTCATGTATGGATGTGAGAGTTGGACTGTGAAGAAGGCTGAGCGCTGAAGAATTGATGCTTTTGAACTGTGGTGTTGGAGAAGACTCTTGAGAGTCCCTTGGACTGCAAGGAGATCCAACCAGTCCATCCTAAAGGAAATCAGTCCTGAATATTCATTGGAAGGACTGATGCTAAAGCTGAAACCCCAATATTTTGGCCACCTGGTGCAAAGAACTGACTCATTTGAAAAAACCCTGATGCTGGGAGGGATTGGAGGCAGGAGGAGAAGGGGATGACAGAGGATGAGATGATGGGATGCCATCACCGACTCAATGGGCATGAGTTTGAGTAAGCTCCCGAAGTTGGTGATAGACAAGGAAGTCTGGTGCGCTACAGTCGATGGGGTTCACAAAGAGTTGGACATGACTGAGCAACTGAACTGAACTAAGCTAGTGACAGCCTTTAAGTCAGAATCTGATACTTATCTTAGTCTGCACATGGCCCTCCCATGATTTTATTCACCACTACTGTCCGTGCCTCTTTCTCACACTGTGCACTTGGTCTCAGCCAAAGTTTTTGTAAGTCCATGAGCTAACCATAGCCAAAATGAATCAGAAAACAAACATCACTGGAAAGCTTCTTTGAAAAGGGGGAAAGACCCAGTGATGAGACAGAAGAAGACTCTGCTGCTGCTTCTACATTGCTTCAGTAGTGTCCAACACTGTATGGCCCCATAGACGGCAGCCCACCAGGCTCCACCGACCCTGGGATTCTCCAGGCAAGAACACTGGAGTGGGTTGCCATTTCCTTCTCCAGTGCATGAAAGTGAAAAGTGAAAGTGAAGTCGCTCAGTAGTGTCCGACTCTTTGCAACCCCACGGACTGCAGCCTACCCAGCTCCTCCATCCATGGGATTTTCCAGGCAAGAGTACTGGACTGGGTTGCCATTGCCTTCTACAGAGAAGACTCTAGACTAAGCAATTATTGAAGACCACAATTTCATCAAATGTGCCTGCACTGAGAACATCATTCTTGGTGGCTAACCGCATTGCTAAAGCAAGAGCCCTTTACTATCGGTGAAGAGTTGATCCTGCCTGCCATTAAGGACATTTATTGAGAACTTTTAGGAGAGGCTGCAGTTCAAAAGGTGGCACATGTTCCTCTTTCAGCTAGCACCATAACTAGACAAAGCGATGAAATAGCAGAGGATATTGAGACACAATTGTCAAAGAGGATTAATGAGTCATCGTGGTCCAGAATCCAGGTAGACAACAAGGCAAATATGATTGTTTTTGTGCAAGACATTTTTGAGAAGGATGTGCATGAGGTTATGTTGTGTGCACTTTTGTTGCTAACCAACATTGCAGCTATAGAATTACTCAAGTCTTTGAGTGATTACATGTCAGGAAAATTGGAATTGGTCATTTTGAGTTGGTATATGCACGGACGGAGCAGCTGCCATGACTGGATGGCTTTTTGGTTTCACTACTTGGGTCCAACAGGTCACTTCTGAATGTGTCTATGCACTGTGTCATCCACAGAAAAATGCTGGCTAGCCGAAAAATGACACATGAACTTAACAGTGTTTGGCAGGATGTGATTAAAAGGATCAACCACATTAAAGTACATGCCTTTAACTCACATCTGTTCACACAGCTCTATGAAGAGATGGCTGCGGAGCACAGAGGCCCTCTCTTATACACAGAAGTGAGGTGGCTTTCTAAAGGTAGCTCACTGGCCAGAGTTTTTGAGGATGAGTCACTCCAGAGATTTCTTTTAGACAAGCAGTCACCACTGGCAGCGCATTTCATAGTATGGGTTGCAAAACTTTCTTACTTGTATGACATATTGAGCCTGCTCATCAAACTCAATCTGCCACTTCAGGGGAAAACAACAACTGTGTTCAAGTTATCAGATTAAGTGTCTGCACTCAAAGCCAAACTGGAATCATGGGGGTGATGAGTGAACACTGGGATTTCTGAATGTTTCAAACATTAGCAGAGATTTTGAAAGAGACTAAATTAAGGCATTCTTTTCTCCCAGTTGGTGCACTATCGCCTATCTCAGCTTTCAAAGAGTTTGAACATTACTTCCCAACCACAAAACACTTCAGAACTGGGAAAGCACAGATCCATGACCCATTTGTTAATAAGACAGGTGACTCGACTTTGTCCATGCTAGTCGAGGGTCGTCTGCTTGAAATCACAAATGACAGTGGCCTTAAGAGTATGCTTGAGACAACTTCAAAGCTCCATACGTTCTGGCTTAAAGTCAAGGCAGCATATCATGAGATTGTCACAAAAGCCTGCTTCCATTTCCAACATCCTGTCTTTGTGAAGCAGGGTTTTCTGCAGGGCAGCAACCATAGCAAGATTACGGACTAGACTGGACATTATGGACACTGGACACGAGGTGTCAGTGTCTCTTCTATCACCCTCAAGATGGAACCATCTGGTTGCAAGAAAACAAGCTCAGGGTTCCCACTGAGTTTGCATTATGGTGAGTTGGATAATTATTTCATTATATGACACAATGTAATACTAATGGAAACAAAATGCACAATAAATGTAATGCACTTGAATCATCCCGAACCATCCCCACCCCCTGGTCTGTGGAAAAATTTCCTTCCACAAAACCTAGTGCCAAAAAGCTAGGGAGCTCTGCTTTAATGTTTGAAATACATTAAATAAAAGATAGATCAGAGTAGATTTTTTTAAATAGGACAAATTTATGGGTTACTTACAAGGAAACCATTCATATAGCTTTAAGAGATGAAAAAAGATATGACCGGCTAATACTAATCAAAAGAAAGGTTTAGTAACTATTAATTTCAGACAGAATAGACAAAGTAGAATTCAGAACTGGGAAGACTGTCTAGAATAAAGGGTATTACATAATAATAAAGGGATATATTCTATGAGAAGATATAGTAATCTTAAATATGTATGCACCTAACGGCATCAAAATACATGAAGAAAAATTTATAACAGAAAAGAGATAGAGAAAATTTATTATTATAGTTGAACACTTTACATTTCTGTCAACAGACCACATAGGCAAAATAATAGGGTAAAGGATACATAGAACAAATAGTGTAAAGGATACATGGTCTAAATTGGGAAAGGAGTACGTCAAGGCTGTATGTTGTCACCCTGATTATCTAACTTGCATGCAGAGTATATATGCAGAATGCCAGACTGAGTGGAGCACAAGCTGGAATCAAGACTGCCTGAAGAAACAGTAACAACCTCAGTTATGCAGATGGTGCCACTTTAATGGCAGAAAGTGAAGAGGAAGTAAGAATCTCGTGATAAGGGTGAAATGAGAGTGAAAAGCTGGCATAAAACTCAACATTCAAAACACTAAGATCATGGTATCTGGTCCCATAACTTCATGGCAAATAGATGGGAATAAAGTGGAAACAGTAACAGACTTTATTTATTTGTCTCCGAAATCACTGTAGATGGTGACTGGAGCCATGAAATTAAAAGACATTAACTCCTTGAAAGGAAAGCTATGACAAACCTAGACAGTGTATTAAAAAGCAGAGACACCACGTTGCCAATAAAGGTCCATATAATCAAAGTTAAGGTTTTTCCAGTAATTATGTGTAGATGTGAGAGTTGGACCATGAAGAGGGTTGAGCACTGAAGAACTGATGCTTTTGAACTGTGGTGCTGGAGAAGACTTTAAGAGTCCCTTGGACAGCAAGGAGATCAATCCTAAAGGAAATCAACATTGAATATTCATTGGAAGGAATGATGCTGAAGCTGAAGCTCCAAGACTTTGACCACCTGATGCAAAAAGCTGACTCACTGGAAAAGACCCTGATCCTTGGAAAGATTGTGGGCAGGAGATGGGGGCCACAGAGGATGAGACAGTTGGATGGCATCACTGGCTCAATGGACATGAATTTGAGCAAATTCCAGGAGATAATGAAGGACCAGGGAAGCTTGGTGTGCTGCAGTCCATGGGGTCACAAAGAGTCAGACAGGGCTGAACAACAATAAAGGATACAGAGGAACTAACAGAACTACTAGTTTTATCGTAATAGTTGACATTTATAGAATCGACACTTATAGAATCCTCAATCTGAGAACACTGAAATACAAAATCTTTTTAAGTTTGCATGCAACATTCATCAAGACAGACCACCTTCTGGGCCATAAAACACAATGTAACAAGTTTGAAAAGACAGAAATAACACTAAGCATATTCTTAGACCACAATGAAATTAAATCAGACATCAATAAAAGAAAATTAATAGAAAATTCTAAAATAACCTGAAATTTAAAAATTCTAAATAGCTCCTTAGTCAAAAAAGTTTAAATTGTAACTTTAAAAATATATTTTGAAAATAATTAAAAGTTATCAAGGTTTGTGGGTTACAGAGAAAGTAGTGCTTAGAGGGAAATTATAGCATTAAATGTATATTTTAGAAAATAAGAAAAATTCAGCATCAGTAACCTAAGCCTTGCCTTAGTAAGCTCTAGAAAGAAAAATAAATTAAGCCTAACACAAGCAGAAGAAATTATGAATGTGAGAGCAGAAATCAGTAAAACTAAAAACAGAAAAGTAATGGAGAAAATCAACAAAGTCAAAGGCTGGTTATTTGAAAGGTCAGTAAAATTGATAAACCTATAGACAAGTCAATCAAGAAAACAGAAAAGACACATATTAACACTACCAAATGAAAAAAGGATCATAACTTCTGACCCACTGACATTAAAAGGATTATAAAGGAACATGAAGAGCCATGTTCAGAAATCTGATAACTTGGATGAACTAGGTCAATTCCTAGAAAAACACAAAAGACTACAACTATGCAAGGAAAAAGAAATAGCCTCATGTAGGTTAAAGAAATTAATAATTAATAATCTTCCAAAAATTAAACTGCTAGGCCCAGATGATTTCACAGATAAATTCTACTAAATAATTAAGTAATTAAAGAAGCAATAACATCAATTCACCACAATATCTTACAGAAAGTAAAGGCAGAGAGAGCAATTCTTAAGTAATTCCTTGAGGCTAGTATTACCCTAATACCAAACCAGATAGATATAAAAAATATATATATATATAAGTAGCATATTAATACTTGTCATCAATATTAATGAAAAAAAGTTCAGCAAATACAAGCAAATTGAATCCAGTAATGTATGAGATAAAGTGTACATCATGTCCAATTTTGATTTAATACAGGTATTCAAGGCCAGTTCAAGATCTGAAAATCAATCAATGTAATCCACCAAATTAGGAAGCTAAGAAACAAATTATATGATATCAGTTGGTACAGAAAAAGCATTTTACAAAATTCAATAGCCATTCCTGATTTTTAGGAAGGAAAACTCAGCAAAATAGGAATTGAGAGAGGAACTTTCCCGATTTGATAAAAACATTTTTAATAACTTACAGCTTAACTTCACCTTTAATGATGAGATATGGGATGCTGCCTTCCTAGGTCAAGAACAAGGCAAGGATGTCCCTTTTTGTTGCTCATATTCAATATCATACTAGAAGTCCTACTTGTGCAATAAGACACGAAAAAAAATGAAAGGTATATAGATGGGCAGAAAGAAATAGTACTGTTTTTACTCGCAACTGACATGATTGTTTAGTTAGAAAACCCCAAAGAATCTACAAATTCTTCCAGAACTAATGAGTATGGCAATATCACAGAATAAAAAGTCAATATACAAAAGTTAGTTGTTTTTTATATACTACCAATGAAAAATCAAAATTGGAAATAAAAAAATTCCCAAAAATGTCCAAAGAATAAAATAAGATAAATCTAACAAAAATGTATATGATCTTTGCATGAAGACTATTTAACACTGCTAAGAGAAATCAAAATGATGTAAACAGAGACAGACTATGTTCTTGGATTTAAAAAGACTTATTAAGATGTCAGTTCTTTCCAACTTGGTCTATTGTTTCACACAATCCCAATCAAAATCTCAGTAAACCATTTTATAAATAACAAACTGATTCTAAAGTTTGAATGGAAAGGTAAAAAAAATATAGACAAAGCAATACTGAAGAACAAACACAGAGAACTAAAAACTTAATTCAAAACTTTACTATAAAGTTACAATATTCCAGACTAAGTGGTACTGGTAAAAGAAAACATGGATCAATGGAACAGAACAGAAATTTCAGAAATGACTTACTGTGGGTTTTTTTCTGCAAATGCAATTTAGTGGCAAAAGGATAATCTTTTCAACAAATGGCACTGGAATGGTTAAATACCCATATATTAAAAACAGCAACAAAATTCCTAAGTCATAGATGTTCTACATTACACAAAAATTAACTCAACATGGATCAGAGACTTCAAATGCAGAGTGAAAAAACTATTACAAGAAAATATAGGAGAAAATCTGCCTAACCGTGGGTTTGGTGATGATTTTTTAGATATACCCCTAAAATTACTTTCCATGAAAAAAACATGGTAAGTTGGACTTTATTAAGATTGAAAATGTCTTGTAGAAGACACTGTTAAGAGATGAAAAAAAAAAAAACAAGTCACAGACTAGGAGAAATATTTCCAAAACATTTATCCAATAAAAGACTTGTATCCAAAATATACAAAGAACTCTTAAAACTCAGCATTAAGAAAACAAGTGATCCAATTTCAAAATGGGCAAAAGAGCTGACAGCTCATAAAAGAAGATCTACAGATGGTAAATAAGCATATGAAAAGATGCTCAGCATAATTTTTCATTAGGGAAATGCAAATTAAAGCAGCAATGAGATATCATTACAAACCTATTAGAATAACTAAAATCCAAAAGAGAGAGAACAACAATTCCTGGTGAGTATGCGGTACAAGAGGAATTCTCACTCTTTGAGTGCTGGAATGTAAAATGGCATAGCCACCTTGGAGCAGAGTTTGACAGGTTCATACAAAAGTAAATGCATTATGACTATCTCATCCAGCAACCACATTGCTAGTTATCTGCCAAGTGAATTAAAACTTATGTCCAGACAAAAACCTGCACACAAAGGTTATAGCCAGTTTCTTCATAAGTGCCCAAACCAAAGGCAACCAAGATGTCCTTCAAATAGACGAATGAATGGGCAGGTGTACATTATTCAATGAAATATTTTTAAGAAATTAAAAAAAAATTAATGAGCAATCAAACCATTGGAAGACATAGGCATATCTTAAATGTTCATTGTTAAGGGAAAGAACCCAGTCTGAAATAGCTATATACTGTATGGTCCCATTTATATGACATTGCTGAAAAGACAAAACTGTAAAGACTACAAACAGGTCAGTGGTTGCCAGGTGTTTAAGAAGGAAGGAAGGAAGGTTGAACAGGAGCACAGGGAAATCTTTTTTTGCCAGTGAAACTATTCTGTATGCTACTCTCATTGGGGATGCATGACACTACATATTTGTCAAGCCCATAAAACTTTACAGTACAGTGAACCTTACTGTGTGAAAATGAAAGAAAAATCTTTAGGCGTTTGAGATCCCAGAATGCAATGCAGGCTGATGAAACATAGCCCACTGTATTACAAATGTACAAAACAACCTCACTGAAAGGGGTAGGGGAAAGGTGCTAACCAAAGTAACTTTGGGAAATGAGTGAAGTCTATAGGACTAAAGGCATAAGCACTGTCTTCTAATGTTTAAAACTATTTCCCACAGGGATTCAGGCTAACAATTCTTAAAGTGCTATAAATGTATACTGGAATTGAACAATTAAAAAATGAACAGCACATGGTAGAAGCCAGATTTTTCACTGTTAAGATGTGAAGTTACAGACAAGCAAGAGAAGGCTAAAGTGATCTACATGGTAATGGATCACAGAAGTCTAGATTTTGGTTTCTAATACAATTCTCTAAGAAAAGGAATTATCCTTAGATAAATGGCTGATTCTAAAACTAGGGCAGTAAAGATGTACCATGATCCCGGAGTATCTTGTAGTGCCTGAAAGTAAGAAAGTGCTCACACAACTCGATGATTTGGATATGTCAAATGGAAAGAAGAGCCAACTGAAAGAGCCAAATCTGGGACAATCTAAAACATATAAAGTAGTAGTATTAGATTGTAAACCAAAAGATGAAATAAATATCCACATGTTAATATGGATAGGACATAAATAATTACTGAACAAATAAATGGAGAAGAGACAAATCTCCTGGGCAGAATTCCAAATGATTTTTACACACACTCTACTCTCAAGGAACTAGAGCATAACTTTCCTCTCATGTACATAGTAGCTTTCTTCCAAAGAGTCCAGTTAAACAGTAAGATAAAAAGAGCACCTTAGTTCAGAAATCTGTAAATCTCTATCTCATCCAGGGAAATATTAACATTAACGATGGTAAGCCATATTGATAGCATGCTCCCTAAATATAATGTGATGAGAATGGGACGTTTTCTCTGGCCTTTCTCTCAATATCTAAAACCCTTGGTAGTTTTCTTTTCCCTGAAGTCTATTTTATCTGGTACTAACATTTGCACTCCTATGTTCTTTTGATTGATTTCTGCATGATTGTTATCTTCCATCCTTTTATTTTCTATATTTAATGTTAGCTTCTTCTAGACAGTGTATAGTTAGGTCATGCTATTAAATCCACCCTAATAATCTGTTTTAACACAGTATATTTAGAAGATATTTAGACCACTTACATTTAATGTTATTATTGATATGTTAGGGCTTAAGTCCACTATTTTATATTTTGTTTTACATGTTACCTCTTTTTTTTTTCTTTCTCATGCTATCCTGTGAGTTACTTTAGCATATTTTAGAATTGCATTTTGACTTAATGCAATTCTAAAGTATGCTAAAGTGACTGTATCTCTTTGAACAGCTCTTTCAGTGGTTACTCATTTGGGTAAATAATGAAGAATAAGGTTTCTAGATTATATGGTAAGTACACATTTAATTTTATAAGAAACTGTCAAACTGTTTTCAAAAGTAACTATGCCAATTTGCTTTCCCAATATGAATTACAGTTGCTCTCCATTCTTGTAAGCTGTTGGTATAGTCACTATTTTTTGGTTTAGTGATTCTGATAGGTATAAAGTTATATTATAGTACTTTTACTTTATATTTCTGTAATGGATAATAACATTGAACAACTTTCGTATATTTATTTGCCATCCATTTATCTTTTGGGCCAGAACTGAACTGTTAAAATCCCTTGCCACTTTTAATTGAATTGGTTGTCTTCCTACTCTTAAATTTTGAGAATTCTTTATATAGTTGGCCCTTGAATGTGGGGGGTTAGGGGCACCCATCCCAAACCAGTCAAAAATCCATGTTTAACATTACAGGCTGACCTCCGTATCTGTGCTTCCACACCTATGGACTCAACTAACCATGGATCATATAGTACCATTGTGCAGATTTATTGAAAAACATCCACATATAAACAGACCACACAATTCAAACCAATGTGTTCAGGCTCAACAGCATATTCTGGATACAAGTCTACTGCGAGATAAGTTATTTGCAAATATTTTATTCCAGTGTGTTGCTCTTTTTTTTTTTTTTTTTTAAATTCTCATTAGTTACTTTCACAAAGCATTTTTTTTAATTCAGATAAAGTTCTATTTAATAATTTTGTCTTTAATGATTGTTTTTGGTATTGTGTATGAAAACTTGTTGCCTAACTCCAGTTCATGAAAACTTCTAATAAAAATTTTATATTTTCAGGTTTTACATATAATTCTAGGATAATTTGAATCAATTTTTATATAATATATGAAGGTTAGGTCAAGATTCACTTTTTTACATATGGATATCTAATTGTTTCAGTATCCTTTGTTGAAAATTTTTATCTTTCCATGGAGAACAATATGGAGGTTCTGTAAAAAAATGAAAATAGAGCTACCATATATGATCAAGCAATCTCACTCCTGAGCACGTATCCAGAGAAAACACAATTCGAAAAAATATTTGCACCCCTAATGTTCACTGCAGCACTATTTAAAATATCCAAGACATGGAAGCAACCTAGATGTTCATTGACTGACGAATGGATAAATATGTAGTGTATATATGTACAATGGAATGTTTCTAGGCCATTAAAAAGAATGAAATAATGCCATTTGGAGCAACATGGATGAACCTAGAAATTATTATACTAAGTGAAGTAAGTCAAAGATAAATATCAGATGCTATCACTAACATGGGAAATTAAAAAAAAAAAATGAGTTTAATCTACAAAAGAGAAATAGACCCATTGGCATAGAAAAGAAACTTATGGTTACCAATCAGGAAAGGAGGGATTAACATATCCATGCTACTGTATATAAAATAGATAACCAACAAGAATCTGTGTGTGTGTGTGTGTATGTGTGTGTGTATGTAACTGAATCACTTGGCTATACACCTGAATTGTAAATCAACTATATTTCAATAAAAATGTTTTTAAATTTATCCATTATTTACTGAATTGCTTTTATACCTCTATCTAAAAAACAATTCTACATATTTGTATGATATTGACTATTCTAATACAGGAATAAGTGATATATCTCTTCTAAAATCTACCCCTCCACCACCACACACATATATACAAAATCTTTTGTGTATTGCTTAATTTTGTGTTCATTTAGTCCAATTATTTAGGAATGTTAGCAACCAACAGGCCCTACATTGACTTCTTCTGTGTCTTTTCAGTCTTCTCAAGAGTGGAGAAGGTTCCTCAACCTGCATTACTTCTTGTTACCTGAAAGCAGAGACAGACTTGCTTATGCATGCCCTTCACAAAACCAGCAGCCCCTATTTCCAACATCACACTAAATACAGAAAACACAGCATCCCTCTCCAATCTCTTCCTTCACCTTCTCTATCCCATACAGATCCCTTCACATAAGTTCTTTCACATACAAGTTACTTTATATAAATGGATTCCTGTGGGCCTGACTCTGACATGTCTGAGTCCCAGTGGAAACACAACTTAGCCTCAAAATGAGACTCTCATACTACATTCAGGATATTTTTCCATGTTTTCAGATGTCAATAATGAAATGACTGGAACTTGAGCCAAAGTGATGAGAACAAGATAAATTAGGCTTTAGTCCAAGATTTTAGGCTTCCCCAGTGGTTCAGTGGTAAAGAACCCGCCTGCCAATGCAGGGGACGCTGGTTCGATCCCTGGGTTGGGAAGATCTTCCAGAAGAAGAAATGGCAACTCACCCCACTATTCTTGCCTGGAAATTCCATGGACAGAGGAGACTGGCAGGCTACAGCCCATGGGGTAGAAAGAGTCAGAAATGACTGAGCAACTGAGCACGAGGAAGAGTCTAAGATTTAATTAGAACAAAGCATGAGGAAAAAGGTGGAATTCAAGATTACTTATCATTCTTATGATTCTCTTATCATTCTCAGTGGAGAAGCATGAGATGATTCATTTAAAAATGAGTTCAGTTCCACTTTAAGTGGGAATACTCAGCAGAAAGTTGGAAATGTAGGCGAGAACCTCTGAGAATATAAAATGGGGAGCTATAAATATAAGGTGAAAAAGTTAAGCTGTGAGAATGAATGATTTCTCTGAGAGAGAAATCAGATAGAAAAACGAAAGACCAAGGATTGAGCCTTGAAATTAATGAGTAGGATTCAAGTGGCTGGCTGTAAAGAACAGGTGGTAAAATATATCAATTTAAGCAGAAAAGGGCTAATTGAAAAGGGGCAAATGACTTTCCACTGATGCAGACATCAAATGAATTTTGCTTTTAATGTATTTGTTTGTTTATTTGTTTTGCTTTGTATGCAGTTGCTCTTGTTGTGTTTTTTTCTGGTATTGATGCTCAGTAGCATCACTATCCCTTCACCTAGTCTTGCTTTATCCTCTTGAACAGTAAGGAAATATTCAGGTAAGACTGAAATTTCACACTAGTACCAACAATATGATACACTGTAATAATCATTTTCCCACTTTATCCTTTCAAAAAAGAGATCACCCCTGCTTTGGTTATATGGCTACCAGATATTTTCTGATTATTTGCATCAACACATGATTATTCCTTGCAAAACAATCCTAAGAGACTCCCTATATATCCAGGAATTCCACAGATTATATACAAGGTTTTCAAAATAAGTGTTTAGCTTTCCAATTATAAAGTAAAATATGCCCATTCTGGAAAAATTAAGATTCTATAAAAATACATAAGGAAGTAAATATGAATGATTCAAAAATCCAACTAACTGGATATTACAGTAAGCACATTGTCTATAGTTGTTTAAAATATTATTGAGATAGTATTTTGTATAAGAAGTCACCTTTTGTTTTTTCACTCAGTATAGTAAAAGCTTTTGGCTATACAATTACAGATTCTTCATAAGCATAATATTTAAAGGCTTCAAAATGTTCCATAGTATAGCTGCTTAATGTTTTCAGTCATTAATTACTTTTCAGCATTTGGACTTCAATCTCATTTTTCTTCAGTACAAAAAAAAATTGTAAGAAATTGTGGGCTCTAATTTTTAAAAGAATCCATTTTGAGTCATTCTCAAATGAAACAGATTGAATATGAATATCAATTTCCATTAAATGCAAAAGGGTGATGTTTCACTGGGTTCTAATATGTTCAGGTCCCCTCTGTATACGAAATTACCATAGTTCACAAAAATGGTCCAACGATTTTTTTTTTTCTGAGTAATGAATACAAACCTAGAGTTAATCCTTCCCTTCAGTGTATTAACCCCCAAATCTCTCTTGTAATAACTCTTAATTCCTTTCCTTTTAAAAAAAATCAACCAAATTACTTTCAATCATTATCTGCCACAAAGTTCACTGGCTTTTGGTTATTTACAGATATTCTGTACAATAATGAAAGAAGAGCATCTATCTTAATTATATTCAAGTACACAGATCAGTGTACCTGTTGCTTTCAGAAATTATCTTAAGGCTTTCCTGATGTTTGCTTCTGGGACTTGATTCTAATGACAATGTGCACACTGGGGTTGGGGTATGTGGAATCCTAGGCAGATGGTTATGATTGTGAGTTAAAAATTCATTGACCAACAGTTTGGAAAATATTTTTCAACTAAAGTGATTTTTACAATATGCAATCTGAGTAAGTATAGCTTCAAAACAGAGCCATAGAGAGTTTTCTCCATAACCTCTTCTCCTTCTATACTTTTTTTTTTTTTTCTTGTCTCCTTATCCCTCTTTATCTACAAGGCTATAGTGAAGATCTTCAGTTTGGTCCTTACGTGGCCTCACCAGACTAGAAAAGACATGGTGTGATCTGGTACATCTTCATTTTATAGATTATGTACCTGAGTCCTGAAAAATTTATGGGACCTGTCTGACAATGTACAGCTCCTAGTCATGGCTGATTTGAAAGTGGCATATTTTTCAAAATACTATACTACATCAAAAAGATGGAAAACAAAAAGTTAGCTAAAAATGAGAGAAGGCAATGGCACCCCACTCCAGTACTCTTGCCTGGAAACTCCCATGGATGGAGGAGCCTGGTAGGCTGCAGTCCATGGGGTTGCTACGAGTCGGACCCCATTGAGTGACTTCACTTTCAATTTTCACTTTCGTGCATTGGAGAAGGAAATGGCAACCCACTCCAGTGTTCTTGCCTGGAGAATCCCAGGGACGGGGGAGCCTGGTGGGCTACCGTCTATGGGGTTGCACAGAGTCAGACACGACTGAAGCAACTTAGCAGCAGCAGCAGCAGCAGCTAAAAATGTATTTCCCCTGGGATGGGAAATGATTCAGTGGAAAAATGTGAGATGACTTTAGGCTTCAATTAAAAAAAAAGCCTTTGAAACTACAAATGCAAATGCAAAGGCATGAATAAGTCAGTGAAGAGCTAGGACACGAGTCTGATTCATGGTTCCTCTGCTCCACACCAGCCACCATGAAGGGAAAGATGGACACCTGGAAACTTGTCCTTCCCAGTAATCTTGTACTGAATACTTGCAAGGCTTATGCGTTAAGGCATTTTTGCCCGGTTGCAAAAAAACTTGCAAATATTCTCACTTATCCTAGGATCAAACTTCCAATATATTTTCTTCCCAAGACAAACAAGATCTTCCCCAAAGTGACTTTTCCTCCACTTTATTTACATAAATAGTTGGAACTTTTAAATGACTGTTTGTCTTACTGAAGAAAGAGAAAAACAAGAGGGAAAATATTACATTCTGCTTCTGGGGGCGCCCAATGACTCAAGTCAATGAAAACTTGAAAACAAGATATCTCTGTCTCTCCCAGTGTGACTAAGCACCTAGAATCACGCTTTGTACAACCCAGTTCACCGTTAAATACTATGGGAGGCAAGAAATATCTAAGGAAAGGAGTAAGAAGGAGAAAGAAGAGAAGAAAGAATCATCGTGGATGAAAACTAACCATGTGTTGGACATTTGACTTATAGTCTTATTTTATGCTAACAAAGATTTTATCTCTATTTAGCTATTGAAGGGAATAAAGTTCAAAGTTCATATCTAGTTAAGGGGCCATGGAGAGAGAGATTTAAACTCTTACCACTTCAGTTTTCCCTGTCTTCATGACCATACTTTCCTTGGATTATTGTTAACAGCTTCCTAAGACATTTCCTGGCTTCCATGCCTGCTCCACTCAAAACAGTCAGTACTCAACAACCAGAGTCTTTATAAAATGCAAGTCAGATTGGAGTGATCTCTGCTTTAGTTATTCTGATCGCTTTCCTTTGTACCTAGAATGAAGTGCAATGACTTTTCTATGTCTGCAAAGACCTACCTGGCCTTTATCTCTAACCTCACAACCTCATTCTCATTTACTACCCTCCAATGACACTACCAGGCCTTCTCTGGTGGCTCAGAGGTTAAAGCATCTGCCCGCAATGCAGGAGACCTGGGTTCAATCCCTGGGAAGATCCCCTGGAGAAGAAAATGGCAACCCACTCCAGTATTCTTGCCTGGAGAATCCCATGGACAGAGGAGCCTGGTGGGCTACGGTCCACGGGGTCGCAAAGAGTAGGACATGACTGAGCGACTTCACTTTCAATGACACCACCAAACCTAAATCCAGCCTTAGGTACTTCAATTTGCTCTTCACTTTGCCTTTGGTGCTCTTTCCCATATATCTGGGGATGGCAATTCATGGCCTACAAGCCAAATTAAACTCCCAGACTCCTGTCTGTTTCTATAAATAAAATTTGATTGGTACACAGCCACACCCTTTCAACTGTTTTATCAGTGAATGCTTTTGCAGGACAATGGGAGACTTGTATAGTCAGGACAGAGACCACATGAGCTGCAAAGCCTAAAATATTTACTATCTGGTCTTTTTCAGGGAAAAAAAAAAGATTCCAATCCCAGTCCTAGATTATGGTCTGGTTGGTTCTATCTTGTCACCCAGAAGAGGGGTCCATTTCAAATGTTCAAAGAGAGGTCTTCCCTGACTATCCACCCTAGAATATCTCCTTGCCATAAATCATGCCATCTTGTATTACAGTCCTTATAACACTTATGGCTTTCCTGGTGGCTCAGCTGTAAAGCATCTACCTGCAATGCAGAAGCCACAGGAGACATGAGTTCAATCCCTGGGTCAGGAAGATCCCCTGACAGATGGCATGGCAACCCATTCTAGTATTCTTACCTGGAGAATCTCATGCATAGAGACTGGCGGGCTACAGTCCACAGGGTCTCAAAGAATCAGACACGACTAAAGTGACTTAGCACACATGCACACACAGTGGCTCAGAGGTAAAGGATCCATCTGCAGTATGAGACACAGATTCGATCCCTGGGTCAGGAAGACGTCCTGGAGAAGGAAATGGCAACTCACTGCCACATGCTTGTCTGGGAAATTCTATGGACAGAGGAGCCTGGTGGGCTATAGTCCATGGGCTCACAAAAGAGTTGGACACCACTTAGCAACTAAATAACAATATTTACTTTACTCATTTATTTCTTTACTTGTTTACTATCTAATGCCCCTTTTAGACACGACTGAGAGACTTCACTTTCACTTTTCACTTTCATGCATTGGAGAAGGAAATGGCAACCCACTCCAGTGTTCTTGCCTGGAGAATCCCAGGGATGGAGGAGCCAGGTGGGCTGCTGTTGATACGGTCACACAGAGTCAGACAGACTGAAGCGACTTAGCAGCAGCAGCAGCCCCTTTTAGAATATGTGCGGCAGGAGAGTTATGAGACATTCTAAATTTTATTCGCATTTGTTGGTTATTAACATATAATAGCAATGCCAAAGAATGTTAAAACTACCGCACAATTGCACTCATCTCACATGCTAGTAAAGTAACGCTCAAAATTCTCCAAGCCAGGCTTCAGCAATATGTGAACCGTGAGCTTCCAGATGTTCAAGCTGGTTTAGCAAAGGCAGAGGAACCAGAGACCACACTGTCAACATCCGCTGGATCATTGAAAAAGCAAGAGAGTTCCAGAAAAACATCTATTTCTACTTTATTGACTATGCCAAAGCCTTTGACTGTGTGCATCACAATAATTGTGGAAAATTCTGAAAGAGATGGGAATACCAGACCACCTGACCTGCCTCTTGAGACAGTATGCAAGTCAGGCAGCAAGTTAGAACTGGACATGGAACAACAGACTGGTTCCAAACTGGGAAGTGAGTACATCAAGGCTTTATATTGTCACCCTGCTTATTTAACTTATATGTAGAGTACATCATGAGAAATGCGGGGCTGAAGGAAGCACAAGCTGGAATCAAGATTGCCAGGAGAAATATCAATAACTTCAGATATGCAGATGACACCACCCTTATGGCAGAAAGTGAAGAGGAACTAAAGAGCCTCTTGATGAAACAGAAAGAGGAGAGTGAAAAAGTTGGCTTAAAACTCAACAGTCAGAAAACAGGTCATGGCATCTGGTCCCATCACTTCATGGCAAATAGATAGGGAAACAGTGGAAACAGTGGCAGACTTTATTTTGTTGGGCTCCAAAATCACTGCAGTTGGTGACTACAGCCATGAAACTAAAAGACGCTTACTCCTTGGAAGGAAAGTTATGACCAACCTCAGTTCAGTTCAGTTCAGTCGCTCAGTCGTGTCCGACTCTTTGCGACCCCATGAATCACAGCACACCAGGCCTCCCTGTCTATCACCAACTGCCAGAGTTCACTCAGACTCACACCCATCGAGTCAGTGATGCCATCCAGCCATCTCATCCTCTGTCGTCCCCTTCTCTTCCTGCCCCCAATCCCTCCCAGCATCAAACTCTTTTCCAATCAGTCAGCTCTTCGCATGAGGTGGCCAAAGTACTGGAGTTTCAGCTTTAGCATCATTCCTTCCAAAGAAATCCCAGGACCAGTCTCCTTCAGAATGGACTGGTTGGCTCTTCTTGCAGTCCAAGGGACTCTCAAGAGTCTTCTCCAACACCACACTTCAAAAGCATCAATTCTTCGATGCTCAGCCTTCTTCACTGTCCAACTCTTACATCCATACATGACCACAGGAAAAATCATAGCCTTGACTAGATGGACCTTAGTTGGCAAACTAATATCTCTGCTTTTGAATATGCTATCTAGGTTGGTCATAACTTTCCTTCCAAGGAGTAAGTAAGTAAGTAAGTAAAGTCACTCAGTCGTGTCCGACTCTTTGTGACCCCATGGACTGCAGCCCACCAGGCTCCTCAGTCCATGAGATTCTCCAAGCAAGAATACTGGAGTGGGTTGCCATTTCCTTCTCCAGGGGATCTTCCCGACCCAGGGATCGAACCCAGGTCTCCCGCATTGGAGGCAGACGCTTTAACCTCTGAGCCACCAGGGAAGTCCTAAGGAGTCCAAGGAGTAAGCGTCTTTTAATTTCATGGCTTGCAGTCACCATCTGCAGTGATTTTGTAGCCCCCAAAAATAAAGTCTGACACTGTTTCCACTGTTTCCCCATCTATTTGCCATGAAGTGATGGGACCAGAGGCCATGATCTTTGTTTTTTGAATGTTGAGCTTTAAGCCAACTTTTTCACTCTCCTCTTTCACTTTCATCCAGAGGCTCTTTAGTTCCTCTTCACTTTCTGCCATAAGGGTGGTGTCATCTGCATATCTGAGGTCATTGATATTTCTCCCTGCAATCTTGATTCCAGCTTGTGTTTCTCCAGTCCAGCATTTCTCATGATGAATTCTGCATAGAAGTTAAATAAGCAGGGTGACAATATACAGCCTTGATGTACTCCTTTTCCTATTTGGAACTAGTCTGCTGTTCCATGTCCAGTTCTAACTGTTGCTTCCTGACCTGCATACCGATTTCTCAAGAGGCAGGTCAGGCAGTCTGGTATTCCCATCTCTTTCAGAATTTTCCACAGTTTATTGTGATCCACACAGTCAAAGGCTTTGGCATAGTCAATAAAGCAGAAATAGATGTTTTTCTGGAACTCTCTTGCTTTTTCCATGATCCAGCAGATGTTGGCAATGTGATTTCTGGTTCCTCTGCCTTTTCTAAAACCAGCTTGAACACCAGGGAGTTCACGGTTCATGTGCTGCTGAAGCCTGGCTTGGAGAATTTTGAGCATTACTTTACTAGTATGTGAGATGAGTGCAATTGTGTGGTAGTTTGAGCATTCTTTGACATTGCCTTTCTTTGGAATTGGAATTAAAACTGACATTTTCAAGTCCTGTGGCCACTGCTGAGTTTTCCAGATTTGTTGGCATATTGAGTGCAGCACTTTCACAGCATTATCTTTCAGGATTTGAAAGAGCTCAACTGGAATTCCATCACCTCCACTAGCTTTGTTCGTAGTGATGCTTTCTAAGGCCCACTTGCCTTCACATTCCAGGATGTCTGGCTCTAGATGAGTGATCACACCATCGTGATTATCCAGGTCGTGAAGATCTTTTTTGTACAGTTCCTCTGTGTATTCTTGCCACCTCTTCTTAATATCTTCTGCTTCTGTTAGGTCCGGACCATTTCTGTCCTTTATCGAGCCCATATTTGCATGAATATTCCTTTGGTATCTCTAACTTTCTTGAAGAGATCTCTAGTCTTTCCCCTTCTGTTCTTTTCCTGTATTTCTTTGCATTGATTGCTGAAGAAGGCTTTCTTATTTCTTCTTGCTATTCTTTGGAACTCTGCATTCAGATGCTTATATCTTTCCTTTTCTCCTTTGCTTTTTTTTTAAATTAATTTTTATTTTTTAGTTTGTTTTGCTTTACAATACGGTATTCGTTTTGCTATACATTGACATGAATCATCCATGAGTGTACATGAACTCCCAATCCCAACTCCCACCTCCACCCTCCAGCCCCATACCCTCTCCCTGGATTATCTCCATGAATCAGTCCCAAGCATCCTGCATCCTGCATCGAACCTAGACTGGAGGTTCGTTTCACTTATGATATCATACATGTTACACTGCCACTCTCCAAAATCATCCCACCTTCTCCCTCTCCCACAGAGTCCAAAAGGCTATTCTATANGCCCCCGCCCCACACCATCTCTCTGGATTATCCCCGTGCATCAGTCCCAAGCATCCTGCATCCCGCATCGAACCTAGACCGGCAATTCATTTCACTTATGATATCATACATGTTACACTGCCACTCTCCCAAATCATCCCACCCTCTCCCTCTCCCACAGAGTCCAAAAGGCTATTCTATACATCTGTGTCTCTTTTGCTGTCTCGTGTACAGGTTTATCATTACCATCTTTCTAAATTCCATATATATGTGTAAGTATACTGTATTGGTGTTTTTCTTTCTGGGTTACTTCACTCTGTATAATCGCTTCATCCACCTCATTAGAACTGATTCAAATGTATTCCTTTTAATGGCTGAGTAATACTCCATTGTGTATATGTACCACAGCTTTCTTATCCATTCATCTGCTGAAGGACATCTAGGTTGCTTCCATATCCTGGCTATTATAAATAGTGCTGCAATGAACATTGGGGTACATGTGTCTCTTTCAATTCTGAGAACCATTCAATTTCAGTTTCTTTGGCAATAGTGGTTGGGGCATAGACTTGGGTTAGCTTGATATTATATGGTTTGCCTTGGAAATGAACCAAGATCATTCCGTTTTTTTGAGACCGCACCCAAGTACTATATTTAAATCCAGGCTTAAATTGAAGAAAGTAGGGAAAACGACTAGACCATTCAAGTAGGACCTAAATAAAATCTCTTACAATTATATGGTGGAATTGACAAATAGATTCAAGGGATTAGATTTGATAGACAGAATGCCTGAAGAACTATGGACGGAGATTCATGACATTGTACAGGAGGCAGTGATCAAGATCATCTGCAAGAAAAAGAAATGCAAAAAAGACAAAGTGGTTGTTGGAGGAGGACTTAAAAATAGTTGAGAAAAGAAGAGAGCAAAGGAGAAAAGGAAAGATATACCCATTTGAATGCAGAGTTCCAAAGAATAGCCAGGAGAGATAAAAGAAAAAAAAGATCTTCCTAAGTGTTAATGCAAAGAAATAGAGGAAAGCAGTAGAATGGGAAAGACTAGAGATCTCTTCAAGAAAATTAGAGATACCAAGGGAACATTTCATGCAAAGGTGAGCACAATAAAGGACAGAAATAGTATGGACTAAACAGAAGCAGAAGATATTAAGAGGTAGCAAGAATACACAGAGGAACTGTACAGAAAAGATCTTAATGACGCAGATAACCATGATAGTATGCTCATTCACCTAGAGCCAGACATCCTGGAGTGCAAAATCAAGTGGGTCTTAGGAAGTATCACTACAAACAAACTAGTGGAAGTGATGGAATTTCAGCTGAGCCATTTAAAATCCTAAAAGATGATTCTGTTAAAGGGCTAAACTCAATATGCTAGCAAATTTGGAAAACTCAGCAGTGGCCACAGGACTGGAAAAGGTCAGTTTTCATTCCAATCCCTAAGAAAGGCAATGCCAAAGAATGTTCAAACTACCACACAATTGCACTCATCTCACATGCTAGTAAAGTAATGCTCAAAATTCTCCAAGCCAGGCTTTAGCAATACATGAACCATGAACTTCCAGATGTTCAAGCTGGTTTTAGAAAAGGCAGAGGAACCAGAGATCAAATTGCCAACATCCGCTGGATCATGGAAAAAGCAAGAGAGTTCCAGAAAAACATCTATTTCTGCTTTATTGACTATGCCAAAGCCTTTGACTGTGTGTATCACAACAAACTATGGAAAATTCTGAGAGAGATGGGAATACCAGGCCACCTGACCTGCCTCCTGAGAAATCTGTATGCAGGTCAAGAAACAACAGTTAGAACCAGACATGGAACAATGAACTACTTCCAAGTGGAGAAGGAGTCCGTCAAGTCTGTATATTGTCACCTTGCTTATTTAACTGATATACAGATTACATTATGTGAAATGCCAGGCTGGATGAAGCACAGCTGGAATCAAGATTGCCAGAAGAAATATCAGTAACCTCAGATATGCAGATGACACCACCCTTATGACAGAAAGTGAAGAGGAACTGAAGACCTGTTGATGAGAGGAGAGTGAAAAAGCTGGCTTAAAACCAACATTACAAAAACTAAGATTATGGCATCTGGTCCCATCACTTCATGGCAAACAGATGGGGTAAAGATAGAAACAGTGACAGACTTTATTCTCTTGGGCTCCAAAATCACCATAGATAGTGACTGCAGCCATGAAATGAAAGGACACTTGCTCCTTGGAAGAAAAGCTATAACCAACCTAGATAGCATATTAAAAAGCAGAGACATTACTTTGCAGACAAAGGTCTGTCTAGTCAAAGCTATGGTTTTTCCAGTAGTTATGTGTGGATGTGAGAATTGGACCATAAATAAAGCTGAGCACCAAAGAAGTGATGCTTCTGAACTGTGGTGGTGGAGAAAACTCTTGAGAGTCCCTTGGACTGCAAGGAGATCCAACCAGTCAATCCTAATGGAAATCAGTCCTGAATATTCATTGGAAAGACTGATGCTGAAGCTTCAATACTTTGGCCACCTGATGCGAAGAACTGACTCAGTGAAAAAGATCCTGATGCTGGGAAAGATTGAAGACAGGAGGAGAAGGGGACGACAGAGGATGAGATAGTTGGATGGCATCACAAACTCGATGGATATGAGTTTGAGCAAGCTCCAGGTGTTGGTGATTGACAGGGAGGCCTGGAGTGCTGCAGTTCATGGGATTGCAAAGAGTCAGACATGACTGAGTAACTGAACTGACGGACTGCATTTAGGACTCTTTTGTTTACTTTGAGGTTTACTTCTTTTCATCTAAGGGATTCTTGTCTACAGTAGTAGATAAAAATGGTCATCTAAATTAAATTTGCCCATTCTGGTCCATTTTAGTTCACTGATTCCAAACACATCCACATTCACTCTTGTCATCTCCTGTTTGACATCCAATTTATCTTGATTCATGGACCCAACATTCCAGGTTCCAGTGCAATATTGTTCTTACAGCCTTGAACTTTACTTTCACCACTAGACACATTCACAACTGGGTGGTGTTTCTGCTTTGTCTCATCCTTTTCTTCTTTCTGGAGCTATTTATCCATTCTTCTCCAATAGCATATAGGACACCTACTGACATGGAGGGTTCATCTTTCAGTGTCATTTCTTTTTGCCTTTTCATATTGTTCATGAGGTTCTCAAGGCATGGGCCATGTTCAGTAAACTTTTTAATTCAATTTTCTGCTCATAGTTAGTGCTGCACTCCCTCCCTGTAGTTTTGCCTGTGGTAGCCCAGTCCTGGAGTCTGATGTCTCCATGGTAGGACTAATGGTGACCTCCTCCAAGAGGATTTATGCATGTGTTTAAACTCATGTAACCCTTATAACAGCCCTATGAAGTAGAATACTAGTATTCATCTTCATTGTTTCAAAGATAAAACTCAAGCAGGTTAATAACTTCCTTTGATCACACAGCTAGTATGCAACAAAGCTGGGGTCTGACCCCAGGCAGCCTGGATCCAAAGCTGTGGAAAACTGCTGTGCACTAAACAGAACAAAGGGCTTGGACACCTCAAGGGCTCCAGGGCACTGGTAGTGAAATCCAGAAGTAGTTAGCCTTGGCCAAGATGCCACCAGTGCAGCATGGAGCATGATTATTGCCAAGGTGACACTCTTTGCACCCACAAGGTAATAAGACCTGAGGCAACTCCATTGCATATAAATGAAAGGATTGCTTATAGTACCTCCAAACTTCACAGACCCTTACACAATCAATTCAAAGTATTTAACTAAACTCTTTTCTGGAGGAGTGGATCTCAGGCAGACCATAAAGAAGGATGGAGTGTTAAAGGGTGCTACACTGGGAAACTGATCCTTCAATCCTGCCTCACAATACACTTGGGGATTGAAATAGTCTTGAACCAATTTGAAGTGCAAGAGGTGCACAGGCTTCTCATTGCTATGGCTTCTCATGTTGCAGAGCACAAACTCTACGGCTCACTGGCTTCAGTAGCTCTGGCTTGTGGGGCTTAGGTGCTGCACATCTTGTGGGATCTTCCTAGATCACGGATCAAATGTGTGTCTCCTGTATTAGCAGGTGGACTTTTAGTACAGAGCCACCAGGGAAACCCTACATGATAACATCTTAAAATATTCTCTTTTTATTGAGATAGAGTTGCTATATAATATTCTATAACTTTCAAGTGTACTACATAGTGATTTTATATATCTCCATACATTATGAAATGATCAGTGTGGTAAGTCTAGTAACAATCCGTTCCCATTAAAAGTTACTACAATATTATTGACCATACTCCTTATGCTGTTTATTATATCCATGTGACTTATTTATTTTATAACTAGAGGTTTTTATTTCTTAATTGCCTTCACCTATATAGAATATATTTCTAGAACAAATGGGAAAATTAGATAGGAATTGGAACATGCCATATTATCATAAAATTGATAATTTTCTTAGGTGTAATAATAGTGCTGTGGCTATATCTTATTCTTAGTAATACATGCTTTCATGTTTACCGGCAAAGTGTTAATGTCTGTAACTTATTTGCAAATAGTGATGCAAAAAAAGGTGAGTATGTACATGCGTGCACCTATAAACTGGTAAGGACATGGGTGTATGTGTGTGTGTCTGTCTATGTGCAGAGAGAAAAAGCAAATGTAGCAAAATATTAACAACTGTAACATCTAGGTAGAGGGTATTCACTGAACTATTCTTGTTTTTGTTTAAACATTTTCATAGTAATGAAAGTTAGAAACAAAATTTTAGAAGTCATACTATGTTAGCTCCCAGAAATACTTCTGCTAACACGTTTGTTGGTTTAAATCCTTTTAGCTTTTTTTTTCCCCTATGCACAGATGACTTTTACTTAAAAGAAAAACAGAGGATCAAATATATATGGGTATCTGTTCATTTAATCAAATAAATTATCAAATGTTTCTAAGTTTATTTTCCACAGACCCAATACATAAATGAATATTCAAGGATGTCTTTCAGTTTTTACTGAATGTACCGTAAGAATTCAGTGTGCCACATTTATTACAACTATGTTTATAAAAATCATTTAAGAAAAGACAGATGAAAAATTCATAAACTTTTAGTAACTTCTTATGTCTAGAGGCATCTTCATCATGAAATAGCATTGCCAAATTTAATAAAGGTTTTGTTGCTATTAAAAATGTATGCTGTTCACTCACTTAAATATTTACTTTCTATACTGTTCAGTTCTAAGTGCTGTGAGTATAGAGTAGTCAAAAACCAACTGTGTTCCCGGGAGGCTCTCCCTGACACAGGATTTAGGTACCCTGATTCAAAGGGCAGGGACTGGGAAATCCAGAGACTGGGCTCCTATTTACCCACTAGAGAATTCCTCCAGCTCCATGGAGGAAGTGACATTTAAATTGAGGTTTGAAGGATGAATAGGAACACTAGACTGAAAAGAGGGCTCTCTGGTTACAGTGCTTGATAAGTGACCTTAGGCAAGTTCCTGGACCTCTCCGTGCTTCAGGGATAAAGTGGTAAAGCTTAAATAAGACACAAAAGGCCTTTATCCAGGTATGGCACTATTTAGCACTTGCAGTTGTTGCTGCTGTCTAAGAAGAGCTACAGTGTACTGGGCTTCATGCCGTGGCCACGGCTAGAAATAAGGTATATATCATTTACCTGCCCTAGGAGTCTCTCTCCAGTTGTTTAGTGGCTAAATCATATCTGACTCTGTTGAGACCCCATGGACTGTAGCCCACCACGCTCTCCTTCCATGGGATTTCTCAGGCAAGAATACTGGAGTGGGTTGCCATTTCCTTCTCCAGAGGATCTTCTCCATCCAGTACCCCCTCCCTAACTTATTTTACACGAAAATAAACCTCTCTTCCAAATGTACGATATAGCAAGGGTTAATTTCCAAACAGTGTTAATGCTTTTTGTTTCTCCCTACTTTTGCCACCTCCTCTTGAGCTGACGCACTTCTCTGGGTGCTTTCTGTGAACTCTAGGGGCTGCAACTCCCAGGAAAGAATCAGGATCACAAACCCCAAGTGGAGCGAAAGGATAGCCTCGCCCCCAAGCGCAGGCGCCAGTATACTCAATTCTGATTGGCCCGCTCTCTCAGCTCGCCGGCATCACTGTATCCAACGTTGTAGTGCTTGTTGAGCGACGGCAGCGACCGGCGTACACAAGGGGCTGGAGCGTCCTGTGGAGAGCCCGGGAGGTCAGGCCATGAACTTGGGGTAAGCTGGGGAGAGAAAGGTGGTAGTCTGTGGAAGGGCGAGGCTTAATTGGCCCTTGGAGTCCTTCGCGGGGAACCTTCCAGCCCTGTGTCATCCCAAGCTGCAGTGCCGGCTCTCTGAAGTGGAGAGAGGCAAGGGACTGGGTCGGCCCTTTACTTTTCAAATTAATAGTCGCGTGAGAACTGTGCTTCTCTCCTCGCTTCCTCCTGTATCTCAGGAGGGAGAAGGAGGAGAGGCGTGAGAGGAGATAAAAGGTGAGGGCAGGTGGAGAGAGAAAGCTTAGCAGCTTCCCGGGGAGAAATCCTGGCCCAGGTTCTGGTGCTTTGCGTCCGTGTCGTGGAGTTTATTTTGCAATGTTGGAGCGCCCAAGAGAAGCTTAGCACCTGCAGTGCAAAGAGCCTAGGCTTCTCGAGGAGCGGGGGATCATTTGTGTTTGACATCTTATAGGCCCTCATTAGATAATGGTGGTGGTTGCTGTTAGTCACTCAGTCGTGTTCGAATTTTTGTGACTCCATGGACTGTAGCCTGCCGAGTTTCTCTGTCCATGGGATTCTCCAGGCAAGAATATTGGAGTGGGTTGCCATTCCCTTCTTCAGGGGGCTCTCCTGACCCAGGGATTGAACCCTGGTCTCCAGTATTGCAGGCAGTTTCTTTATCGTCTGAGCCATCGGGGAAGCCAAATAAAAAGGACCGTTGCATAGTTTTCATGATTGGGAAGTTTGATATTTTAAGAAGATGAAAAGTCACCGAACTTACACACATGCACCTCATTTAGCAAATAGAATCTAGGGATAGCGAATAAATAAGACAGCCCCTGAAGGCGTTGCAATGCAGTAGTACTGAATAAAGGTACTTTACAATGTCATTCAAAGTCTTTTGTTTAAATTTCACCAGTGTAAACATGAACTGTTTATAACTGTGCAACCAGAAACCCTTAAAACCCATTCTTTCCAGTGTTCTTTCTTAATCATAAGTTGAGGTCGTTTGATTTCCCCCACCTTTAGCATCACAGCAAATTTTCATATTCCCTTTTTTTTTTGGTCTGCTGGGTTTAAATTTTTTTTACTGTGGACGTCATTTTTGTCCCTGTTAATACTTATTGACCTACTTCCCTTCCTGTCTCCTGCCCCCTTCACCTTACTAAAATAGTATAATAACTGTGTGTACTGCTGCTTTTGGTTTTAGTGAAATTTTTATTAGGACTTTAACAGACATGCAATTTTTGTTGACAGTAACTACTGTTACTTTGTTCTCTTGCATTTGACAGGCACAGATAAAGTACAGAGGGGGAAATATGGGTGTGTTACTGTGATACTTTAAAAAGTGTCACTAAGTCTGAATGTGTATTAGTTGAAATATTCAAAATAAAACTCCATGCTCAAGCAGTTTATAACCCTAGTGGCACTCTTACAGGTTCACTTCCAAATACTGCTCTACTAAGGCCATAGAATGTTTTAGTCATGAGACCATTATGAAACTAATAAATAGTAACTAGAGGTTTTGCTCCTTTAACATAGATGAGGAATTTCTTAACAGCGTTATTTTTTTTCCAGTCTAGAGTTAAAAGAATTAAATGATGTTAGAATAACCAGATTAATTTATTCCTTTATGACTGGGCAGCTGAACTGAACAAAAAGAAGTTTCTGGTTGAATACGATAAATTCTTTGTAGGAAAGTTTCAAGAATTTTTTCTATGTAGGTTTAAATTTTATCTTGAATTGAAAAATGTTTTAAATTAAAAGAATGATTTCAACTATACCTCAATTTTTTAAAAATGAACACAAAATTTTTTTTAATGGTTCAATATTTACAAGGTTCCTGTATTAATTCAAAAGAACAAATTTACTTTCAAGGTTCAAATGAACATTTCTGGCTATTTAAAATGTTGCTATTTCTTAAAAATGACAGACAACTTTCTTTTATTTTGCAGAGATGGTTTAAAGCTTGAACGGAATTATTGAATGGAAAAACCAAGCTTATATTATCTCCATATGGTATGCTATGTTACTGGAAATCTAAAATATAAACTTTTAGATTCCTACATAAAATGTATTATTTTGTAACAGGTTTTTTGCTTGTGGTGGAATATGTAAATGATACTTTGAGAAAAACTGGTTTCCCTAACTTTCTCAAATTTATTTTTAGCCAAGTAGAGTCAGATCACGTCATTGCTTACCACTGTCAGTATTTATTCATATAATTTAATGTTCCAGCATATTTCCTTTGTAACATCTCTTTGTTATATTTGTATATAGCAAACATGCTTATTGTCCAATGAGTAATCTAGGTGAAATTTACATATTTATGTTCTATGCATGTAAACAATGTATTTAAGAAAATTCAATTTATAATAAGACCATGGTTTTAAAGTCATTTTTAGTATTAGTTTTAAAACTCAAGAGTATGCTTTGGTATTCTTCTCATTCAGATTATTTTCTTTTTCTCTAAACTGTTTATAGTTTTACCTTGGAAAGTGAACAAAAATGAAATAGAACTATTTGAACCACACTGTAAAAGTTAAAACATTTAATATCTAAAGTTAATGCTTTTGGGGGTTAATATTTTTAGTTAATATCTTCTTAAAACAATGCTAATTAAAATTTTCTTTTGTGACTGCCTTAGCATGTTTTTGGTTGATAGTTTAGTAATTTTTTTTTCTTTTGTAGACCATAAATCAAAAATTTCTGGAAAGGTAAGCCAAATGACTTTGACCTGACTTGTTTTCAAATGTAAAATGCAATTCACTTTACAGTGGTTTGAAAATAATTCCTGTCAAACTATCATAAAGGTTTGGAGTGATGATGAAAAGTTACTGTTTGCTTACTTTCAAGCTGATCCTTTCACAGAAATGGAATCATAATTTTTTGGTTCAAAAAGTCTTCTAGAATTTCTTTCTCCAGATCAGTTCTGTCCAGTAACACTTTCTGCAGTGATGGAAATGTTATAAAATCAGTGCTGTCCAATATGACAGCAGCCACTAGCCATGTGTAGCTGTTAAGGACTTAAAATGTGATCAGTGTGATTAAGGAAGTGAATTGTTAATTCATTTATTTTTAATTTCAATTTAGTAACTACTGTACTGGACAGTGTAACTCCTGAGATCTTTAAAAACAGACTTTAAAAAAAAAAAAAAACAAAAAAAAATAAAAAAAATAAAAAATAAAAACAGACTTTAAAACAAACTTTTTTTCTTACTCAGATTGCATTTTCCCAAACCAAACGAATGTATTTGGTTGACAAAATCTTAAATGCATTTAGCTTCTTAGTCTTAGAGGTTACACTTAAGCTAAATGATAATTATTTTTCCTTATCAGGAACCCACAGTGCTGTTTTCTGCAGAATACATTACCACTTCACAATTTTGATACCACTTCTTGTTTCCCATTTCTTTTCCCATTAAGCAGCAGAAATTTCTATTCCCCTCCATAAGTTTCTGTAGCCCCTTTTATTTTGCAGCATCTTGAAGTCTGTTTTTCCATATCTTGAGTAGAGCCCAGTTTGGGTGATGTGGCACTTATCAATTCTGAACCCTTGATGGCTTTGGTTTCTAGGTTTAATCAAGGTGGAGAAGATGCTTGAGTTCCCAGTTTATCAGTTACTTGGTAAATGGATGATAATGGTCTAAGTAATTCCACAAGCTACCTATAAAAATTGTTATATACACACACAGTATATGCATACCTTGTGTGTTCCCTTAATTGCAAAATATTTTTCTGCCCTAAAATATTGCAACAATTGTTTTTATTTGAGTCACAGTAACAAATACAGTACTCCTTTTCAAGCTCCTAGATTTAAAAACAAACAAAAAACTACCTGTAATAGTTGATTTGTGTCTTCCGCTGGCCTCTATTTTCTTGCACATATTCCCTCTTCAATTGTGTCCTTAATGGATTTGTTATTGTCAGCACATTTGTGAAGACATTTCATTATCTTTTTAACCAACTTGGGACATCCAGAGATCCCCTTTTATGCCTGTAATAAAGTTACTAGTCTGGACTTTTGGTAAAATCCTTTCAAAATTCTTTTAAGGGTCTAGATATTTATTTATTGAATTAAAGCAGGTTCTTTTATTCCTCTTGCTTTGGGGACACCAAAATACTGATGCTTGGTAACTCTGAGGTGGTGGATATGTTAATTAGCTGATTGTGGTGTTTATTTCACAGTGTATACTTATATCAAATTGTACACCTATTAAACCTCAGTAAAAAAAAAAAAAACCAAACAAACCTCAGTAAAGCTGGAAGAAAGTACTGATGCAACCTAAGTTTCCTAAATCTCAACTCTGCAGCTATATATTGATTTCTCTTTTCTGTAAATTGTTCATAAATTCACTCATCATAGTGCTTTGCTTTTCTTCTGCTAGGGTAAGCTCCTAAGTGACCATACTGCCTACAGTTCTTTTTTTCATCTTCCTCACCAGTTGAATTACTGTCGTGTTCATAGTGTGCTCTTTAAACACTGTGAGCTCTAGCTCATCATCAAGTCTAACATACTGTGGTCTGAGTACTTTAAGTTTTTCAGAATCTCTCCTGCATTTTTCTTTAATCTGTGGGAGTGAATATGAAATAAATATGGTTGCCAGTCTAATTTCTTTAGCTTTTATAGGAAGAGAAATGAGAGAAATATTAATGATTCAGTAATTTATAAATTTATAAATTCTAATTTATAAATTCTAAAGTCATAAAATGGAGAAGGCAGTGGCACCCCACTCCAGTACTCTTGCCTGGAAAATCCCATGGACGGAGGAGGCTGGTGGGCTGCAGTGCATGGGGTCGCTGAGGGTCGGACATGACTGAGCGACTTTACTCTGACTTTTCACTTTCATGCATTGGAGAAGGAATTGGCAACCCACTCCAGTGTTCTTGCCTGGAGAATCCCAGGGACGGGGGAGCCTGGTGGGCTGCCGTCTATGGAGTGGCATAGAGTCGGACACGACTGAAGCGACTTAGCAGCAGTAGCAGCAAAGTCATAAAAATATCTCACAATTAGTTGAAATACAAAACATTAAAAAATGTTGCAGATATTTCTACGTGTGAGAATCAGAATAATGCCACACTAAAAGATGCATATGGAATTCGTGCTAGGTAGCATGTTTTATATTTTAAAATATTAATTTTCTCTGAATCTTTCTGACCTTGGGATCCTGGTTCCCTATAAATTCTGAAGTCCACCAGCATTAAATTCATTGGACCCTGTCTTTATATCTGTTTTAATATTATGAAAAATATTGGTACAATTAAAACATTAAAAAAAATTTTAATTTAGGTAAAGAGCAACATGCTACATAGAAATGTTTATGACATTAATACCCTACTTGATCAGTTAAAATTCATCTGATCCAGTAAACACTTGGAAAATGATATGGGCTAGATTGCTTTTTCCTGTTAAGTAACTTGAACATAATTGAATATTTATTTCATAGTTAATGATTTTTTGCTGCTTCCACTCATTACTCTTCTCAGGGTTTAAGCTACAAACATATTCAGGATTGAGCTGAGTGTATATTGCTATCATGCCAGACATTGCTACCCCCCTTTTTCATTAAATACTTTTAGGTGATTTTTTCTGTATTTATTTCTGGTATAAGTAGACTGTGACAAAATAGTTCTAGTTAAATTGGGGCTGCAATTAATAGGTTTATGTTTAGAATCATTTACTGCAGCTGTGAAACTCCACTATGTGTGTATAGCTACATTCTTGACTGTATTTGTTCCATGACTCTGAGAGAAAAAAAGGAGTAAAACCTAGTCCATGCTTCTTAAAAGCAGGACTGTCATTTAAGTAAATAACTATATATTACAAATAAAATGTGTACCATACTAGGGTTATAAAAAGAAGAAAACTTTTCAAGGGGCAGTCCTTTGTGGTTTGAGGAGACGGAATATTTCATAAAAGAGCTGACTCTTCAGTTAAAACTTAAAAGATGAGGGAAATATTCATAGTGAAAGTAGTAAAGAAGTATATTTTAAACTCAAAGAAAATAGCAGGCAAAATACCAAAGTACAAACCATAATTTGTATTTGGGAATAGTGTATATAGCAGGGAATGTACAACATAAAACTTAGGGTGGTTACAGTTGTGAGGGGTTTAAATGTATATTCAAAGCATTTGAACTTACTTGTTTTGAAAAGTAGACTAGATAGGATTTGTGTTGTAAGAAAGGGCTTTGGGCAGTTCTGTGAAGGACAGATTATCATAACAGGAACATTACTTTCAGTTCAGCTCAGTCGGCTCAGTCATGTCTGACTCTATTTTAGTCCAGGAAGAGTTTTATGAGACTCTGAAGTATGATGGTTATCAGAATGTAAAGAAGGGGACAAAAGTAAGAAATTTTTAAGATGCATTAATGGCATACACTATACTGCTTAGCAGTTTGAGTCAGAAACTGACTAGAGAACAGAAATGCTCAACTGTTCATGATCCCGAATAACTCAGTATGAGTCAAAGAAGAGTGGGTAGTAGTAATAGCTATAGTAGCTGGAGATTGGGATGTGGGGCTCAGCTTTGTAAGCTGTGTGCAGTCTGCTGATAATTTGCTTAACACACAGTGGTTTTCAAAAATTAGAATGAATTGTGAGTGTCTAAAAATTGGAACTTTAAGGTAAAATACGACATTTTTGGTTCTCTTGAAATACTGGATGATCTAGTAAGTAGACTCAAATTCCTATTTGTCAATGTAAGCTGCTTCTGACTGGCAGCTGCCTGCTTTAGACGGATAAGTGCTCTTCAGTTCATCCTACTTGCCACCCAGCCTAATTTGCAGTAGATATTTAAATTTGTCACCTTTCATTGAAAGAATTAGTTATATAAAAATAGCCATAGTGATAGGAGGGTAAAGGAGCATGTTAGATTGTGCTATTAGTATTATCGAAAGTCTTAAAGCCTGGGATGAAAGGGTGTACGTGGGATGGAGGATAATAAGGAGATTTTGCTGCTGCTGATATGGTACATTTTGAAAAGTAGGGTAAAATGAGGTTGATTAATTGGTCAAAGTGTGGTTATGTATTACGTAATTTTTGAAAGTAAGGAGATTTGAGATATGATAAGCCAGATGAAAGCATGTGGTATCTACTCCATTCCTTGACAGCAGGAATTTTGTCCTACTCATTTTATGCCTTCAGCATTTTTTCCATAGTGTTGATCACCTAAAGAGCTACAGTTAATATGGATTGAATGACCATTGAATTACTTTATGTTAGATGTGTCTGCAGAAATGTACAGTGGGTTAAAAAAGAGATAGATTTGAGAAAAGCAAACTATAATAGTTTGGTAATGAAAACCTGAAAAAGGAGAGAAAAAGACATTTGGAAGGAAGAAGTGACCAATATTTGCTGGTAAACTAAAGAACACTTTGAAGGGAAATCAAAGAATCAAAGTTGACTCCATGGTTCCTGATCTGAAAGATTGGAACAGCAGTGCTACAAAAATGAGATATTTTGGAAACTTGGGGATGAAAGATAAAGAATTTGGTCTTTAAATGGTGTAGTCAAAGATAGTCACTCAACAAAATTTCCTTAAACCTACTCTGTTCCACTCACTGTTCAGATACTGGGGACACAGCAGTGGACAAAGCAAACAAAAATCTTTGCACTGTGGAGTTTAAATTAGAAAAAGGTGGAATGGGCAGAAAGTAATCAAAATAAATATAGAATATTGCAGTACCAAAAGTGCTATAGAGCAAAATAAAGGAGAGAAAACGAAGGGGCACAGTTCAGTTGCTTGATCGTGTCCAATTCTTTGTGATCCCACGGACTGCTGCACACCAGGCTTCCCTGTCCATCACAAACTCCTGGAGTTTACTCAAACTCCTGTCCATTGAGTCGGTGATACGATCCAACCATCTCATCCTCTCTCATCCTCTTCTCCTCCCTCCTTTAATCTTTCCTAGTAACAGGCTCTTTTCCATTGAGTCAGTTCTTCACATCAAGTGACCAAAGTATTGGAGCTTTCTGCCATGAGTGGTGTTGGGCACAGTAGCTTGGGAAAATGGGGAGTAGGGAGGTGGGAGTGAGTTCAGAGCAGGAAATCTACAATTTTTAAAAGAGTGTTCAGAGAAGACTTCCATGAGCCAGTCATGTTGGGCCCTGATTTGAAGGTGGTTAGTGAATGAACCATGTAAAATTTGAAGGAATAATGTCCAATGTAGAGGGATTGACGAGTGCTAAGGTCTGTGACTGGAGGTTCTTGTTTTAATTGTGATTATGAAAGGTTACAGTTATGGGTAGTGACAAGGTCAGTATAAGATACCGCTGTGGGAATAAGTAACTGAGATAGCATGGAAGATAAGCGTATAGGAGCAGAGTCCAGGGAAGTGAGGGTATTCAAACAATGTAAAAGCACCAGTAGTTAAGATAGGAGTTAGGTTAGAGAGAGGGATGGTGACCCACCAGCTAAGATTTTCAAGGAATAAGGGCTGGTAACCTAAAGGTTTGTAAAGACAAAGGTATTGTGGGTGTTACAATGGTGACATGAGATTCAAAGCTGAAGTGGAATGGGTAACAACCAAAATTAAAGTTGTTTTGTAATCTTCATTATCCTGAAATAAAATAATAATTTCCAATTGTTAAAGATTTCAAGTCAAGATTTGCAAAGGTTAAGTATAAGTTTCTACGGGTGTATTACCTGACTAGCAAAGGGGAGGGAAAAGTTTCGAAGCCTGGCTTATCATTGATTATTAGAGATAATTGTTCATTTTTCATATGCTATTATGAACAGTAAATTTCTGTTGTTTTAACAGATGGGAAGTAAGACCAAGATTGCAAAATATCCTTTACGAACTAAAACTGGATACATTCTAAAATCACAAAATACTTGTGTCAGGAGTGAAAAATTTTTGCAAAAGAAAAGAATTGGTTCAGAAACTTCACTGCTAAAAGGTGAAAAGAACAGTATGACTTTTTCACCCACTAAGGATTTGTGCAAACAGTCTGTAAACAAAGACAGTCTTCATACTGAGAAAGAAATTTCATTTGCACCCCCTAATATACAGAAGATTAGAAACACCATGAATGCATTTGTAGTAGCTAAACAGAAGCCTTGCAGAAAGCACATCACAGCTGAAAATACAAAGAGCAGTTTGGTGTGTCTAACAGAAGACCAGCTAAACGAATTTTGATGAGTGTAAACCAAGGAAGTAAATCTATTACCCTGACTGAGAATGAAAAGGAGGAGGAAACAAGTAAGATTTTTCTAAAATTTTAATATTTTATCAATATGTAAGTGTTTTAGGATTTGAGTTTCATTGTATTTTACATAACTGCCTCTTAAATTCTAGTTTAACGCATGAACTTTTATTTATTTATTTATTTTTTGTCCTTTTAGGCTTTTCTTTTTTCTCTTTTTTTAAGTTTTTTATATAATTTTTAAATTAATTTTTATTTTCTGGTTTGTTTTGCTTTACAATACTGTATTCGTTTTGCTATACATCGACATGAATCAGCCATGAGTGTACATGAACTCCCAATCCCGGCTCCCACCTCCCCCCTCCCGCCCCACACCGTCTCTCTGGATTATCCCCGTGCATCAGCCCCAAGCATCCTGCATCCCGCATCGAACCTAGACCGGCGATTCATTTCACTTATGATATCATACATGTTACACTGCCACTCTCCCAAATCATCCCACCCTCTCCCTCTCCCACAGAGTCCAAAAGGCTATTCTATACATCTGTGTGTCTTTTGCTGTCTCGTGTACAGGTTTATCATTACCATCTTTCTAAATTCCATATATATATATATGTGTAAGTATACTATATTGGTGTTTTTCTTTCTGGGTTACTTCACTCTGTATAATCGCTTCATCCACCTCATTAGAACTGATTCAAATGTATTCTTTTTAATGGCTGAGTCATACTCCATTGTGTATATGTACCACAGCTTTCTTATCCATTCATCTGCTGATGAACTTTTAAAATAAATATTTGTTTAGGAGATATTCTCTCATATGCAAAATTACTCTTATAGTTAAAATATGCCATGTTTTATTTAACATTAATGCTAAGAATGTTATTCTCATGTACCATAGCCTTAAGAAATCCTTTGTGCATCTAGATGTTAGTACAGAATGAAAGCTGCTGTGCTAATTTTAGAATGTTAGGAGGCTTTACTTAGATGAAAAATAAATATGAAAATGTTCAAAAAAAATTACTATAGTATTTCTAGTGAGAAATGACGAGAATTTTGCTATAGACATTGGACATGAGTTGCTGAAAAGGATTATTTTCCTGGCCCTGGCTTTTGTTCTTCCTGACCTTCAGTCCTTGCTAACAATTGACAGCGATATCTTTGTAACCAATGTAAAACACTCACTTTGAAGTAGTAGAGTATTATATTGCCTTATATTTTACTAATTAGGGCATTGCATTATATTTTTTAAAGCCTTCTAGTTTCAGCTTTAAGCTAAGGATTTGTGACTATGAGTAGAAATATTATTAAAATTTTGTTAGGCAACACTGACATAAATAAAAATAAAATTAACAGTCACCAGAAAGAGGGCCCACAACTGGTTTGGGGACCAGGTAGCTCCTTAACACTCTCATAGGGCTCAAACTGGAGTAATTTGCCTCCTTTTGGGGTAGATTATTCTTTGTAAAGTGAGATTGCTAGCTTTTATCTTTAAAAGTTTCTAAAAGTTTATTATTTTAAAAATATTTTTGTGTAATTATTTGGCTGCACCATCTTAGTTGTGACGCATGGGATCTTTAGTCTGTTTTCAGTTGCGGAGTGCAGGATCTCTAGTTGGGCGGTGGGATTTAGTTCCCTGAGGAGGGATTTTACCTGAGTCCCCTGCTTTGGGAGCTCAGAGTCTTAGCCTCTGGACCACCAGGGAAGTCCTTTTATATATATATATGTATTAATTTTTATTGGAGTATAGTTGCTTTTAAGGTTTCCCAGGTGGCTCAGTGGTAGAGAAATTTTTGAGCCAAGCATATGTGCTCTATATAAAATATTTGGAATAGATATATACAATAGTCCATGGAAAACTTCTGCAGTGATTGATTTCCCAGCTAAATGAGAAAAATAAGGACAAGGTAATGAGTTTTTTTTTCTAAATCTGCTTGCATTTATTCTCCTTTAAGTTGTGATTTGGGTTATTTATATTATTTGTAAAAGTATTGTTGGCAAGAGTAAATGGAGGTTTTTTCCCTCTTGTTGTTGCTTGTTTTCTTAGTTGAAATAAAAGTTTGTATGGCTATGGCCATACCTCTGGGCCGTTTAACCACTGAGACTCAATTTCCTTTTTAACAAAAAGGGAATTGTAATACCCACTGCAAGAACTGCTGTAAGAAGTAATTAATTAGATAATGTGTAAAGCACTATTTAAAAAAAAATTGTATAGCAGTATATCAAGATAAGGTATTATAATAGATGCAATTTTAGTATTAATTTTAAAACATGCATTTTGCCTTGTAGGTCAGTATAGTCTAAATTTAAACAGTATTCCTGATCAGCCAAAGGATGAGAACATCATGGGACTTCTCCAAAAAACTGAGACTGTTTCATCTATTCAGGATGAAAGCAAATCTGTTTTAAATAAAAATCAGGTGACATCTAATCAGTGTGAGCTGAAAATTTCCAAGTATGTAACTCATATCTGTTACTGTGGGGTCATCTTGGGAATATGATTTTATTTTTCTTTGATCTGTATGTGAAATATTTATTCTGAAGACTAGACCTATTTAATGTTTTATTACTTAATATTTATGGAGTAAGTTTACAAACAAAGCTAGAGGAGGTGATGGAATTCCAGTTGAGCTATTTCAAATCCTGAAAGGTAATGCTGTGAAAGTGCTGCACTCAATATGCCAGCAAATGTGGAAAACTCACCAGTGGCCACAGGACTGGAAAAGGTCCGTTTTCATCCCAATCCCAAAGAAAGGCAATGCCAAAGAAAGGCAATGCCAAAGAATGCTCAAACTACCACACAATTGCACTCATCTCACACGCTAGTAAAGTAATGCTCAAAATTCTCCAAGCCAGGCTTCTGTAATGTGTGAACAGTGAACTTCCTGATGTTCAAGCTGGTTTTAGCAAAGGCAGAGGAACCAGAGATCAAATTGCCAACATCCGCTGGATCACGGAAAAAGCAAGAGAGTTCCAGAAAAACATCTATTTCTGCTTTATTGACTATGCCAAAGCCTTTGACTGTGAGGATCACAATAAACTGTGGAAAATTCTGAAAGACATGGGAATACCAGACCACTTGAACCTGCCTCTTGAGAAATGTGTATGCAGGTCAGGAAGCAACAGTTAGAACTGGACATGGAACAACAGACTGGNTGGGGTGGGGTGGGGGAATAGTATATTAAAAAGCAGAGATATTACTTTGCCAATAAAGGTCCGTCTAGTCAAGGCTATGGTTTTTCCTGTGGTCATGTATGGATGTGAGAGTTGGACTGTGAAGAAGGCTGAACGCTGAAGAATTGATGCTTTTGAACTGTGGTGTTGGAGAAGACTCTTGAGAGTCCCTTGAATTGCAAGGAGATCCAACCAGGAGTCCTGGGTGTTCATTGGAAGGACTGATGCTGAAGCTGAAATTCCAGTATTTTGGCCCCCTCATGTGAAGAGTTGACTCATTGGAAAAGACTCTGATCCTGGGAGGGATTAGGGGCAGGAAGAGAAGGGGACGACCGAGGATGAGATGGCTGGATGGCATCACCGACTCGATGGACATGAGTTTGAGTGAACTTCAGGAGTTGGTGATGGACAGGGAGGCCTGGCGTGCGCGATTTATGGGGTCGCAAGGAGTCGGACACGACTGAGTGACTGAACTGTAGTTTATAGAAATGTATAATAAGATTTCTGTTATTTTTTATGTTTTGTCTTAGAGAGAATGTATGGAAACCAGCTGACATATTCAGTACTCTGGGAGAAAGAGAACGTGATAGAAGTTTATTGGAAGCAAAAAAAGCCCAATGGAGGAAAGAGCTTGGTAGGTAATTATTGCATGTTTTATTATATTAATAGTTTTGTTATCTAAGGAATATATATTGAGGATGAAATACATCTTTCAGTATATTATCCAAAATCTTATATCATTCACCATCTAGAGTAGTTCTCTGCAAATGGCATAATAAACTATGATTTCACATTCCTTTCTGTTATGTCTTTTTTTTTTAGTGCTCTAGTGTTCATCCAAAGCCACGGATAAACATTAATGTGTCATTCTGGAGCTCAAACAAACAAATGTTTCTTAACATTTCTCATTTTCTGAGAATCCATTTTCATATTTTTCCATTCTAGAAATTTGTATAGGTTGAAAATGGTTTTATTTAAAAATATTTCATTTCAAAAATTAGAACTTTCTGATCAACAATCATCAATAGGATATCATTCAGTATATCCCCTATAAAAAACAAGCTTATTTCTCTTTTGCAGTCTGTGGATATCATAATAAAATAATTTATAATTTGTGTTAAGTTGGATTTTAAGGTAACTAAAACAATAACTAAAACTCCTGTTACTTCTTGGGCTAGACTTAGGGTCCAGGTACGAGAGCTTGAAAAATACTGAAGTAATAGTTGTACTTCTTAGAAATAGTTGTACTACTAAAAGCATGAAGATGGAAATTCATTGTCCACTGAACTGGAAAGTTTCTAGTTAGTCATAGTCCTGCCCAGACAGGTGATCTAGAAAAAGAGACAAGCAGAAGAAACTGGGAGTTAATTGCTGTTGGAAGTCTAAGTAATAGAAGAGTGAAAAAATTAAATAAGTGTATAATAACGATATCAGAATGTTTGGAGATTGATGTGTGTTTTTATCATCATTCAGCTTTAAATGTTTTGATACAAATTTGGACACATGATTTTATGTATTTTACTCTTCAGCACTTATGAATAATAATGCCTGACATTTTAAAAATACTTTGTATGAGGCCCTGTACTGAGAATAGGCACTGTTATTAATCTCATTTTGCAAAGTGAAAAAGGGGTTTAGAGGAGTAAACATCAGTTTTCCCACAGTCACACAGCAGGGAATTGGTTGGTTTTTCTGACTTAAGTGTTCTAACCTTTAAGTCTGTTAGTAATAATTGAATGAATTGAATTACCAAAGAATAGAAGCTCATATAATTAGCATAATATAAAATGTTATTCTGAAAAAATTGCTCCTTATTTATAATTGTAATAAAACAAACATTTTACATTCATTTATGCCATACTTAAATTTGTTTCTGATGAAATGTTTTATTTCATATCTCTTAGAATTCTCTGTCTTGTGAGTTAACCTCCTTCCTCAAAAACAATTTTGAGTAGATCTTCTTAAACATCTGCACTCTTTAAGAAGGTCATGATTTGTTTACATGATTTTTTTTTACAGTCTTTACATTTTTTTTAAAAAAGGACATTATTTACAGATGAACAGGTTGCTTTAAAGAAGAAAGAAAAAGCTTCTGAAAAATGGAATAATCCATGGAAAAAATCTGAAAGTGATAAAATAGAATGGGAAAAACTTCAAATTCTGGATCATTCTAAGGTGAGAGCATCAAAATCAGGCATTTATGGAATGTAAGATACCTTAACTGCAGTTTTTTAATGCTAAGCCTTGTTTATATCATAAAGCTTATTTTTGAAGCTTACTCATTTTTAAAAAAATCTCACTGCGTTTGATGTTTTAAAATTTTAATTAAAGTATGACCTCAACTACTCTGTATCCTATAAATAATCTTACTATATACTATAATATAAACCTACTATATTGTAGTTGAGTATAAAGGTTCCTGGCACCTCCCTGAGGCTCCTCTAAGAGATCTTCAAGATGTTTTCAGTTCACTCAGTCATGTCAGACTCTTTGCGACCCCATGGACTGCAGCACGCCAGACTTCCCTGTCCCATCACCAGCTCCCGGAGCTTACTCAAACTCATGTCTATCGAGTCAGTGAAGCCATCCAACCATCTCATCCTCTGTCATCCCCTTCTCCTCCCGCTTTCAATCTTTCCCAACATCAGGGTCTTTTCCATTGAGTCAGTTCTTCGCATTAGGGGGCCAAAGTATTGGAGTTCCAGCTTCAGCATCAGTTCTTCCAATGAATATTCAGGACTGATTTCCTTTAGAATGGACTGGTTGGATTTCCTTGCAGTCCAGGGGACTTTGAAGAGTCTTCTCCAACACCACAGTTCAAAAGCATCTCTTCTTCGGCGCTCAGCTTTCTTTATAGTCCATCTCTCACATCCATACATGACTGCTAGAAAAATCATAGCTTTGACTAGACGGACCTTTGCCGGCATGATGTTTTACATGACCACAAAATTCTACCACTGACTATGTGGTATTCATTACAAGGTTATCAAGTCAAACATAAGTGATTGCTGATCAAACAGAAGTATATACTGTGTGTCCCTCAGGGAGTGCTTCAGGAACTTTAAATTCAGTATGTGTTTAATATTAGACAAAAAAGTACCCTTGTTTTTCTATTTATTTTTAGACTTCTGCCTGCTCTTCTAGCATTCTGTCACAGTCTCCCAGTCAGGTAATGGTGATCCATGCCGATGGGCCCGCACTGCCTCGAGCTAGTCAGATTTCACAGGTAAGTTCTAAGTGTCATTATTGTAAATACATAAACGCTTTCACATCAATTGCTGTATAATGTATTTTCCTGGAAGAAGTGAATCTCAGTACTCTTTTTAAAAAAATTATATGTTAACTTTACTGAATACAGTATGTATGCTCCTTAAATTTTTTAAAAAAGTTATCAACTATTTCTTTTTTTTTCTTCCTAGTGAACAATTTACATTTAGCAAATGCATTCTGAAAATAAGGTAGTAAACTAAAGGTATCATTCTGGTGATAGAAATTTTAATACTGGTAGATTTCTTACAGAATACATCTGTTTAGGTTGTTTGCATGGCAGCTTTTTTCTGCTTCATGTGGGACTGACTTCCCTACATCAAATAATTTTATAGGCTACTCAAATTATTAACATGAATTACATTTTTCTGTGTTCCCAAAAGCACTTTCACTAGCTGTTAAAAGGCAATCCATTGGTCTTGCTGGCAGTAATTTTGGAAAATTCTGTAGTTTTGGATGACAATTCTAAGTTTTTAAACTTTAGAACTTGATGCATGCAGATACTACTAAAAACTACAAATAAAACTATTCATGAAGTTGTTGAGAATTAGTTGCAAGCTTGTTTACTTTTCAACATTAGGATTGAAAAGAACTTTAATGCTAACAATATTAAGTACTTCTATTACTGAAATGTTGGTTGAAGTGTCAATGTGTTGCTTATTTTGCATGGCTTTTTAGGTCATTTGTTATCCGGGAGTAATCCCTACTATATTAATGCAGATAAAGAATTAACCATTTGAGGTGATTTTGCTTTTTTTTTTTAATGATAACGTCTGTCTTTTCTTTTGTAATCTAGAAAACCAGTAAAGTTACTTATACTGTGGAGTCAGAAGTAGGGGTTGGGAGTGGGAGAAAGACTAGAAAGGAAAACATGTACTAAATCTAGGACTGAACAACCGAAGATTACGGTATGATTATGTTTGCATATTTTTACAATTTAAATATAGTTTTTAATGTATTTTAGTATAAATGCGGTTAAGATAATAGAGAGGTACTACTGAGGGGACGTGAACTAACTGGGTAACAAAAAAAAATCCCCCTTTAAATACTTGAAAGATGTTGATTTCATAGATCGCAGCCATAGCCACAAGCATTACTTTTATTTGAATGAATATTAAGTTAACATCTTCATGTAACTTAGGAGAAATTCAGTTGCAGGCAGAATCATCAAGGCCAGTTTTGTTAAAACAGGAGGTAATGTATGTAAAGTGCGTAGGACAGTGACTAATGTAACAAGTGTTGAATGAAGTTTGCTGTAGTAACCATTTACAAAGCACAGGACCATTCTGAGCCCTGAGGCTGTTAGAAGTCAATCCTCCCACCATCTTCCTTTCTCCTCCTCTAGATTCTCAATCTTATTCCTCCTTCCCCAGTTGAATGGTCCTGTATTCTCTCTTTCCTATATTGTTCAACTTAAACATTCTTTTACGCTCTGCAACTTAAAATTTCTTTTTGTGTTTCTAAGAAATATTTCACTTAAGCCTCAGCCTTTTTGACAATACCTCACTTTCTGGTGACAATACCTCACCAGAAACCTTGGCTTTCTCTAATGACTGTACCCCTCCCTGGGAAGCCTTTTATTAAGAAGTATATTCTTTCATACTCTCTAACATGGGATAGAAAGTGTGGTTATCATTCTGCTAGCTTCCTCTTGCTACCACCAGACTGTAGTTCTGCAGTTGGACAACAAAATATTCTTCTAATTTTTCGCCCTTTTTTTGGTGGTAAAATATACATAACATAAAATTAATCATTTTGGGTCTTCCCTAGCAGTCCAGCAGTTAATAAGACTCAGCATTTTCACTGCTGTGGGCCTGGGTTCTGTCTCTGGTTTGGGAACTAAGATCCTACAAGACATGTGATATGGCCAAAAAAATAACAGTATTAATCATTTCTAAGTATATACTATGCCAAACGCTTTGACTGTGTGGATCACAATAAACTGTGGAAAACTCTGAAAGAGATGGTAATACCAGACCACCTGACTTGCCTCTTGAGAAACCTGTATGCAGCTCAGGAAGCAACAGTTAGAACTGGATGTGAAACAACAGACTGGTTCCAAATAGGAAAAGGAGTATGTCAAGGCTATATATTGTGACCCTGCTTATTTAACTTATATGCAGAATGCATCATGAGAAATGCTTGGCTGGAGGAAGCACAAACTGGAATCAAGATTGCTGGGAGAAATATCAATAACCTCTGATATACAGATAACACCACCTTTATGGCAGAAAATGAGAAAGAACTAAAGAGCCTCTTGATAAAAGTGAAGAGGAGAGTGAAAAAGTTGGCTTAAAGCTCAACATTCAGAAAACAAAGATCATGGCATCCGGTCCCATCACTTCATGGCAAATAGATGGGGACACAGTGGCTGACTTTATTTTCGGGGGCTCAAAAATTACTGCAGATGGTGATTGCAGCCATGAAATTAAAAGACGTTTACTCCTTGGAAGAAAAGTTATGACCAACCTAGACAGCATATTAAAAAGCAGAGACATTACCTTGCTAACAGAGGGCTGTCTAGTCAAGGCTATGGTTTTTCCAGTGGTCATGTATGGATGTGAGAGTTGGACTATAAGGAAGGCTGAGCACTGAATTGATGCTTTTGAACGGTGGTGTTGGAGAAGACTCTTGAGAGTCCCTTGGACTGCAAGGAGATCAGTCGTGGGTGTTCATTGAAAGAACTGATGTTGAAGCTGAAACTCCAGCACTTTGACCACTTGATCAGAAGAGCTGACTCATTTGAAAAGACTGTGATGCTGGGAAAGATTTAGGGTAGGAGGAGAAGGGGGCGACAGAGGATGAGATGGTTGGATGGCATCACCGACTCGATGGACATGGGTTTGGGTGAACTCCGGTAGTTGGTGATGGACGGGGAGGCCTGGTGTGCTGCGTTTCATGGGGTCTCAAAGAGTTGGACACAACTGAGCGACTGAACTGAACTGAAGTATACACTCAAGTGGCATTAAGTGCATTCACATTGTCTTGCAACCATTACCACCATCCATCTCCAGAATGTTTTCATCATTCCAAACTGAAACAGTACCCATTAAACAGTAACTCCCCGTTTCTCCCTCCTTTAACCCCTTGCAACTACCATTCTACTTCCTGTTTCTATGAATTTGACTATTCTCAGTATAATTAAGTGGATTCACACGGTATTTGTCCTTTTGTGTCTGACATATTCCACTTAATGTTTTCAGGGTTCATCCACGTTATAACATGTATCAGAATTTAATTCCTTTTTTCAGGTTGAAATACCGTTATATGTATAATGCTGCATTTTGTTTATCATTTATCCAAATGTTGATGCATATTTGAATTGTTATCACCTTTTGGCTATTGGACACAATGCTGTTATGAGCCTTGATGTACAAATAATCTTTCCACGTCTGTATTTTCAATTCTTTTGGATCTGTATCTGTAATTAGAGTTGCTGGATTATATGGTAATTTTATGTTTTATCTTTTTTTTTTTTTTTTAGTTAAAAAAATTTTTTTTCTTTCTTTTTTTTGGAGGGGGGCTGTTCTCGGTCTTTGTTGCTATGCGGGCTTTCTCTGGTTGTGGTGTGGTGTGCAGGTTGCTGACTCTGGTGGCTTCTCGTTGCAGAGCATGGGCTCTCGGGTACACGTGGGCTTCAGTAGTTGCAACGTGGGGGCTCGGTGGTTGTGGTGTGTGGGCTTAGTTGCTCTGCGGCATGTGGGTTCTTCTTGGATCAGCGACTGAACCCATGTGCCCTGTATTGGCAGGTGAATTCTCAACCACTGCACCATCGGGAAAGTACCTTTGTGTTATCTTTTTGTGTTAAATTTTTACCAATTTTAATTTGAAACTTTTATTTTTAATTGTTACACGGTTTGCACCGTTGCTTCACTATTGTCCATTCCTGTCAGCAGTGCACAAGGGTTCTGACTTCTGTGCATCTTCACTAGCACTTGCTTGTTCTGTTCTTTTCAGTAATAGCCATCCTAACGAATCTAACTGTAGTTCTCATTTACATTTCGCTAATGACTCATGATGTTGAACATTTTTTCATGTGCCTATTGGCCATTTGTGTATCTTCTTTGGAGAGATGTCTATAAGTCTTTTGTCCATTTTTTAACTAGATTTTCTTTTCTGTTGTTTTGTTGTAGAACTTTACATACTCTGGCTATTAACTCCTTATCAGATACATAGTTTACAGATATTTTTTTCTATTTCATGAGTTGCCGTTTCACTTACTTCATAGTGTCCTTTGATATATAAAAGTTTTAAATTTTGATGAAGACCATTTAATCTATTTTTTTGTTCTTGCCTGAGCTATTGGTGTCATATCAAGAAATCATTGCCAAATCTAACATTGTGGAGTTTTTTTCCTGTAAGTTTTCTTCTATAGTAGTTTTATAGTTTTAGTCTTTGATCTATTTTGAGTTAATTTTTCCATGGTGTAAGGTAAGCATTCAACTTCATTCTTTTGCATGTGAATATCCAGTTTTCCCAGCACCAGATTGTTCTTTCCCCATTGAATCATCTTGGCACCCTTGTCAAAATTCATTAAACTGTGTATGAAAGGATTTTTTTCTGGGCCCTCCATTCTATTCAGTTGTTCTGTATGTCTGTCTGTATGCCACCATGTCAGTGTTTTGCTTACCATATCTTTGTAGTAAATTTTAAAATCAGAATGTATTACGTCGTCCAATTTTCTTTCTTTTTTTTCCCCCCAATATTGTTTGCCTAGTCAGGGTTTCTTTTCATATGTGTTTCAGGATGAATTTTTCCATTTCTTCAAAAAACATCAAAACGTTCATAGGGAAATTTTCTTTCGTTTCAAGTTTTGACTCTTTAGCTTGCTTTAGGTAATCCTGACAATATGAAGCCTTCCTATCCATGCAGGTAGAATTTGTTTCTACTTCTTTGTGTCTTTAATTTCCATCAGTAGTATTTTGTAGTTTTCCATGTACATGTATTTGGCCTACTTATTTAAAAGTATTTTAGTATTTGGTGCTGTTGTACATGGAATTGTTTTCTCAATTTTGTTTTCCTGGGTTATTCATTTTTAGTGTGTAGAGATGCAACTGATATTTTCTCTTGGTTTTATATCTTGCAACTTTGCCAAATTTGTTTTAGTCTAATAGTTTTTTGTGTGTGTGTGTGTGTAGACTTTTGAAGGTCGTGGTTATTGTGCATCATGTGAGTTTGATTTGGATCCTTTTTGGTATTATGCTCTCTTATGTGTATACACAAACAGTGGTCCACATTAATGCCCAGGGTATTCATATATGCATTATCATCACTGAATCATGTATCTCTGTCTTTCCCTTTTTTGACTTTTCAACTCTCTGACTTATGTTACAGAAATTTCTGACACACAAAAGGATATGTTGACCTTAAAAAACAAAAGAGCCAATTATTTTGCTAACAAGATGAGTTTATTTGGGGATAGTAGAGAATTATAATTTGGGATAAGCCAATGATGACAAACCACAGGCAAGTTTCGAGAACAGAGGAGACGGACTTCCTTTTATAGAGGAAAGGAGAAAAATGGGGATGGCTGTGGTGGCTGTAGGTAATGGAAAGCTTGTTGCTGGTCAGAAGAAAATTTGGTTGGGTCTGTAAGCTATGGTGAGTCATACATGAGTGACAGCTCCCCCTTCAGAGCTTCCTGATTCCATTTTAAATGAGGTTTCCTTTATTCATTTTCACAGATACAAAGGATAATCCATAACACATCTCTATCTATGCCCTGTACCAAAAGAAGTCATTATAGCATAGTCAGAGTTCAGGGAGAATTTCTATAGATTAACAGCAGTTACAGGATGGGGCTTTTTTAAAGTTTTTATATCTTTTTATTGAAATATAGTTGCTTTACAATGTTGTGTTAATTTCTGCGGTACAACAACATGTTGTTGTTCAGTCACCAAGTCATATTCGCCCTCTGCAACCCCATGAACTGCAGCATGCTAGCCTTCTTTGTCCTTCTCCCTGAGATTGCTTAAACTCATGGCCATTGAGTCAGTGATGCCTTCCAACCATCTTACCCTCTGTTGCCCTCTTTTCCTCTTGCCATCAATCTTTCCCAGCATCAGGGTCTTTTTTAATGAATCAGCCCTTTGCATCAGGTGGCCAAAGTATTGGAGCTTCAGTCCTTCCAATGAATATTCAGGGTTGATATACTTTAGGATTGACTGTTTTGATCTCCTTGCTGTCCAAGGGACTCTCAAGAGTCTTCTCCAGCAATGCAATTCTGAAGCATCAATTTTTCAGTGCTCAGCCTTCCTTATAGTTCAACTCTCACATCCATACATGATACTGGAAAAAAAGATAGCTTTGACTAGATGGACCTTTGTTGGTAAAGTGATGTCTCTGCTTTTTAATATGCGTCCAGGTTTGTCATAGCTTTTTTTGCAAGGAGCCAGGCATCTTTTAATCTCATGGCTGCAGTCGCTGTCCACAGTGATTTTGGAGCCTGAAGAAATGAAATCTGTCACTGTTTCCATTTTTTCCACATCTAGTTGCCGTGAAGTGATGGGACCAGATGCCATGATCTTCATTTTTTCAACGTTGAGTTTTAAGCCAGCTTTTTCACTCTCTTCTTTTACCTTCCATCAAGAGGCTCTTTAGTTCCTCTTCACTTTCTGCCATTAGGGTGGTATCATCTGCATATCTGAGGCTGCTGATATTTCTCCCGGCAATTTTGATTCCAGCTTGTGATTCATACAGCCTGGCATTTCTCATCATGTACTCTGCATATAAGTTAAATAAGCAGGTGACAGTGTACAGCCTCGATGTACTACTTTACCAATTTTGAAGCAGTCTGTTATTCCATGTCCAGTGATAACTGTTGCTTCTTGTCCTGCATACAGGTTTCTCAGGAGGCAGGTAAGATGATCTGGTGTGCCCATCTCTTTAAGAATTTTCCATAGTTTGTTGTGATCCACACACAGTCAAAGGCTTTAGCATAATCATGAAGCAGAAGTAGATTTTTTTTTTTAAATTCCCTTGCTTTTTCTGTGATCCAGCAGGTCATAGAAATTGGCAGTTTGATCTCTGGTTCCTCTGCCTTTTCTGAATCCAGCTTGTGCATCTAGAAGTTCTCAGTTCACATACTGCTAAAGCCTAGCTTGAAAGATTTTGAGCATAATCTTGGTAGCATGTGAAATGAGTGCAATCGTATGGTTATTTGAACATTCTTTGGCATTGCCTTTCTTTGGCATTGGAATGAAAACTGATCTTTTCTAGTCCTGTGGCCACTGCTGAGTTTTCCAGATTTGCTAGCATATTGAGTGCAGCATTTTCACAGCATCATCTTTTAGGACTTGAAATAGCTCTGCTGGAATTCCATCACCTCCACTAGCTTTGTTCGTAGTGATGCTTCCTAAGGCCCACTTGACTTCACACTCCGGACATCAGGCTCTAGGTGAGTGACTGCACGATTGTGGTTATCTGGGTCACTAAGAACTTTTTTGTATAGTTCTTCTGTGTATTCTTGCCACCTCTTCTTAATCTCTTCTGCTGCTTCTTGCTGTTTCTGTCCTTTATTATGCCCATCTTTGCATGAAATGTTCCCTTAGTGTATCTAATTTTCTTAAGAGATCTCTAGTTTTTTCCATTCTATTGTTTTCCTCTCTTTCTTTGCATTTTTCATTTAGGAAGACTATCTCTCCTTGCTATTTTCTGGAACCCTGCATTCAGATGGGTATATCTTTCCTTTTCTCCCTTGCCTTTTGCTTCTTTTCTTTTTCCAGTTATTTGTAAGGCCTCCTCAGACAACCACTTTGCCTTCTTGTGTTTCTTTTTCTTGGGGATGGTTTTGGTCACCACCTCTTGTACAGTGTTATGAACCTCTGTCCATATTTCTTCGGGCATTCTGTCTACCAGATCTAATCCCTCGAATCTATTTGTCACCTTTACTGTATAATAAGGGATTTGATTTAGGACATACCTAAATGGCCTAGTGATTTTCCCTATTTTCTTCAATTTGAGCCTGAATTTTGCAATAAGGAGCTAATGAAATGAGCCACAGTCAACTCCAGGTCTTGTTGTTGCTGACTGTATACAGCTTCTCCATCTTGAGCTGCAAAGAATATAATCAGTCTGATATTGGTATTGCCCATATGGTGATGTTCATGTGTAGAGTTATCTCCTGTGTTGTTGAAAGACGGTGTTTGCCATGACCAGCGTGTTCTCTTTACAAAACTCTGTTAGACTTTGCTGTGCTTTATTTTGTACTCCAAGGCCAACTTTGCTGTTATTCTAGGTATCTCTTGACTTTCTACTTTTGCATCCAGTCCCCTATGATGAAAAGAACTGTTGTTGTTGTTGTTGTTCTAGAAGGCATTGTAGGTCTTCATAGAATCGTTCAACTTCTTCAGCATTAGTGTTTGGGGCATAGACTTTGATTACTATGATGCTGAATGGTTTGCTTGGAAACGAGACCAGATCATTCGCTCGTATTTGAGACTGTATCCAAGTTTGCATTTCAAACTATCCAAGTTTGCATCTTTTGTTACCTATGAGGGCCACTCCATTTCTTCTAAGAGATTCCTGCCCATAGTAGTAGATGTAGTGGTCATCAGAATTAAATTGGCCCATTCCTGTCCATTTTATTTCACTGATTCCTAAAATGGCCATGTTCACTCTTGCCATGTCCTGCTTGACCACATCCAATTTACCTTGATTCACAGACCTGACATTCCAGGTTCCTATGCAGTATTGTTCTTTGCAGCATCAGACTTTACTTTCACCACCAGATATGTCCACAACTGGGCATCATTTCCACTTTGGCTCAACCTCTTCATTCTTTATTGAGCTGAAAGAGCATAGCCTGAACATTCTTTCTTGAGCTATTTCTCTGCTCTTCCTCAATAGCATATTGGATACCTATTGACCTGGGAGGCTCATCTTTCAGTGTCATATCTTTTTTGTTTTTTCATACTGTTCATGGGATTCTCAAGGCAAGAATACTGAAGTGGTTTGCCATTCTCTTCTCCGGTGGATTACGTTTTGTCAGGCCCTAACTAGCAAGGCCATGCCCTTCAGCTGTTTCACGTAGCTGGAGGATGTGCCCAGTGGCATGGTTGTACCACTGCTGGTCCTCTTGAATGTGTGAACCTTCACCTGTCACTGGATGTTGGTCAATGTGTTGCTTGGGGGTCTGGGCAAAGGCCCTCCTGGAGTTGTTGGCTGGAACCAGTCAACCCTGAAATCCAAAGATGCTTGCTCCTTGAAAGAAAAGCTATGACCAACGTAAACAGCATATTAAAAAGCAGACATTACTTTCCTGTCTAGTCAAAGCTATGGTTTTTCCAGTAGTTATGTGTGTATGTGAGAGTTGGACCATAAAGAAAGCTGAGCGCTGAAGAATTGATGCTTTTGACCTATGGTGTTGGAGAAGACTCTTGAGAGTCCCTTGGACAGCAAGGCGATCCAACCAGTCCGTCCTAAAGAAATCAGTTCTGAATATTCATTGGAAGGACTGATGCTGAAGCTCCAATACTTGGGCTACCTGATGTGAAGAACTGACTCATTTGAAAAGACCCTGATGCTGGCAAGATTGAAGGCAGGAGAAGGGGACGACTGAGGATGAGATGGTTGGATGACATCATGGACTCAATGGACATGAGTTTGAGCAAGCTCCAGGAGTTGATGATGGACAGAGAGGCCTGGCATGCTGCAGTCCATGGGGTCGCAAAGAGTCAGACATGACTGAGTGAACTGTACTGAACCCATTTTTTGATTGGATGGTTTTTTTATATTGAGCTCCATGAGCTGTTTGTATTTTGGAGATTGATTATTCCTTTGTATGTTTTATTTGCAAATACTTTCTCTTATTCTGAGGGTTGTCTTCTCATCTTGTTCATGGTTTTCTTTTCTTTGTTTCTATTTCATTTATTTCTGCTCTGATCTTTATGATTTTTCTTCTACTGACTTTGGGTTTTCCTTGTTCTTCTTCCTGTAGTTGCTTTAGACATAAGATTAGATTGTTTATTTGAGATTTTTCTTGTTTCTTGAGGTAAGATTGAATTGCTATAAATTTTCTCTTAGAACTGCTTTTGCTGGGTCCCATAGGTTTTGGGTCATCGTCAGTGTCATTTCATTGTCATTTGTTTCTGTGTATTTTTTAAGTTTCTTCTTTAATTTCTGTAGTGATCACTTGGTTATTTACAGCATCACACTTTTTAGCCTCCGTGTGTGTGTTACAGGTTTTTTTCCCCTGCAATTGATTTTTAATCTCATAGCATTGTGGTTGGAAAAGATGCTTGATAAAATTTCAGTTTTCTTAGGTTTTCCAAGGCTTGATTTGTGACTCAAGATATAATCTATCCTTAAGAATGTTCCATGTGCTTTTGAGAAGAAGGCGTATTCTTCTGCTTTCAGTTGTAATGTCCTATAAATAGCAATTAAATCTATCTGGTCTGTTGTGTCATTTAAAGCTTGTATTTCCTTGATTTCTGCCTGAATTATGTGCCACTGGTGTAAGTGGGGTGTTAAAATCTCCTACGCTTACTGTGTTACTGTCAGTTTTTCCTTCTAGGGTTGTTAGCATTTGCCTTATGTATTGAGGTGCTCCTATGTTAGATGCATAAATATTTATGAATATAAATTTATGTATAAAAGATAAAAAATTATCTCTTCTTCTTGAATTGATTCCTTGATCATTATGTAGTATGCTTATCTCTTGTGGCAGTTTTTATTTTAGGCTATTTTGTCTGATAAGAATATTGCTGATCCAGCTTTCTTTTGCATGGAGTATCTTTTTCCACCCTCTGACCTTCGGTCTGTATGTGTCTGAAGTGGGTCTCCTGTAGGTAGCCTATACACAGGTTTTGTTTAGTATCCATTCAGCCAGTCTATATCATTTGCTTGGGGCATTTGATCCATATACAGTTAAAGAAATTACTGATGTATACATTCCTGTTGCCGTTTTCTTAATTGTTTGGGGTTTGGTTTTGTGGGTTTTTTAATTCTCTTGTGTTTTCTGCCTAGAGAAGTTCCTTTAGCATTTGTTTAAAGGCTAGCTTGGTAGTGTTGAATTCTGAGCTTTTGCTTGTCTGTAAGGCTTTTCATTTCTCCATTAAGTTTTTTTTTTTCCATTTTTAAAATATAACATTTATTGCTTTTAGATGGTTTGATACAGAACAGCGTTTCTTCTCATTTTGAAACTCCATTAAATTTGAATGAGATCCATGCTGGGTAGAGTAATCTTGGTTGTAGGTTTTTTGCTTTTATCACTTTAAATACATCCTGCCACTCCTTTCTGGCCTGCAGAGTTTCTGCTGAACAATTAGCTGATAGCCTTATGGGGATTCCCTTGTATGTTATTTTTTGCTTTTCCCTTGCTGCTTTTCATGGTTTTTTTTTTTTTTTTGTACTTAATTTTTGTTAGTTTGATTAATATATGTCTTGATGTGTTTCTTCTAGGATTTATCTTATTTGGGACTCTTAAAAGCATGTTACAACGCAGTAGAATAAAAATGGGATGCATAGAACTTTATATTCCATCTGTTGTCTGGTTACTTTAGAATTATGGGAAGAATGTTTGTGAATTACGAAGCCCTTTCCACAATAGAAATAGGTTTTGTCTAAGTTGTGCTGCTGTTGTTGCTAAGTTGTTTCAGTCGTGTCCGACTCTGTGCAACCCCATAGATGGCAGCCCACCAGGCTCCCCCGTCCCTGGGATTTTCCAGGCAAGAACACTGGAGTGGGTTGCCATTTCCTTTTCCAATGCATGAAAGTGAAAAGTGAAAGTGAAGTCGCTCAGTCTTGTTCGACTCTTAGTGACCCCATGGACTGCAGCCCACCAGGCTCCTCTGCCCATGGGATTTTCCAGGCAAGAGTACCAGACTGGGGTGCCATTGCCTTCTCCGAGGAGAGGTAAATGTCTAACTTATAACCTTGTCCAAATACACTGACAGCCTAATTTCAGAAGAAATAAATATCATAGCTTGACCAGAATGAACCAGTCCTAGCTAAAGCTTCCCTTTGCCTCTCTCTATAGGGCAGTCTTGGAATCAGTGGATCCCCATTTCAGTCCTCCAAAATTGAACTTTATGGAAAAAGTCCTCTTCATTTTTAAAGACTGAGTGGGGATAATTCCCCTCAGGGTCCAGTGGTTAGGACTCCTTGCTTCTTCTGCACGAGTTCAATACTGGTCAAGGAACTAAGTTCCCACATGCTGCACAGCCCCCCCAAAAAAAGACAAACAACTGATTGGGTCTCTTAGCCTTATCAGAAAGATTTAATAATTAAACAAGAAAGTTGAATTGTTTGACGGCCTGTTAGGATCCAAGAAGTGTACTACATACTTCATATGCCTGTGAGTTCCTTTTTAGAGTAAGAGGCAGAACTTGGTGTTGACAACAACTAAACAGGTGGAAGAGAGCACTAGAGTCGTCATGTACGCCATTTACCAATAACACTAGGCCTGAGTGTTGGTGGGAGGCTAAAGTGGTATAGCCATGATGAAAAACAGTATGGAGCGTCCTCTAAAAATTAAAAACAGACCTACCATCAGTCTAGCAGTTCTATTTCTGGGTTTTTTTTTTTTCCTCTGGAAAAATCCCACTAAATCAGAAAGATATATGCACCCCATGTTCATTTCAGCATTGATTACTGTAGGGAAGATATAGAAGCATCCTAAGTGTCTGTCAATGGATGAATGGTTAAAGATTTGGTATATGCATTCAGCCATAAAAACAAATGAAATCCTGTTGTTTGTGAAAACATGAATGGACCTAGAAGGTATTAATGCTAAGTAAAGTCAGTCAGAGAAAGACAAGTATGATTTCAGTTACATGTGGAATCTAGAAAACAAATGAATGGAACATAATGAAGCAAACAGTCTCATAGATACAGAGAATAAACAACTGGTATTGCCAGAGAGGAGGAATATAGAGGGTGGCGGGATAAGTGAAATAGGTAACAAAAATTAGGAGATATAAACTTACAGTTAGAAAATAATGAGTCATGGGGATAAAATATACAGCATAGGTAATATAATATTGTGATAACTTCACATGGTGACAGGTGGTAACAAGATTTCTTGTCATCATTTTGTAATGTATAGATATACTGAATCACTATATTGTGCACCTAGAACTAAAATAGTGTTGCAAGTTGGTTTTGCTTAAATTTAAAAATTAAAGGGGAAGAAAATAAGGGTAGCAGTCAGTGAAACATGTAGTGAGTAAAAATGGCATTGCAGGTAGAGAGAGAATCATTAGTAAGTTAATAATTAGGAAAAGTTAGATGAAGTGAGTAAATGGCTAGAAAAAATGTAACTTACAGCTGACTTAAAAAGAAGTGGAAAGCTTGCATACTCTTGTTTAAAGTAATGGTAGATCTGGGTTTTTTAAAAAAGGAAAAGCAACTTACCATAAGGAAAATAAATGACTACATGGTTTTACCGACAATTTCTATGTAACGTTAAAGAAATAACTCCCTTCCCCCCCCAAAAAAAGAGAAATAACTCCCAAATTTAATCAGATTTCTCGGCAGTAGAAATTTGAAATGGCCCCCTATTCATTCTGTAAGCCAGTATAAATTTGTTGTTAAAAGCCAGAAAAATAACAAAAAAGGAAAATTAGGTTTATTTTACCCATGGATATACACACAGAAATCATAAAATATATTAGCAAGTAAAATTTGACAATGTATGAAAAGGTAATATATCATGACTAAGATAGATTCATGATAGGTAGTAAAGGAGATTTTTTTAAAAATCCACAAGTATAGTGTACCATTGTAACATAATAAAATGAAACAGTAGGTATATGAAAAGCATTTGATAAAACTCGAAACCAGTTCATTAAGGAAAATATTTCAGGTACTTAGAAGGAATTTCCAGTTGAGAATTTAAATAACTATAGCAAACATCATGCTGAATGAGATATTTTAGTAGTAGTCATTTTAAATTAAAAATGAAGTAAAATGCCAGTTATTGTTACTGTTTGTTATTGATGGTCCTAACCAGTATAGCAAGAAAAGAAGTTAAAGTCTTAACCGGAAAGGAAAAAATAAAATTGTAGTAATTTGTCATTTATGTGGAAAACTCAAAGAATCTATGGGCAAAATATTTTCAAAATGTAAGAATTAATTATTTGCTTGGCCATAAAGTTTCAGCAAGTTTCATAGATTCAGATTACACAGAATGTGTTTTCTGATCACATTGGAATTAAGCTAGGTATCAGTAATAAGTGATAATAAGAAAATTTCCAAATGTTTGATATTTAAGCAATATTCTTCTAAGTGAAAGAAGGAAAAACTCACAGAAAATGTTTCGAGCAAGATGATAATGAAAATGTCATTTATGAAAACATATGAGCTTCCTGTACTTTCTGGGAAATTTATATGCTTAAATGCATTTCTTGGAAAAGACTGAAAGCAAAACATCAATGATCTAAGTATTCATTTGAAGAAGTTAGAGAAAGAATTGTAACAGTTAAACCCAAAGAAAGTAGAAGAAAGGAAACTATAGGCCCGTTTCAGAGGATTCTAAAGTAACTTTGAAGTTCAAAGTGCTCTACCTGCCCCCCGCCCCCCAAATGATTGTATGTGCTCTTACTTGTGCTGCTCTTCCTCTTGGAAGATCTGGTTCTTTCTAGCTCAGTGTCCCGAAACTACCCACCATCCAGAATGCCTTTTATGCCTACTGAGCAGGCAAGATGAGTAGGTGAACACAAGTGTCTGAAGTAAGAGGCTCCTGGTGTCGACTTGGAATCATGCGCTGACAACACAGGACTCTTCTGGCCACGTCACCGCTGAGTATTCTTTCCCAGACGTGCTGTAAGGAGGGGATTAAATGAAACCGCACTGGGTGTGTCTAGGTGACCATTTGGAAACTACTTTCAATTCTGATATACCTGCCATTCATACAGCATTTATTATAGTAAGACTAACATTTTCTAACGTAGGATGACTTGACGGTAGCTAAAAATTTACTTTAGGAACTGTTTGTGAGAAAGTGTGTATTGAGTACCTATGAAAATGAGTTTTCATTCAAGGCTTTCAGTTAAGAATAGGCTCAAAACAGGTGTTTTAAAAAGGAGTTTTTATGTAGGGAAAGGAAGGGAAATCTCAGGTCATTAATGTGAAGGAGAGAAATTGAAAAAGTGGATTAGCCTAGAAAAAAGTTTCTTTCCTTAGATATATGGAAGAATTAACAGAAGGGAGGTGCTAGATAATCATAACACATTGTGTCTTGTATTTTACATTTATCTGCCTTACTCAACTAAAATGAGCTCAGTAATTGTGAGACTTGAGGACCTCCCTTGTGGTCTAGTGGTTAAGAATCTGCCTGCCAGTGCAGGAGACAAGGGTTTGATCCGTGCTCTGGGTAGATTTCACAAGCTGCAAAGCAGCTACGCCTGCAGGCCATAATTACTGAAGCCTGTGTGCCCAGAGCCCATGCTCCGCAACAAGAGAAGCCACTGCAGTGAGAAGCCTGTGTACCACAATGAAGAGTAGGCCGCACTTGCCATAACTAGAGAAAGCCTGCGTGCAGCAACAAAGACTCAGTGCAGCCATAACTATATAAATAAAATTAAAAAAAAAAAAAGGTTTCATTTACCTACCACCTTCCCATTCCCCAGGTCTTTATACTTTCATTCTTCTACCTGAATGCACACTGGGGAAAAGTTGCAAAGAAGAAAGTAATAAAGAGTTTTCTACTCAGTTGAAGAAGTGAAATGACTTAATTAGTTGGGAAGCAAGTGAATGGTAATGGCTTTGTAAGACATCCTTGAGTAAGACATCGAAGACTGAATTAGAAGAACAGATTATTAAATCTTCTACAGGCTTGTAAATACAAGACATATATATGAAACACTTAGGATTTTAAGAATTTTCAAAGGTATTTTTGACTTGTGTCTTATTTTGGAATAATTTGAGACTTCACCAAAATTTGAAACCAAAGAGTTACATCAGACTTAAGAAACAGATTATAGGATTCTATGATGATTCATGCCATTTGTTGTGAATTTTTTTGTTTTGTTTTTGTTTTCTTGGCCACTTTGCTCTGCTTGTGGGATCTTAGTTCCCTGACCAGGGATTGAACCTGCTCCCTTGGCAATGAAAGCATGGAGTCCTAACCACTGGGTGACCCTGTGAATTTTTTAAAGAGTTCAAAGTGTCCTTCCCCCGCCACCCCTAGTTTGATCTCTAAAATAACATTTCTAAAAACAGAATTGTTAAATCACTTAACCTGAAGATAAAGCTCCTTTTGAGTAGTTTTTAGACTTTAATGGATGGTTTTTTTCTGTTTAAAAATGTGTGAGAGCATCTGAGATACTAAAATTTTTCCTTTTTGTTTAAGTATTTCCTTTGATCAAGGCACTTGGTTATAAACTTTGAGCTCTGCCATTATTTCTGATGAAAATAAGGACAGAAAGTAATATTGTAAGGTATATCTCCATTATATTGTTCTGTCAAACTGTTTTTAAAATTATGTCCTGTAGTTATGTCATGAAACAGAATGTTTCATTGCATAACTTGCCTTTCAAGACAGTTTGAGTAGGATATATCCTTTTCTTTTTTGTTAAAGCATAGTAAACTCTCCTAGATTAAAACAACAACAAACTCTTATGCTGCTGTTTTTTGTTTTGTTTTTTCATAAAATTCAGGGACTTATTCTGAACACAATGTTTTTTTCTTATTGAAGTATCATAGATCTTGATAGAGCTGTCATAGCAGAAATGGGGGGAAAAATATACTGAGAGACATGATTCAAAAGAGAAAGCAGCTGGCTCTGTTATATCCTCCTGACTATTGGTCCAAAAGTAGTGTTTTTGTATTCTGAAGCCAGGTGTAAACAGTAGTCATCTATTCAGATCATTAGTAATTTCCTTTCAAAGTAAATGAGACGATATTAGGCTAGAAAATTTAAAATCTGTAGTTGTTTCGGAGAATTTTCTATTTTCATTAGAAATTTAGAATTTTCATTAGAAAATTTCCTTTCTTTACTCTTCGTTATATCCTTCTGCTAGTATGTGTTAAAAATATCATTCTGAAAAATAGACTTGTATTGCTTTTTAGTTGCTAAGTCGTGTCCAACTCAGCAACACCACGGACTGTAGCATACCAGATTCCCCTGTCCTCTACTATCTCTCGGAGTTTGCTCAAATTCATGTCCACTGAATCAGTGATAATAACTAACCGTCTTAACCTCTGTTTCCCCCTTCTCCGTTTGCCTTCACTCTTTCCCAGCATCAGGATCTTTTGCAGTGCGTTGGCTCTTGGCATCAGGTGGCCAGAGTATTGGAACTTCAGCTTTAGCAATGGTTCTTTCAATGAATATTGAGAATTGATATCTTTTAAGATGAACTGGTTTGATCTCCTTGCAGACTCTCGGGGGTCTTCTTCAGCACCACAATAGGATAGCATCAGTTCTCTGGAGCTCAGCCTTCTTTATGGTCCAGTTCTCACATCCATACATGACTACTGGAAAAGCCATAGCTTTGACTATATGGACCTTTGTCAGCAAAGTTATGTCTCTGTGTTAATACACTGTCTAGGTTTTTTCATACCCTTTCTTCCAAGGAGCAAGCTTCTCTTTAATTTCATGGCTGTGGTCAATGTCTGCAGTGATTTTGGAGCCCAAGAAAATAAAATCTGCCACTGTTTCCCTTTATCCCCATTTGCCATGAAGTGATAAAACTGGATGCCATAATGTTAGTTTTTTTAATGCTGAGTTTCAAGCCAGTTTTTTCACTCTCCTCTTTGACCCTCATCAAGAGGCTCTTTAGTTTCTCTTCACTTTCTGCGATTAGTGTAGTATCATCTGCATATCTGAAGTTGTTGATGTTTCTCCCAGCGGTCTTTATTCCAGCTAGTGATTCATCCATCCTGGCATTTTGCATGATGTATTCTATTCTGCATAGAAGTTAAATAAGCAGGGTGACAATACAGCCTTTACATACTCCTTTTCCATGTTGGACCAATCTGTTGTCCATGTCTGGTTCTAACTCTTGTGTCTTGACCTGCATACAGGTTTCTCAGAATACAGGTAAGGTGGTCTGGTACTCCCATCTCTTTGAGAATTTTCCATAGTTTGCTGTGATCCACATAAAAGCTTTAGTGTAGTCAATGAAGCAGAAGTAGATATTTTTGTGGAATTCTCTTGCTTTCTCCATGATCCAACAAATGTTGGCAGTTTGATCTCTGGTTCCTCTGGTCTTCGAAACCCAGCTTGTACTTCTGGAATTTCTCTAGCTTGAAAGATTTTTGAGCATAACCTTGGTAGCATGTGAAATAAGCATAGTTGTACAGTAGTTTGAACATTTTTTGGCATTGCCTCTCTTTGGAACTGGAATGAAAGCTGACCTTTTCCAGCCCTTTGACCACTACTGAGTTTTCCAAATTTGCCAACATACCAAGTAGAGCACTGTAACAGCATCATTTTTTAGGATTTACAGTAGCTTTAGCTAGAATTCCATCACTTCCTTTAGCTTGTTCGTAGTAACGCTTCCTAAGGATCACTTGACTTTCATTGCAGAATGTCCTGTTCTAGGTGAGTGACCATACCATCGTGGTTATCTGGGTCATTAAGACCTTTCTTGTATAGTTGCCACCTCTTCATAATCTCTTTTCCTCCTTTTAGGTCCATACTGGTTTTGTCCTTTATCACGCCCATCCTTGCATTAAATGTCCCTTGATATCACCAACTTCTTGAAGTTATCTCTGCTGCTGCCGCTGCTGCTAAGTCGCTTCAGTCATGTCCGACTCTGTGTGACCCCATAGACAGCAGCTCACCAGGCTCCCTTGTCCCTGGGATTCTCCAGGCAAGAACGCTGGAGTGGGTTGCCATTTCCTTCTCCAATGCATGGAAGTGAAAGTGAAGTCGCTCAATCGTGTCCAACTCTTAGTGACCCCATGGACTGCAGCCCACCAGGCTCCTCCGCCCATAGGATTTTCCAGGCAAGAGTACTGGAGTGGGGTGCCAGAAGTTATCTCTAGTCTTTCCCATTCTTTTGTTTTCCTCCATTTCTTTACATTATTCATTTTAGAAGGCCTTATCACTCCTTCCTATTCTCTGGGACTGTGCATTCAGTTGGGTATAATTTTCTCTTTCTCCTTGGCCTTTCACTTCCCTTTTTTCCTCAGCTACTTGTAAATCTTCCTCAGCCACTTTGCCTTCTTGTGTTTCTTTTCCTTTGCGATGGTTTTGATCATCTCCTTCTGTACAGTGTTATGAACCTCCATCCACAGTTCTTCAGACATTCTAACTGATCTAATCCCTTGAATCTATTCTTCACTTCCACTGTGTAATCATAAGGGATTTGATTTAGGTCATACCGGAATAGCATAGTGATTTTCCCTACTTTCTTCAATTTGAGCCTGAATTTTGCAAAGGAGCTAATGGAATGAGCCAGTCAGCTCTGGGTCTTGTGTTTGCTGTCTATATAAAGCTTCTCTCTTCAGCTGCAAAGAACGTAATCATTCTGATTTTAATGTTGACCACTTAGTGATGTCCACATGTAGAGTCGTCTCTTCTGTTGTTGAAAAAGGATGTTTGCTATGACCAGCGTGTTCCTTGTCAAAACTCTATTAGCCTTTGCTGTGCTTTATTTTGTACTCCAAGGCCAAACTTGCCTTTATTCCAGGTATCTCTCCCTGCTTTTGCATTCCAGTCCCCTATGATGAAAAGGACATCTGTTTTTGGTATTAGTTTAGAAGGTGTTAGACATCTTCACAGATTTGGTCAACTTTAGCTTCTTCAGCATCAGTGGTTGAGGCATAGACTTGGATTACTATGATGTTGAATGATTTGCCTTGGAAATGAACTGAGATTGTTCTGTTGTTTTTGAGATTGTGCCCAAGTACTGTCCCCTTGGTGGCTCAGATTGTAAAGCGTCTGCCTGCAATGCGGGATACCTGGGTTCAATCCCTGGACTGGGAAGATTCCCTGGAGAAGGAAACAGCAACCCACTCCAGGACTCTTGCCTGGGAAATTCCATGGACTGAGGAGCCTGGTAGGCTATAGTCTATGGGGTCGCAAAGAGGCAGACACAACTGAGCGACTTCACTGCATTTCAGACTCTTGTTGACTATGAGGGCTCCTTGTATACTTGAGTTTTTTTTGTTTAAAATTATTGTATCTCTTAGAAATAAATATATCATCACATTAAATATATATAAATTCTTTGGAAAGATTTGTAAAAGATAAAGTGATTAGGAAGAGAAATGTAAACTTGTAATGGTATTGATGACTGTTGTTCAGGAAGCAGTACTGCTGGAGCACCCTTTCAGTGCTGTGAAACAAGAACAGCAGAGAAAATGGATTGAAGAGTTGAACAAGCAAATAGAAGATGACCGGCAAAAAAAAGCAGAGGAGAAATTTATATCCTCAATGGTAATTTATAAAGTCTCATGGGTATACAGGGAAAAAAAATTAAACATCTTTAATCATAAACTTAAAAGTATCCTAAAACTGCATGACAAGACTAGAATATTTAAATTTTTCCACATTTGCTCTTGTGAACCTTTTTTGAATGAATTTAGTAAGTGCGATTTTGCATAGTTTCTTGTAGCTTGATAGACAGTTCCTTATTCTTTGAGTTTTTCATATTCTCTAAGCTTAGCTATCTCAACCTATGTGGAATCAATACAGAATGCAGTTCAGTTCAGTTCAGTCGCTCAGTCGTGTCCGACTCTTTGCAACCCCATGAATCGCAGTACGCCAGGCCTCCCTGNTTCTGTTAATTTTCATGACACTTGTTGTCTGTGTGGTGACTTTTAGAAATTGTGTTGTTTGTCATTTGGGATTTTAAATGTAAGAAGAGTTATTAAAGTTCTTAGCAGTTCTTGTTTGTCGTGATTAGGGTGAGGAGCATGACAGATGGGCAATGCATTTTGATTCCTTAAAGAACTGTCCTGCTTCTCAGTCTCGACTCTCCTCTCAGTCAGCGCAAAAACAGCCAGAGTACTTCTGTGTCTCTCCGGACACTCAGGAGCTGGCTGATATCAGCAGCCTGTACACACCTACAGCTGGAAGCCAGATTGAACCTTCAGAGGAGGAACATACAGTGAAACCTTTTAGAGATACAGCTGTGGCAAACATTCAGAAAACAAAGTAAGTTCATTCTTCAGTATTTATTGATGTTTAAGAAAGTCTGTGTGCTTTTTTTTAGGGCTGTTGTCTGTTTATATCTTAACTGTTTTCAGTTTCCTATTTTTATTTAGAGTAGAAATGACTCGGGAGAGCTCCTTGCCTTCCCACTTGTGCCTCTTTCAGGTGTCCTATATTAATCTACTTCTTGCCTATCAAAAAAAAAAGTAGAAAATGATGTATTTCAAACAAAAATGAGTTAGTACTTTGTTAAACCCACCATTGTGGGTTTTAAGTAGCTAAATATCTATCTTGCCAGCTTTCTCCGTTCTATGACTGCTCTTTTGGACCCAGCTCAGATTGAGGAACGAGACAGGAGGCGACAAAAGCAGTTAGAACATCAGGTATTGCATTGTAACATGTTGTTCTTTGCCTTAATAGTTAGTAGTCATGGCCTAGATACCTAAGTGAATGGAAATTAAAATTTTGCTATAAATTTAGAGCACAAGCCTTCTAGAATCCTGTGATTACATCTAATCCCTACCCCAACTGGCATTATATTAGAATCATGCTCATGTTGAGAACTAGGTTGTATTACATGGTACAGCCACCTGCCTTCCAAGAGAGAAGGTCTCTAATGTATAGGTTGTGTATCTGAAATGATACTGAAACTGAATCTGTTTAAGTTAGTAGTATTAAGTTGTTTTTTTTTTTTTTCCCTCCAGTTTTTCTCAATTCTGTTCAGGGTGAGAATTAGGTCTTTGAAGGGAAATATATCTAGAGGATTGAGGTAAAATTATGATTAAGAAATCTAGCAGATAATATAAGAAAGGAAACTAAGATTAAAATTCTACCCTAATTTTAGTCTAATACTAAAGGGACTTGAATGTCTAATAATTCTTTAAAATGTCTACTGTGTGAGGAATCTGGCTTAGTTCATGTAGTTAGCAGTCAAGTAAGTGAACAGACATTATAGAGCATCTGCTACTTTTACTACGCACTACGTTACACACTGAGATTCTTTCCTCAGTTGATTTTCTCTTAGTTCTTCTAAGAACCCTCCTGGGGTTAAAAAAAAAAGGCATGTAGAACTTGACAGGTGGGAGATGGGAAAAACCTGACATTCTAATTTAACTTGACATTCTAACTTAACTCATGTACATACTACCCTCTGTATATTGATGAACATTTTGAAACACCAGAAAAATGCTGTGTGGATTTTTAAAATTTATGACAGTGATTTATGTTACTGTTTATGAGTAGAAAGCTATCACTGCTCAGGTAGAAGAGAAGCGCAAGAAAAAACAGCTTGAAGAAGAGCAGAGAAGAAGGAGGAGCAAGAGGAGGAGCGTCGCTTAGCCCGGGAGCGAGAGGAGATGCAGAAACAATATGAAGAAGACATCCTTAAGCAAAAACAAAAGGAAGTAGGTTATCTGTATCCTAACTGTGACATTTTAAAGTAAAAGTGGGTTTGCTTTTTAAAGAAAAAATAACCAGAATATTTGCATGTATTTTGAAATAGTGAAGCTGTATGCAGAAACATTAAAGCTTTGTGTAAAGGTTTTGTAAGTAGGAAGAAAGCTGGAGCTTTTATTTTTTCAAAAGATTTTTTCACAGATGCTATTTTTTTCTCTCCTCTGAGGAGAGAGGAGGTCAAGATGAGTTATTACAACATAAAACAAAAATTTTCCATATGCTTATTTTTGAAGTGTTTCCTAAGCAATGATTATTAATAAATTTCTAGATATGTTAAGAGAAATGATTGGACTTTCTGTCTGTATTCATTTGTGAACAGGAGCATTTACTTGCAGAAGGACTGGCTGGGATTGATCATAGATTCTGTTGCTATGTGAGAGGATTCCTCTGTGCTAATTAAAGATCTGTTAAAAAGAGTAGGAGAACCTTTGTAGCAAGTGGTACAGACTGCATAGGTATGGTGATATCAAGTGCTGTGTTTGAGTGGACCTGACAAAGAGCAGGTTATACAGTGACGTTCTATTGCCACAGGTTCATGAGATTTACAGAATAGACAATAGAGCACTTGCCCTGGAGCCTCGAGGTGGCCTGGTGGCATTGGGAGCGTGCCTTTTCTTGCCAGTCCCCGTTTGCAACCTTTGCTTCAGAATAAGCTGATGAATGTACAAATGGTTTAGGTTCTGATTTGGATACATAGAATATGCTGAGCCAACTACATCTATGAAATAACTACATACATGAAAAAAGAATGTAATATTTGCTTGAATTGTAAAAAATGACCGTAAATCTTGAGTATTAGTTCTTAATTAGTGGGTTGGCAAAAAAGTTTGTAATTTTTTGTAACATGAAGAAACTCAAACTTTCTGGCCTCACCCACTCCAGTGTTCTTGCCTGGAGAATCCCAAGGACAGGGGAGCCTGGTGGGCTGCTGTCTATGGGGTCACACAGAGTCGGACACAACTGAAACGACTTAACAGCAGCAGCAGTTTTCTTTCACCTTAATAAAATTATGGAGTTGACCATTGGTTTTAGAAGCTTTGGAAACTTTATTAGTATAATTTTGAGTGGGTGAAAGAGTTTTTGTGTTTTGTGTTTGTGGTCTAATACAGCTGTAGAAAAAGATACTAAAATATGAGCTCCAAAAAGGAAGAATGTAATATTTGCTTGAATTGTAAAAAATGACCGTAAATCTTGAGTATTAGTTCTTAATTAGTGGGTTGGCAAAAAAGTTTGTAATTTTTTGTAACATGAAGAAACTCAAACTTTCTGGCCTCACCCACTCCAGTGTTCTTGCCTGGAGAATCCCAAGGACAGGGGAGCCTGGTGGGCTGCTGTCTATGGGGTCACACAGAGTCGGACACAACTGAAACGACTTAACAGCAGCAGCAGTTTTCTTTCACCTTAATAAAATTATGGAGTTGACCATTGGTTTTAGAAGCTTTGGAAACTTTATTAGTATAATTTTGAGTGGGTGAAAGAGTTTTTGTGTTTTGTGTTTGTGGTCTAATACAGCTGTAGAAAAAGATACTAAAATATGAGCTCCAAAAAGGAAGAAACTTTGTTCTGTTGGCTGCTCTACTCAGTTTCTTGAATAGTGCCTGGAATATAGTAGGAACTTAGAAAATTATTAATTATTACTGAGAGAAAATAGTCACGTCTGTACATGTTTGATAACTGTATTTAATAACTTTTTGCACTTCAACATTGATAGGAAATGATGACTCTGCAAACGAATAACTGTTCCAGACGATGCAGAGAGCGCAGGAGCTGGCCCAGAGACTGAAACAAGAGCAGAGAATCCGAGAATTGGCTCAAAAGGGACATGACACTTCTAGACTGATTCAGAATCTAGGCAGTAAGCACAACTAGAATTTTATTTATAATTATAGTATTTTTTTAAGATTGAGAATAATTGCCTGTTTTTAATACCTTTAAACACTTGTTAACTAAATACTTTTTAAGGAATTTCAGACTTTGAACTAATGTAATTTTATAATGCATATTTGGCAAACTGCGTTAAGAGTAGAACTAAATAATGCTGAACTTTCCAATATCTTTTCACATATATTTTCTTAACATTTCCCTCACAATAGGTAAAATGTATACTTTTGTACCCATTTGTACAGAGTTGTCCATTGAGTAGTCTCCCTAAGTTCAGTAAGGGATAAAAATGCTGATAACTTTTTATAAGAAACTTCAGGCTAACCCTTCTAAATTTTTATTGCAGTGTTTACTTGATTAAACTAAAAGTCTTATATTTATTTACTTGCTGCTGTATCATTTTATCAGATAACTTATTTCTCTTGCCAGTTGATACAATACAAGTGGAATATAATGCCTCTACTAACAACATGGCAAACTCAAGACATGGCTTGGATAAAGTGAACAGTAAAATGAATACATATGTCAACTCTACAACCTCTCCCAGGAAGGACACTGGTGTGCAGACAGGTATTGGTTGATAAATTGTGATTTGGCTTAAAGTTTACTTAAAATAACAATTAAAATTAAGTTAAATTAATTTAAAGTTTAAAATTTAAAGGAATTTAAGGTTTTCAAGTAAGAGTTGGAAAATGAAGGTATCATCTCTTGGTTTTTAATTTCGCTATAGCAGCTTTATTAAGATATAATTTACATAGCATTAAATTAACCCCTTTAAAGGATACAATTCAGTGTTTTTTAAAGGATATAATTCAGTTTTTATATTCAGAGTTGTACAGCCATCACCATTGTTATTTTTTAGAACATTTTTACCACTCAAAAAGAAACTCTGTACCCATCTACAGTCATTCTTCATTTCCTTCTTCCTCTCTGTTCCTGGGCACCCACCAGACTACTTTCTGTCTCTAGATTTGTCTATTCTGGACATTCCATGTGATTGAAATCTTTTCTGTCTGGATTCTTTGAGTTAGCATGTTTTAAGGGTCATCTGTATTGTAACATAGGACAGTAAGTGCTTCATTCTTTTTATCACTGACCAGTTTTCCATTTTATGCATATTCCACCATATTTTGTTTTTATTCCTCCATCAGTTGAGAACATTTACTTCCACTTTTTGGCTATTAGAAATAATGCTGCTGTGAGCATTACTGTACAAATTTTTATGTAGACATAAATTTTCAGTCTCTTGTGGGACTCCGAGTAGCATTGCAAAGTCATAGAGTAACTGTATGTTTAAAGTTTTGAAGAACTACTAAACTGTCTTCCGAAGCAGCCATACTATTTTACATTCCCACCAGTGATGTATGAAGCTTCCAGTTTCTTTATATCCTCACTCGTACTAATTCTCATGGTTATGAAGTGCTCTCTCATCATGACTGCTGACATTCAGTATCTTTTCATGTGCTGCTTTTAAATTTTTACATAAGTAATTAAGTAATACCCATGTTGGGTGTCATTATCATAGGCTTACTATGAATCCTTTCAGCCCTCCACCTGTATGTCCAGGCAATTTCTTTTTTAAAGTCACTAAAAGAAAATAATTTCCAGTAACTTCTTGTTTTAAAATGTAAAATTGAGATATAACTGACATAACATTAGTTTCAGGTATATACCATAATGTTTATACTGTCAGTAGCACAGATTGGGGCTCCAAACAAGTATAAAGCTCTTTCCTGGGAGATAGCAGCAGGCTGAAGTGAGGCAGAGGTAACTGTGAGATGGGTCACTGTGAGAAACTCAGCAGGACTCCGGGTGTGTGCAGACCTGAGGCCGGCCCCTAGACCTTTTTCATGGAAAGATGAGTGTGTGAGTTTCAGTTTTGTTTGTCCAGTGCTCTGTGTTGGTAACCTGCCCGTAACCGTCTCTTCAGTTGTTTTAGTCTCATGAGACCTGGAACACAAGCCCCATTGGTTACAGTCCTGTGGGACCTGCAAGCAGAAGCCCTTGGCCACTAGAACCAGGTGATGTAGAGGTGTCCCCTCGTGGCATCTGCAAACCTTGGGACACCATACAAGCGTAGCATATACCCTTTTTGGGAAACGCTGCCTTGCTGTTGTCAGGCAGAGGAAAAATGCAAAGATTATATCTAATGACCTTCATTCCCTGAGAGCTTATCCATAGGCCCCTCGATGTGTGCCAAACTCAAGCCTTTCCTTCAGGCTAAACCTTTTGGAAAAGCAAGTAGGGATCTTTTTCAGAAAGACTGGTGGTTTGTTTAGCCTACTATTTATGCAGTGTCCTTGGGGTTGATACTCTGTCAAGAGCTGTTTCTCTGATTGTTACAGTTTCATGGGACCCAAGAACAAGGCCATGGGACCCTGGCCTCCAGACCCAGTCTGTCAAGGAGCAGCCACTGGGCAACAGCTGCAGAAACCAGGGCACCAGATGCTCACAGAAGTTCCCTGCCAGGAGATACTGGCTCTCTGGCCTGGGGTAAAGGGAGAGGGTGAAGATGGCATGCACCAGCTAGAACAAGGGGGAGGGAGAGTGCTAAGATGCCTCCTGCCACTCCCCTTGAAGCTTGGAAGTGTAATAGGGCAGGGGCGGCAAGGTGGAAACAACAGGCCTAGTGTTGTTTTTTTTAAAATAAAAGGTGATGCCCACCAGCCTCTTTCCACGCCCCCACTGTGAGAGTATTCCAGCAAGCCCGTAGATGTGTTAAGTTACATGCCTACCCCTTGGGCCAACGCTTCAACTAATTTTTTTTTTCAACCTAATTTTAAATGAGCTTCCATCATATCAGTGTGATTGGCTGCCTCTGCACTGGGCCTGGGGGTAGGTGATCCTTGAAGAGCTCTTTTTCCCTTCTGCTGTAGCTTTGAGTCTAGTTTTGGTTTTCATGTTAGATGTTTTGGGGCATTACTATTCTGTGCAGATCTTAAAAGTGGGGTTTCTCAGTGGGTTCAAACCCTTCGCTCCTTGGAGGAAAGCTCTTGAGTCTTGAGTTCCTTCCCAATTGTGGGTTGTAGCACAGGGACAGGGTTTATAGCTTGATTGTGGCTTAGCCTCTCTCACCTGCTTTGATGGTGGGGCTTTCTCACTTGCCCAGTAAGTAGGGGTCACCCAGCCAGTTTTTTAGGGTTTTTGTTTTAAGAGGAAATTATTCCATATGTACATATAGGTTCAGAGTGTTCATCGGAGGTGAGTTCAGTATCTTCATACGTCACCACCTTGAACTAGAGCCCTTCACTTTTAAACTAATTACCAGTAGGCCCTGCTATCAGTTATTTGTGGTCTTGGTAACTTAGACAAAAAAATTTGGCTTGCCATTAAGTAGGGGATAATACTCCTCTGGAAATAGGAGTTGGCTGGTACTGTATTACAGAAATCTGTTCTCTACATAACACTATTTTCTGCCAGTTAATCTTAGATCTTTCTTCAGTATAATGAGATTACCTACATCCTATGACAGGAAAGTAGAAGGGAATTTGAAAAAAGAAAGGGTTAAAGCAACCTGCTTAGTTATCTGAAATCATTCTGCTCATGAGCCCTTGGTATTTTTTTTTATAGTTAGCTCTTAGTGCAAAATCTGGTTTGGTCCCTTCTCTATGTCCAGAGTAATAACAAAGTTATATAAATCCTACACATCAACTAAAGTCAAAGTTTTTAAGGCCGTGAAATTATGTATATTATCACTGGGTGACTCTGAGGGAATGTAATCCATCAGCGTCCTCAAATATCAGTAATTAAAGATGACTTATTTAGAAAGGAATTATTTTCAAAGGAGTGGATATGTGGGAATACAGCAATAATGCTTTGACTGGTGCTAGTAGCAACTGGAGTGTTAGTGGAATCTAGAAGACAAGCGTTGGATAGAGGTAACTTTGAGGGGAACCATGACCTTTGGTTAAGGTAGTCAGCCTGAGGTTAGCTCATAGGGACTGGACAGTGGAAGAAATACCCTGAATTGTCTTTTCCCTTCCTGAAATCTGCATATGAACACTCAATAAAAACAGAAGCCCAAGGATCCGGAAAACCACCGATAAGGTTCTTACCAATCAGCCTGAGAGCAGGGTATAAATGGGTCTAAAGTGGCAAACGATATCCAGTATGAGAATGATGTGGGCTGGGCAGCCTTATTAGTCCTGGGGCAGCTCTAGCCTGGCATAACACATTTAGATTAATAAGTGGACTTTTTTTTTTAATGGGCAATCCAGACCTCCTTTGCTTATCTACTTGTGAATTTAAAATTTCAATCATATGTGGGAAAATAGCCTTTGTAAGTTTGAGGCTACCAGCTGTTGTGACAGTAGAGCATATATATATATATAATCATGAACATTATATAAGTTGTAAGGAAATTTCAGATGTCTTTTTTCCCAATGGTGAACTTAATCCTTATTTTCAAAATGGAAAAAAGTGAAAGGATATATGCAATTCAGGGATAGTCTGCTGGTATAGCATGATGGTACATGAAACATTAAAGAAATACATGAAATGCACTATCAGTAGCAATCAACATTTCCCTAAAAATTATAATCTTAAATTTCTAAGTGAAAACCAGACAGTCCTGTTTGGAAGTTTGGTTTAAAAAGTGATCTCTATTATGTGATGCCAAGAATGAATCATCTGAGATTTTGATATGTGCTACAGGTTGAATGACCCTTGAAGGCCTTACGCTGAATGAAATAAGCTGGAGTTGAGGGGAGGGGGCAGTTGTGCAGGGAGGCACAAATGTTGTATGTTAATAGTTTCACTGGTATAAGGAATCTAGGGTTGGATTAAACAAATTCACGTACGGATAGTAGAGTGAGGTTGCTGGGGTTTGGGAAGGAGGTGGAATGGGGAGTTACTGCAAAGTGGGTGCAGGGTTTCTGTGGGAGATGTTGATTGGTTCTGGAATTGTGTGGCCTCATGGGTGTGCTTGGTACCCTGAATTGTGCACTTAAAAAGGCTTTAATGAAAGTTTAGGGAAATTAGAACTCTTGTGCCTTATCGGTGAGAATGTAAAATGGTTCAACTGCTGTGGCAAACTTTGTGACACTGCTTCAGAAAATTTTAAATACAATTACTGTATGGTCCAGCAGGTCCACTTATGGGTGTATACCTAAAACAGCTACAAAAAGTGAGGTCTTGAATACAGAGAGGCAACACAGGTGTCCCCTATAAAAATGTGGTATATACCCAACAGAAAATAATGGCGTATGTGTCTACAGACACACAAATGGTATATTACTCACACTTAAAAAAGGGAGGAAATTCTGACATATGCTACAGCTTGGATGAACCTTGAGGACATTATGGTAACTGAAATAAGTCACAAAAAGACAAATACCTTAGATTCTACTTGTGTTTATAGTGGTCAGAATCATACAAGGTAGGATGGTGGTTGCCACCAGGTGGCAGGAAGGGGGAAGTTGTTGTTTAGTGGGTATAGAGGTTTTTCTTTATTGGAATGTAATTGCTGTACAATGTTGCATTAGTCTGTGCTGCACAACAAGGTGAACGGGCCACAGGCCATAGGTATGTAGGTATCTCTTCCCTCTTGAGCCTCCTTCCCACCTCCCCCATCCCACCCCTTTAGGTCAGTACGAACACTGAGCTGAACTCCCTGCTTTACAACAACTTTAGAATTTATTTTCAAAACAAAGTTTTTGAGGGCAATTTTAATACCTTTGAAAAAATGGTTAAGATAAGTTTTGCATTATGTATATTTTACCACAATTTTAAGAAAAATTAATCACCTGAAACTTTTTTTTAGATGACTTAAATATAGGAGTATTTACCAATACAGAATCACGCTGTGGATCAGTATCAGAGAGGGAAATTATAAACTGTTCATCCCCTGAGATTGCTACAGAATTTAATGAACAGTTTAACAAGCAAGAACTAGTAAGTCAGATTAAAGGAGCCAACTTAGAAAAAGAAAACAGTTGGTCTAATGACCAGTGTAATCAGACCACAAGAACGGAGAAGCAAACAAAACAGTGAAGAAATGTCCTAAAAGACCTGATTGGAACAAAAACAAGCCACTCAGAAGGTATATTCCAGCGTCAGAAAAGTACCCTAAACAACTTCAGAAGCTGAGAGAAGAAAAAAAGCTAAGAAGGCAGATGGAACTGCTTCATTTGTTTGAAAGAAGTAATCCTGGACAAATCTCTCAAAATAGAGGCACTTCACCAGAAGTTCTTGATTCATCTCAAGAAACTGAGCCAAGTTTCAGGCGGCAGCTAGTCAGAAAGGTAAAGCTGTTCTAAAAATTATTTTTTAAAATGCATTGAAGTTTTCAGAATGAGACTACAGTTCCTCGCATGCATGTTTTGACAAGGAGAAATTTGCTTTAGTTTATTTTACACCAGGGGTCAGCAAACTATGGCCCACGGGCAAAATACTGAATGTGCAGAAGCAGGCTGCAGATGTAGTAACTGCCGCCTGCTATTGCACATGCAGTATTTTAGGGACACATCCATGCTCATTCTTGTGTCTGTGGCTAACTTCATGCTGCAAGAGTTTTATCAGAGTAATTGCAACGGACACCACATGGCTTACAAAGCTGAGTTTACAGAGAAAATTTACACTTAAACCCTGTATAGGTTAATAGTATTCTTTATTCAAATACCCATTCAAAACTCTTTTTTATAGTCTGTACATATAGAGCTTCCCAGGTGGCTCAGTGGTAAAGAATCCACCTGCCAATGCAGGAGACATGGGTTCAATTCCTGGGGTGGGAAGATTCCCCTGGAGAAGGAAATGGCAACCCACTCCAGTATTCTTGCCGGGGAAATCCCATGGACAGACGAGCTTGGCAGGCTAAGTCCAGGAGGTTGCAAAAGAACTGGACACAACTTAAAGACTAAAACCACCAAACAGTGACAATGATTATTTGAACCAGCACTCTTTGAGAGAAATATAATCCATATATCCAAATGGGCAAGGTCTTTGGTTTCTCTGACTGGAGAAATACCTATTACCTAGTATCTGTTGCTCAAATCATTGTTTGAAAACATTCTACAAGTAAACCACTACAATTATTTGTGGGGATATATGGAAATACTATTATTTACTCCTTTCTACATTTGTGTATCCATCATATAGGAAGAAGAACCTCTGATAACTAATTGTTTTAGCAGGGAAAGGTATGTTATGGTTTTCATTGCTACTGAGCACTTTCTATGTGATATAAAGGTCAGCCTAAGCAGGAATGTGACATTTTATATCAGCTCCAGATTTAACAGTGTTGATTTTCCAGATGTCAACAGTGGAATAGACATTCTCCTTGGATTGAGAGGAGAAGGAAATGACTGGTTAGCAATTAGAAAATAACCAGTGGTAAATTTAGAATCGTTAAGATTTTTATTCTCTGCTTTTGGGTATGAACCATCTGGTTTAGAGTTGTCTCTGAATGTGGCTCTAATAGCAAGTTTACTTCAGGTGGCTTATGAACATTAGGCTCAGATCAGGTAGCATTGATCCTCAGAAGCTAGTAAATTTGTTTTCTGTTCTAGAGTGTGTCTGTATATGTATATCCTCAGCAAGTGGTAATAATGCCCATATTAATCCTGTTTTATTGGCCTATTTTATGAAAAATCATCATAAAACTCCGTTTATACATAGTGTTCCCTAAGATAAGTACATTCAGAATAGACTGAAATGTGACTGAAGAATAGAAAATGCTTAATCTAAAATAAAAGACACAATAGTTGATTAAAGCTTAATTCCTTTATTGTGCTTTTGGGAAAATACAGGTCTCAGTCGCCACCAATTCCGGCAGTGAAAAGCAGAACACAACAAACTCAGACATTAAAAAACAGTAATTACAAAAGAGAGAATCTGATCTCTGGACACAGTGAAACAGAATTATCACCTGGGATTTCTGACCCATTTCACTTTATTCCGTATGTCCGAACCAATGAGGTCTACTACCTGGACCCAGATGCACCCCTGTCTAGGCCTGTAACCCAGGACCCTCAGCACCAAAATGCACATGGTAAGTCAGTGTATCCCCACCCTAAATCCAAAATCCAAAGTAGTATTGAGTACACTGTTTTACCCCAGGAGGGGTAGGATTTCACTCTTTTGGAGTCAACTATAAAATTTTGTATTGAACACGTATTACTTAAGTTGGTGCTTTCCTAGGGTATAAATTAATGAACCCCTAGAAAATTATAGCATAGGGCTATTTCATAGTATCAGAAATGTATTTGATTTTTGTCATTTACATCCTGTCTCACCTCAGACCAAGAACAAGAGCTATTTGCCTCTGACCATCTCAGGGACCCACCTCTTAATCCTAACTTGGTGAAAAACAGGGATCGACAACAAGCAATCCTTAAGGGACTATCAGATCTGAGACAGGTATGAGTCTTTCAAAAGTGTAGGTGTGACCATACTCTGGCGGAGGACTCTGATAGAATGGCTAAGCAGCTACTTAAGCCTAACTGATGGATTACATGACTCAGGTCACCTCTTTTCTTGTATTTGATTCACACTGCCATCTCTAAGAGTCTGTCTTTCCAGCATGAAATCATGAGACATGAGTATTAAAACAATTTTATTGAATGAAAATGCATACATTTGAAATGGCAAAGCATGATCAATAAGGCCCAAAAACCAAAGGCAGAAAATAAGTACAGTTGTGAATTCTTAGTAATGCAGTTCACAGTTTTTAAAAATCAATGTGTTGGCTGTGTTTAGAACAGAGCATTGACATGAGACCCAAAGGGCACTATATACTCAGTGTGAAATTACATGTATTGTCTTACCAGACTTTTTCTCCCAGACCAACTGTGACTCATTACCTTGCTCAGGTAAAAAATCCAATATTTAAGTCTATAACTTTTCTCTATCAGGTAGCCTTGAAGAAACACCTGTTGCTGTGCTTTAAAAAATGACATACAAAACTGCATTTGCAGTTAGTTTTGATTCACAGTATACTTTTCCCAAATAAACTGTAGTTTTAGGAGTACCTTTTCCATGTCCAGTCATTTACAAATGCCTCCTCTATTTTAAGTTGTTGATTCAAGTGTTTGTTAACAGTTTTTTTCTATAAAGCTAAAAATCACCCCCACTAATACAGGATTATCAAGAATCCTTTAGCTTTTTTACATGTTAGCATTGGTTACACCTAGATTGAGTTTTGTAACTCAAGCTCGGTAATTCACACAGATTTTACTTACATTACCTTTCAAAATGACTAGCATACTCTAGAGGAGACAAAAGTTGTGCGGTTAAGAGAAAGAATGTAATATACATACACCTTCACCTATACAGTCACCATGTCTTATTTTAGCACAGGGCCTTGTGCCAGCCACTAAGGTTAATGCAGTCAGCATATACACTGGATATTAAGGGAGACTCATGATCTTTTTAAGCCATTTGAGGAAAAGGTAAGGGGTGGCACCTCTTTAAGGAAGGCCATCTCTATTGGTTTTATGCTAAAAATATGAAGACAGTCTTACAAATCTATAATAGCTATCTATATATATTAAGTACAGTATCTGAGTCAGAAAGTCTGGTATAAAAATTGAAAACATGTTTTCAAAGTAAATATAGAATAGGGTTAATTTGCACACCTTACTAACAAATCAATGTGATTTCAGGGCCTTCTCCAGAAGCAAAGAGAGTTGGAAACTAACCTCATGCCTTTAGCTGCAAATCAAGAAGAGAATTTTAGTTCTTCGTTTTAAATGTAGAAAATTAAATCCTTCATTTGTGTTCCAAATTATAAAATGTGGTTGTTGCTGAACTGTTTTTACAAGTAGCCTAAATTTATTTTTTAAATGCTTATTTAAAACTTGTACATTATGTAGAAAAATGCTGTGTATGTATATTATGTATTTAAAACAATAAAACAGTTTCATAAAAGCACAGTTAAGAAAAAGTTACCTGCTCTGTCACAATGTGGATATTTATCTACTTACCTTAACACAGCCTGGAGTTTACAGATAATGTTCTTCCACACTCTACATGTAGGCTTACTAATTGAAACACCACTTATCTATTATATTCTATAAAAAGAGTTTGAAGAGTAGGACCTAAAAGTTCTTTTAGTGGCCAAAGGAAGGTCTGATGTCTCACGTTACTAAAATAGCCCAGACTCAGCTTAGGCTTATGAGGAAGTTTTTTTTAAGTCCTTTGATGACTTTTATTGTAGAAACTATAGTTTTTAAAAACATCTACAAGTTTGTATTAGTAATGAAGAAGCATTTTTTTAAACCAATACATGTGGATTCAAAATTTTTATCTCCACCATGTACTTTGGTACAGCACTTAAGTGCTTACTTACCACCTGAAAAATATACATACATTTTTTTCTAACAATTTAAAAACCTGTAGCAAAGTTGGTTTCAAACTGTTAAACTGATTTTGGTTAAGTCTAAGGACCACACAACCACTGAAAAAAATAAAAGCTTGACCAAAATTTTAGTAACAGGCACAATTACATGGTTAAGTCTAAAGATAAAAAATAATGCTGCCTGGTATTAAGTACATAGTTTTATAACCTAAATGAAATTGCTTTGTTCGATAAATCCTGAGGTATTGAGCCAAAATCCTGGAAATATTTATTAACATCACTGGCTTATACCTGTGTAAAAACACTATACAAAAGCTTAAATAAATACAATAGTTGATACATCATTTCAGCAAAAGTATTTGGGATAATCTGACATTAGAGGAAGAAAAGTAAAGCCACTACTGTGTACTATCCTTTTGCAAATATCCTAGTTTTATATATAAAACAAGCTTCAATTTGAAGCCAAAGTACAGATGACATATAAAGTGTAAAACTTAGAGGTGCCAACATGAGATAATTCAAGTACAATATATGTTAAAAATATATATATTTATTTCAATTTTCAGAGGCTTCAACTGTTACAGGCCATCATGATTTAAATAAGAGGGAGAAAAACCATGAGAAAGGAAACCTTTTGTTTAGAGAAAGAAATATAAATTGTTATTTCACTTTTAAGAAACAGAAAAAGTCTGTAACAACCTCTTTTTAAAAATTACTATAATTATTTCTCTTTTGAAAACGGCCTGCAAGAATCACTTTTCCACCAACTTAATGGAGATGGAGAGTTCTCTCTATCCAAGCTTTAGTATAAGCAGATAAAAAGTCATTTTCACTTTCTTGAGTCTGACTTGATGAAAGGGCATATGGTGTGCCCAAAAATGTCTGATGAGTGAGAACATTAAAGTGACTAAACTGATGGGACATATTTAATCGACTGTGATAAACCTGAAAGTTGCTATATGAATCTTGTTCAGCTGAATTACTGTTCTCTCCTTCAGAGCATACTCTATTAATAGAAGCTCTCTCTGCAGAATCAATTTGATAAGTCTCATCTTCTAATAAACTTTTTTGCAAGTCAAGAGACGATTGCAACTCAATTTGAATATTCTTTTTTTGATCTGTTCCACGTGATCCTTTGGTCTCTTTCTCCAATATTTCTGAATGAAAATTGCTGCATACTTCTATTTGTGAGATTTCATCCCCTGAATCCAGAGACATATCCTCTTCATCCTTTTCATCGTTTTCTATAAGAGCTACATTTAAAAAACAAAAAGTCCTCCTCTATTGAAATACACAATTTGTTTAAGTTTTAAAATTATACACTACTCACACAATATAATGCGTCAGGGTCTGCAAGTCCACAATCCCTTAAAGCTTGGTCTTCTGCCACAAGTTCACTTAGTCACAACACTCACACTAGGTGTGAATGTCCAGATAATCCGATGCTAAAAGCTTCTGCGAAATGTGTTCACGTTTAATGTTGGGAAATCCCAACTCCCAGCTCCAAAGGGGTTAATGTCAAAACAGCATCTAAAGTTATACGGTAATTCAGTATTTGACAAGACAAATATAAAATAAAAATTCTGACATCTAGCTTCACTGGATTACTACTAAATTGGTTAGCTCTATCAAATGTTCGATCATCTCTGCTTTTCCTCGAAAACAAAAAGTACATCTTTCATTTTACATAAAACCTGGAACCAAAGCAGAGGCCATCTCACAAAAGACTAAAGCTATTGATATTTCTACTACTTTATCATTAAACTGCTTTAAATCACAACAGAAGCCAGTAGTACTTACAGTACCTCCAAAGAAAATGCTTACTCATATTAGTATGCAGTCTACCATTAACAGCTTACAACAGACTACAGTATAAATGAGATTTTGTATATTCTAAGTAAAAGAATGATAAATGCCTTGAAACACTTCCCCTGAAGCTGTTTACACTGAGGTGAGCAGTTTCAAAATAAGTTTTCATTATATGAAATCAAAGCAAAACCATTCTTTTTCTGTCTATCTTAAAGAAAATGAAAACTACTGAAAAGTTACCTGACTGTGACTCAAGATTCTCATTAGCACCAAGCAATGGAAGGTTTTCTTCTGTGATTGAGTTGTGATAGCCCACAAGGTTTTTAAAATTTTGCATGAAGTCTTCAGCAGATGCAACCACTATTCCATTATCAGTATAACTAGAAATCATCTTGATACTCTTTTCTAATTTGGGGAGAAAAAATGTTGACTATAAAACACTTGAAAATATAAAATGATAATGCCTGCCTGCAGCCCTCAAAAAACCCTTTCCTCCACATTTTCATAAATAACCCACACAGTGCCACAAAATCCTTTCATCCACGTTCCTGTATTCATAGTAGAAAACTTAAGAGCATTTGCTTTACCTGTTAAAAAGACTATGTGTCGGTGCTGTATGTTCTGAGCCTGAAGTCTGATAAGGCAATCCAATTCAGGAGCATTTCGAGTTTGTGAATCACAATTGTGGTATGACAAAATTTCAACCAGATGTTTCTTCTGATAGACATTCAGTAGCGTCAACAGACTTAGAGCTTTAGCATTCAATCTGTGAAATTAAGTAGTTCAGTATCTGGATCTCCATCCATCTCTAAAATTTACAGCATAATTTCTCAACAGAGGCAACCGATCACAACCACACTGCTTAGCTCACTGCCTGACGTATGGGTGCTTCTGAGTTGAGGAAGAGTAGAAACTGCAATCCCATGTTTAAGGGCTTTCTCTGGGTCCAAAGCCTGAGGACCAGTTTACTCAGTTCAGACAAAAATCTCAACTTACTAAATAAATTTCACTTCTCTTCAGCTTCACTAATTTAGAAATGAATGAAAGGCATTAAAAGGACAGAAAGATATAAATCTTTCCTTCAAAAAGAACATGGCTCTAAGCTATCTCTCCCTCCAGACGTAAGGCAACCTGTGGTAGAAATTATTGGCTGTTGTCAGGAAGATGAGGGTACTAACTTGAACAGGTTATACCTTTGGGCCTCAGTGTTAGTTATCTCTTATAAAAGATTTGCCCAATGCCTACACTTCACATGATTTGAACGTTTTTAAAAAATTCAATGAAAATTAATTTAAAATTATTTAGGCCTGAATTTCCCTGATTGTGCGCCATGGAATTTCAACAGGTACAAGAAGAAAAAAAAAAGTTTTGTGGCCTATGGTTTGGAAATGCTGACTGACAGAATGTAAAATAGTATCCTTAACTACAGTTTCTCAGATCCTCAACTGTGTAAATAAGGACATTATATGGACTCTAGCAGTCATCTGAGTACAACCATCATTTGCAGAGCCTCTCAAGGGACTAGTTACTATTCCAAGAATCACACTTTGACAAGTGACTTCTGGACATGTTAGAAATCACTTATTTACACAAATTAAAGAACTAATCATAGAACCCCTTATGTCAAAATTAATCCTTGTCTCATGTGTAGTGTTATTAGAGTAACTGGGATAGGACCTGACCTCTAGCATATATACAGTTCCTTGGCATATATACAGTTACATTTAAAAAAAAATTGCTGTTTATATATGAAATGAATATATATATATGAATATATATATGAAATGAATGCTCATTTTATAATTCTAAACCCAAATGGCAAAGGTCATATAAACTTTGGCAAACCTCTACATAAACAAGAATACCATTTTGGCTGGCAAAAGATACCTATGACAACGGAGCAGCATCTATCATCCATAAACATATAGAGAACAAAATTCTGTGAACACAATGTTGAAATCAACAACCAATACAGTTATTTTTCAAACCTTACCTGCCCAGTTCCTTTAGTTTTTTCTGAAATTTACAGTGGACTTTCCATTGCCATTTTCCTTCTGGAGTCTAAGTTCTTCGAGGAATGTCAAAAAATTTTTAAGGTTCTCTGTTAGAGACAATGAAATTTATTTTAAATTCAATAAATAAATCACTCCACAACTGAATTATGGAAGACATGTTTGCTGATATTATGTAGGAACACCTAATTTCCTATGTGGTGTTTTCTCTTTTTTCCCCCCTCAAAGGGAGACAGATCTAGGGACCTCTCTGAGATCCAATAAAATAAAATCTACACACAAAAAAACAAGTTTAACAAAAATCAAAAGTAATCTAAGTAAAGTAGGTGCAGAGAGCCCGCTTTCTGCCCGATTTATTTAGAGGAGCCATTCACAGAATGAAAGAACGCAAACAATCTGTGTAATGAACATTCCAAAAAGCATGGCAATTACCTGTGACTGGCAGAAGGGACAATACATGAAAAAGTACAAGTGAGTCACTTACGAGAAAAACCTAGAGAAGACACAAGTTACATGCTTAAAAGAATAAATCTTACCAATTGTGATTACTTCTGGATTTAGAATGGATTCATCAGAAACAATAAAACCTCCAGATACAAATAATTCATTGTATGTATGATTTTTAACATCATCCAGACTATCAACACCAGCAAAACTAACACAAGGGAGCTTCTTTAACATCACCAAACAAGGTACCTATTTAAATACGAAAATAAAAATACAAGTAAGGAAAGACTAAAGTGTGAAATGTACCAGAAACGTACTGTGGCTCACCTGTACTAGTTAGTGTGCTGCCTCTGAAAAGTCAAATGCAAAAATATTTACATTTTTTCCAAATATACAAACTAACATGTACTGGGCATCTATGTTGACAGAACACTCTAAGGAAAAGGCACTTATAACAGACCTGGAAATTCATCATTCAGAATGATGAATGCTAACTTGTCCTGCTCTGTGAGTACTGAGAATTCAAATGAGGCAAGAGCCTGGAACAGTCATGAAAGACTTCAGAGAGCAGTGGCGCTTGACACAGGCTCCCAAGGCTAGCTGCTGCTGCTGCTGCTAAGTCGCTCAGTCGTGTCCGACTCTGTGCGACCCCATAGACGGCAGCCTCCCGGCTCCTCTGTCTCTGGGATTCTCCAGGCAAGAACACTGGAGTGGGTTGCCATTTCCTTCCCCAGTGCATGCAAGTGAAAAGTGAAAGTGAAGTCGCTCAGTCATGTCTTGACTCTCAGCAACCCCATGGACTGCAGCCTACCAGGCTCCTCCGCCCACGGGATTTTCCAGGCAAAAGTGCTGGAGTGGGGTGCCACTGCCTTCTCCGAAGGCTAGATGGGGCACCCCCCAACCCAAGGGACAGGGGACTGGTTTGGCAAAGAGGGGGTATGAACAGGTTTTCTAAGGACATATGAATGAAGGTGGTAACAATAGAGTCCGCAGACCCAGTGGCATTCAAGGAGTCAATGTTCTTACTCTTGACTAAGCAATAGGGAAGATATGTGATAGGCCTCAATTTAAAATTTTGCAGAGGTACAAATAGGAATCCCATAAGTCAATTCACAGAGCATAGTGCAGGTCCTAGATGTCCTAAGCTCGAAGATTTACCTCCTTTAAAACTTAACAATATTTATAAAACAAACAGCTTCAGTCTCAAAGATAGCAGAGATTTTTTACAACCAAAGTAAGGAATTCAGTGTAATAGTCTACCTTGTGAATGAAACCTGCAATGTCTTCATTTTGAATAATAATCAATAGTTTATCTAATTCTGATCTTCTTTCCAAAAACTGTTCTGGGTGACACTCTGTATTGCCTAATTTGATAAGATACTCCTGTTGAAAAGAAAAAACAAACTAAATCAACATTTGAAAGTCTTCTTGCAAACATCCATTTTACACCCGAAATGCAAGATACACTGGTTATATTTAACTACTACTGGACTATAATTAATGATGACCTTTACACCAGGGTCCTCAGAGATCAAGGCCACTCTTAGAGAAGACTCTGAAGCTCAGAGCTTTCATGGTCACAATCACAGCATTACAAATCTTGTGCAGTCAAAGCCAAGTAAATGCCAGCTGGGGTAGCAGAACGGAAGAATGGATTAGCCCAGGTTTTTAACTTAGTACTTATTCTGGGCAACCACTCCCTCACTTCCATTTTCTCCTCCTTTTAAAGCAGGCCCTTGATTATCTGCAGCAGTTACCAGTATATTCTTTTAAAGTTACAAAGCACTTTTCCAACTGCTGAAGCTCATTTAATTTACAACCACCCCAAGATCATTCATACAGAGGTTCAATATGTACAGTGGTACTTACACATTAATTAGCCCTGCCTGTCAAGTCTACACCTTCAAACAGACTCTCCCAATAATGCCTCCTACCATGCTGCTGACACAGTGCTACCTTTCAAAGGACACAAGATAACCAGTCCTGGCAGCATTCTCTGCTTGCTGGGGGAATCCTGAACCCTGAAGCAAAAGGCAGGATTCTGAAGGTCACATTCCTCATTCCAGACGCAGGAGCAGCTGCATTTTCCCGTGGTTGGCAGGGCTGGTTAGAGAACCGCAAACCTAAACCCAGCTCGCCCCATCAGTGTTTAAGAGCTGTCTACAAGCGTCACACCCAAAGTCGTTTCTGTGTGGCCCTTGAAGCATCTTCTATGTTGTTTCATTTTACTCTAGCCTCTACAGCCTCTAGAGAGCCCAGAGCAGCTTACCATCAAGTTATGAAAAAGGAAATTAGTGTCTAATAGAGCTGCTTGTAATTTTTGATCTGTTTACACTAAGAAGCTTTAGATGCAAGTTTGTTTTATATAAGAGTATAACTCATAAAGCAACAAATCATTTTGATTCCAGAAATATTCAGGAAGTTTAAAATTTTATTCATGAAGTCCTATACTCTTAACATTTTGCAAAATTTCCAATGGGTATTTATTAAAAGAATTAAATTCTGATCTAATTTCTTTTTATTTTTAAAATACACATCCTTTTTCTCTTCTGCATAAAATAAATAACAGAAATATGATTTACTCTAAACCATAATGGATTAAAACCACCATTCATAAGTAAATACATTTACTCTAAGTGTTTTACAATCTTTAAAATACAGTGGGAGAGGAGCTACGCTGAGCACACTGGGGACTGTACCCAACGCACTCTCACTGAGCTCCACGCCAATGTGCAGGATGGCCCCAGAGACATGGGAACATGTTGCTGGGGGTGAAAAAATGTTGAGAAGCTCAACCCTTAAACATACAGGGCAAAAATGCAACCAAGAAATTCCTGAAAAATCTGGTTTCATCCTCCCAAGGAACTACATGGAATGAGTAAAGGCAACATGCTGAGGACTTGGCTGCCTCCACTTCTATGCTCTTCACCTTCCCCTGAGCACATCAGGTCAAGTATGCCAACATCAGAGATCCTCAAACTGACAAAGGCTCGGGGCATGTCAAAGCATGGAGTTTCTGAGGCACGCTGGGCTGTAGGTCACTTACAGTCCCTTCTGCTTCCTCTTAACTAAAAAAGGAGAAGCTCATCATGGTAAATAAATTGCATAAACGAGAGCAGGCATATTTTAAAAACTAAGGCATTCCTTTACTAAGGAAAACTAGGGCTTGCTTCCCTTGTGAGCTCAGCTGGTAAAGAATCCACCTGCTATGAGGGAGACCTGAGTTTGATCCCTGGGTTGGGAAGATCCCCTGAAGAAGAGAAAGACTACTCATTCCAGTGTTCTGACCTGGAAATTCCACGGACTATACAGTCCATGCAATTGCAAAGAGCTGGACACAACTGAGCGACTTTCACAAAAACAATGACACAAACAAGGCATTCCCTTAAGGAATTAAAATGCTATACAGTTTAAAGTGAGTGAAAGTGAAGTCACTCAGCCGTGTCTGACTCTTTGCGACCCCATAGACTACAGCCTACCATGCTCCTCCGTCCGTGGGATTCTCCAGGCAAGAATACTGGAGGGGGTTGCCATTTCCTTCTCCAGGAGATCTTCCCAACCCAGGGATTGAACCCGGGTCTCCAGCCTTGCAGGCAGACGCTTTACCATCTGAGCCACCAGGGAATACTAACTGGCTAACTACTATTACTAATGACTAGTTAACCACTAATACAATTGTCCCATGTGTTAGAATTACATCTGTCTCTATGTGGGTGTTTTTTTTTAAATCATCTGCCTGAAATGCTAGTCCACTCCATAGCTTGAATACAAAAATGATTCCCTGCAATAAAGAATCTTTCATGATTGCTAAGTTTTTCAGAATCATGTTTATGATCAATAAGGGCTATAGGGAACCCTGGCACGACCAGCACACATCAATAACAGAAAAAGATGCCCCCATCAGGTCACCCTGGGCGGTTCTGTCCTTCTATATGGAAGTCATATGGCTGGTAAAACCCATGAGGTAAACCGTGACAACTCACTTCTCTGCATCTCTCCCTCTGCTGTGTTAAAAAGCCCAAGAAACATGTAAAATCTTTGAATCAATAATGTAAAGGTATGGCAATATGTATGCAGTTAGTCTTTAAAGTGACACTACGCAAAATAAGATTCAAAATTCTAAGATGTTTAGATCATAGGTTCTGAATTTAGTTGAACTTACTAGTCTTTTACTCCACTCTGCATTAAATTATGAAAAATAATATGGTCAGCATTTAAAAAACAAAAACAACATCCATTTTATAGAGGTCAGACTCTACAAGTTTAGATAGCATTATGATTACCTTCTCGTTTAGTTACCTTTATTTCTTTACAGAGAACACTCTCCTCTTCTTCATGAATATAAAATTTCACAGTATTTTTCTGGACATCTTTCATGATTTTAACCAAACTGTTAAATACTTCAGGTTCTAACTGGCTTATAAAATCTGAAAAAGCTGGCTGGGCAGAAATGTTTACATCATTGGGCGATTTTGCTGGTTCTTTTTCTACTGGTTCCCGGGCAACATCACCAGGTTCGGCATGACCAGAAGTCACCAGTGGCTCTGTGGCTTGCTGTGGCTGGTTCACAGCTACTTCAGCTAAACCCAAAGCTGAAGAGGAATGCTGCTGAGAGCTGGCATCTTTCAAAGGGTCGCTGCCAAGTAGTTCAAGATGGTGTTTACTGTTGAAGTCGCTTGAGGAAACTGGAATGACATGCCTTCCCGGAGGACCAGTGCTATCTTAGGACAAGAATCATTAAGACTGACTGGTGGCAAATTCCCACTCTTGGCTGATGCTTTGATAATAATAGTATTTAGTTTCTCATGCAAGCCATCTACAAACTCCTGCACACCAGCTTTGGAAGTCTTAGAATATATGAACTCGGAAAGCCGTTTCATCTTCTCTTGCGTTGAAAATACAGGTGTGGAAATTCTACTGACATATGAAACATTCTTTTGCTTCAGAATCTCTTCTATCTTCCTAGAAAAGAGATTATACTCTCCTAGCACTGTCCTCTCTGTGGTCTCGCTCGCTGTGGGCGGCTCTGGGGCTGGCACATACTGCTCCTCCACTGTCAGCACCTGACCTGTCAACACGTCCTCCTCAGTGGTGCCCTTCAGTGTGTCTGTAAATGGAGAGGATGGAAACTGGTAATCAGAGCTTCTCTGTCTACTTATTACCCGGGGGTCATTAGGAAAGGCCTCCTGTGGTGGCAGACACACCAGCTGTTCTTCTGGTGATTTCATACCTATACAGGAAGAGTTTATTATTACAAAAGCAATCCAATATTAATGACATCTGAAAATACAAACTCATAAATAAGGGGGAAAAAAAAGCCCAGGTCAACTATATATTTAGAATAAACTATGTACTGGAAGGCAGAGTAAAAATCTCAAATAACGGTATGACCCGATCACCTATGCACCCTTATTTTATGGCTGCTTTTTGTATTTCAGTAGCTCAAATGGCAAGTCTGAATGTTACTTTCTTTGATTACTTTTGAGGTACTCAAACAAATGCCAATTTAACATCACTACACATTAAGTCACTTGTTTACTTCTGCTTCCCTACCTTTCCGTACACCTGACTCTAACTTCGGACATGTTTTAATCACAATAGTTAGTTGCAACAGCTTGTTCAACCCCTATAATCTTTGTAAAGTAATGCCCACTACTGTGGTAACACCTTCTTAATATGAAAACTTTGAGTGTAAGGCAACTGAAAGAACATCAAGCTGAAATGCTGTGGGAATAGTTGCATTCAGGATCTAGGATAATTAATTTTATCTGTTTTCATATTTGCTCTCACATATGGGGCTGTTTACCTACGGGGTTGCATAGTGGATTTGCTACAATGTTAGCGACTTATCAGGGAAAGAAAGGCTCAATAATACAGGAAGAGAACATATTTCATAACTGCATTAACAGTAATGCTTTTTGATAGCACTTTAGTATTTTTATTTCGTTTAGAAATAATTCCAAGAGAAATCATAATAGCTATTACCCCATTTGAGATGAAGAGATCATTAAGCTAGCTAATGCTAATGGAATTATAACTTTTGATTCTTGACAACTAGCTCAATCCGTAAGAACATAAATCCTAAATTCTTCCCCTCACAAATCCTAAATTCAACCACAGTATGCTTTTGAAACTACATTGCAAAATAGGCATCCTAAACCTCTCTGTAAAAAACAAGGGGAAAATATGTTTAACAGCAATTTACAGTAATACTTTATTTCAGTAAAGACAAAGTTTTGTTATTTTTGTCTTCAAGTTCCTATTACATAATTTTCTCTTTCAAAATATTCCTAATTTTTCTTAAATCTTAGCCAATATTCCCTAACAAATTGCTACTACAGTATATAAAATGTTACCTCTAGATCAGAAAGTCCACACAGAGTTTTAGTTTTCAAAACTGTAGTACTTTTAAGATATAGTGGGATCCCTATTAAAGTTTATACCCAGGTATAGCAGTGTAACTTCTCTGTATAAAACTCAGTCTTGATTTCCCCCACACTCACACTTTTGTAAATGTTTAAACAGCTCATCAGCATTTAGTTTATGACATTTCTCTACCAACCCCAGTGGTTACCATGAACCACTGCACCCATTAAGTACTGCAAAGGCACCTGTCAGCAGGATATGAAGACCATTCAGGAGGTCTGTAGGTAAAAGGGAAGGAGAACAAAATATCCAGTGTACCAGTTCAGAATTACAACTGTATGAAACTGATAAACCAGAAAAAAATTCAAGTTCCATAAACAAATTTAGGAATCTGAACACATTTCTTAAATCTGCAGTATGGCATTTAGTGGACATATGAAATGTCAGGATGGATACATAAGAAAATGTAATGAGGAAACCCTTGGTGATCCAGTGGTTAGGACTCTTACTGCCAGATCAGATCCCTCCCTAGTCAGGGAAGTCAAGATCCCACAAGCTGCACAGTGCAGTAAACAATAAATACGTCTGTAACTAACGTTAATTGACTGGATGAAACAACATGTGTGGCCTAGGGTTGGAAGACTGAAGTATTTTTGTACTTCTTTAACATGTACCATGTCAAGTATCTGATTTATTTAATTTTTAATTGCATCCCATAAAACAGATCAGTTTGGGAGGGCATTTAAAAACTTCTGAAGGAAAAAAAAAAGGCTTCTGAATGGTTTATTATTAAAAATACTTGATATACATTCTCCCAGAGTTTTCCGCTATAGTTAGGACCAAGAAGCTTATTCTTGAAGGGCTATGGATAAAGGAAATGTTTTTAAATTGAAATATAACTTAAATTCATTTGAGGAATTTTCCATATTAACTAAACCAAATTCCCTTTTGAAAATGCAAATGATCACCATCTATTTTGTACAGATTCCCTATTTTTATTAAGATCGAAAATTTCATTATTTTAAAAATTCTTCATAAATGATTTAAAAGAAATACATGTCAATATCATAACAGTACGTTTTCTACTGCCTATCACTCAAGCGTTGTGGCACTTGGCTTTTAAGTGCAAGGAGAGCAGTGAGTTCACTAAAGGTAACATCACTTGGATTTTTATACTTTTAACAGCAAAATATGAAGATGGTATGCCAAATAAAGACTGCAGATGTGGATGGATCATTCTGAGACATAAACAAGATACCTGACTTCTCCCAATAAAAATAAAAAACAATTACTGACAGAAGCAAAACACAGATGAGTCCCAGACATAAACTTGTGTAAAAGGGCCCAAACCAAAAGAGTGTAGGTTCCATCTACCGTAAATTCAAGAGCAGGCCAAACTAATCTGTGCTGAAGAAGGAACATTAATGGCTACTGCTTGGGGCAGGGAGAATACTAACTGGGAGGATGCATAAGGAAGCCTTCTGGGGTACTGAAAATGTTCTACATATTGATTTGGGAGGTGGTCACCTAAGTGTTTACATATGTAAAAATTCATCATGCTGTAAAGATTTATGCATTTTCCTGTATGTCATGTACCTATTCTTTCTACTCTCTGCCCCTCACACCCCCAATCATCTTTTCCTAGGAGACAAAGATCTTGAAGAAAACTATTAACTCAGTCTTTTTTTTTTCCCACCCCCAAAGACAAGAATAACCATAAAGATCTACTAAAATTAAAGTCACTTAGCTCTTCTTCCAAATAGAAAAAAACAACACAAGGTTTCTGAAAGAGTAAGATAAAATGAAACAGAAACAACAAAAAATCCAGACCAGATTCCAAGCAAGCAGAGTCTGCCTGTGGCCAGCTGCCAAGATACTGAACTGAGTTCAGACAAGAGAGACTGTCTGTACATGCTTCTCTTACTATCTGTAGAAATTAGTTTACAAATAGAAGAATAATTCAGTCAAGGAAATATAAGACTAGGAATAATGTACCTAAAAGATACATGGCCTCACCTCCTCATATTTTTTTAATTTAAGAGAAACTTGAAGACTGCTTCTGTAGAAGTGGATTAAGAAAAATATTCTGGTCTTTCCAAATCCTTATATCAGACAGAACCTACTGTAGGTGAAAAAAATTTAATCTGTGAATATTCAGTGACTCCCTTGAATATATTCTTATATAAGAATATTTTATATAAATGAGTGAATATTTTAAATACAATAAATAGTGTCCAAATTTTCTGTAATTAACAGACTTAAACTGGTGCCCTCCTGACAGATGACCGGAACTACAGTAGCGATTCTGAAGAAGGGCGCATCGAGGAAAAGCAGAGAGCCTTCTCACCTGCTGCTTGCTTCTCACCATGTTTTCCCAGCTGGTCTTCTGGGCTTCTGGCATTCCCTCCTGAGGGAAAGAAAGCATCCATTAGAATGTACCCTCTCTTCAGATACTGGTGACAACCTTTCAAAGCACCTTTCCAATAACCCCAAATGCTAACAAATCCAAGTATTCCTTCGTGCACCTAAAATAACCCTAAAGGGTCATTAAGAAATGGGAAGTTGCTTTCTTTTCCCTTCAGGTGATGATGGAGACACCTAGATGTTGTGCCTTCAAATGACTCTGAAACCAACTACGAAGGTGTCTAAGTGATGAAAGTCGGGATAAGCGCCTGGTACAGACCACTTCCTCATCCACTTTGTCCAGCTCACACCAACTTCTCCAGCTGCTGCTCTACTGTCACTGCTGGGCCTTGTGCCCTCTGTAATAAGGTGCCAAGTAGATAAAGGTGCTGAGGCCCACAGAAACTCATCAAGTTTTTAGAAATTCTTCAGAGTCCTCGGAGGTCTCAGTAGCTTTTAGGTCATAAGCCAGTTTGCTTTCAAGCAAAAATTGGTTTTTGTTTTCTTTTCAAAAGTTAAATAAAGATCAAGGAATGGAATACATGTGCCCTGGACATATTTCCCCAAATGCTTAGCTAACAAAGATGAATAAGAACTTGGAATACTAACAGTATCTGTGTGTGTGTGGGTATGTGTTTGCACAGAGAAATTAGAACACTGCAAAATGATCTTTCAACATCTGCTAAACTAGTGATAAAGAACCCGCCTGCCAATGCAGGAGATGTAAGAGACACGGGTTCAATCCCTGGGTCGGGAAGAACCCCTACAGGAGGGCATGGCAACCTATTTCTGTATTCTTGCCTGGAGAATCTCATAGGATAGAGGACCCAGCTGGGCTACAATCCAGAGTCTCAAAGAGCTGGACGTAAATGAAGCGATTTAGCATGCTCACAAACTATTTTTGCCCCACTATAAGCTTTCTAAGGTTGTATAAGCTTTCTAGGGATATTTACATTTAATCATTTCAGGCCATTCTCTACAATGACTCAATTTCTTGAAAATATCCCAATATTAAGTAAGAACTCTTTCTTTCTAAAAGATGAAACTTAACATAACACTTCTTAGATGATAGTTTTTGAAGTTTAATAATTTGCAAAGACAGCATTTAATTGGCTGCCCAAAGACTCTCATTCATCTCTGTAGCTACCTCACCTTATTAGAAACCCAATTCCTGCCAACAATTTTCATTTGCAAGTTGCATGTTCAACTCAACAGAGAAAGTATATTTTAAATCTTTCTCTTTTCAATAGGTTCTTTTGCAAAGAACAGCAAAACTCAATGATGAATATCACAATGCTCAAAATAAGACACTGAAGATATCAGAGCCAAATAAGCCCCAAGAATTTCCAAGATGAAACCCTTCAGGAAACTACTCCCTAAGTAAAACCAAGCAAACCTATGTCCCAGTGCACTTGTTCTTACCTGTAATTGGAATCAGTTTCCAATGTATTTCAGTCTCTTCAACATTATTTGACTTAGATTGTCTATGGAATCCATGTTCAATGGAAATAGTGGGACACAAACTGCAATCTTCAAAATTATTCATGCTAATTAAATTTGGATCCTAAAAATTAAGAGTACAAATTCAATACCTTTCTTTTCAACTAATTTTAAAGTCAAGAATGAACACCTTTTTTCACAGCAAATGCTCAAACCTCAATCTAAACATTACGAATGAGTAAAATCAACATGATAAACTCTAATCTCAAACACAAGTGAGTGACTAGCACTTTCAAGCAGCTCCTGACAAAACAGGTTGTCCTGCTGTGACTTTTTACCACAATGGTGAATCTTAGACTATATGGGCAGCAGCAAGAACAATACTTGCATTCATCTCTTTAATAAGAAATAACTTACAAATATTATCCGGCACAGACACTATTACTGAAATGTGTATCATTTCTTTGTAAAAAGAAAAACAAGCACACCCACTTCCTCCCCTTCACACAAATATTCACAAAAGCAAACAAAGGTAATCCAATGATAGATGCTTACTTCTTTCAAATGGAATTTATGGTCAGTGCCTACTTCATTGGTAGAAACACCAACAGGATACTTTAAAGATGATGGATCAAGTCTAGCAACGGGCTCTGAGTATCCTTAAAACGTGCATTTTCGATTTTTGCACCAGTAGGCTGCTCATATTCTTTCTTATCCAGGGTAGAGCTCAACTCATACTCATGCTTTTGCCTCATCTCTTCATAGGCATCATCAGAGCTCAATCCTAAGGCCTTGTTGACTGTGTCTGTCAGGGATGCATCAGAATGACGTGCATTTGCTAGTGTTTCTGACAGCCAATTAAACAGCCTATGGATGTCAGCAACGCCAGAGTTAGAGGTATCCTGCTGCTGCCGTCTCAAGTCAGCAGCTTCACGCCCAAGTGAGCCAAAAGGCTGTGGGGACTCTGAAGGGAAGAAGAAAGAGCCATCTCTTACAGTTTGGAAGCCAAGCATAAAATTAAAAAAAAATAATAAATATATATAGATACATACACCTTAATTCGACATTTACAGGCAAGAGCTCAATCAAATCACCTGCTGTGAGTTTCCAAGTATATCTACCCCTTACCTTCTAAACATGACTTATTCTAAAATTTTGCACACAGGTCAAAATTCCCATTAAATGAAGTTTCTCTTCATCATATCTTGAAAATTCTATTAAGAAATGAGCTCAGATATCATGTTGGTAATGTGGATAATACATAAAAATAACTATACTGTAGTTACCTTTTAAAATTGTACCACTAAAATCCTAAAAATCAACGAGATACTTGACAACAGAAAAATACCTATCCTTACTGTTTTGCAAAGTATTCAAGAAGGGTATGCAGAGTATACTTAAATCTTCTAAGGAAATAACAAAAACCCATGACTTTGATTTTGATCTCTCCTGTAACATTTCGTACTAACCTTAGAACCTAAACTTTATCTTAAATGACTAGATTACTTAATTCATAACAAAGGTGAGGTATTAAGAGATGCAAAATCATCCCAAAGAGATCTACACCAATCTTGCAGTAAGAACAAAAAGTACAAGGAGAGAAAACACATCAGACATGGCTTCAAGCCAGTATAAATGTGGGTTATATGCACCACCATATATTTAAAAACTTGTAAAGACAGTAGACATTCAGAAAGTCATGTGCTTTAATACTTAAGGAGGGTAAAGCTAGGGCAGATGTTGCAATTTAGGTAGTGCATAATATACCACAGTCCCCCAAATTTAGAAACAGGGTACATACTGTACCTAATTATACGAAATTACAGAGACGGTAAAATAATCTAGAGAGACAGAAAGCAGACCAGCAATGGAGTACAAAGAGACAAATTCAAAGAAAGCCAAGGCAACGTTTGAAGGTAACGAGAATATCCTAGATATTGGAATGGGAATAACAAGATCTATAAAAAACTGATTAAAGTGTGCACTTAAAATGAGTACACTGCATGTAAGTCATACTTTAAAAAGTTGATATTAGAGGGCATAGGGGAAATAGAAGGCCATCTCTTATAAAGTGAGTGGGGGGCTTCCCTGGTGGCACAGGGGATAAAAATCCGCCTGCCAAAGCAGTGGACATGTGCTCCATCCTTGGTCTGGGAAGATCCCACACGCCATGAAGAAACTAAGCCCGTATGCCCCAACTACAGAGCTTGCGTGCTGCAACTACTGAAGCCCATGCGCTGGGGCCTGAGCTCCACAACAAGAGAAACCACCACAATGAGAAGACCCACACTGCAACTAGAGTTCAGTTCAGTTCAGTCGTGCAGTCGTGTCCGACTCTTTGCGACCCCATGAATCGCAGTACGCCAGGCCTCCCTGTCCATCACCAACTCCCGGAGTTCACTCAGACTCACGTCCATTGAGTCCATGATGCCATCCAGCCATCTCATTCTCGGTCCTCCCTTTCTCCTCCTGCTCCCAATTCCTCCCAGCATCAGTGTCTTTTCCAATGAGTCAACTCTTCGCATAAGGTGGCCAAAGTACTGGAGATTTCAGTTTTAGCATCATTCCTTCCAAAGAAATCCCAGGGCCGATCTCCTTCAGAATGGACTGGTTGGATCTCCTTGCAGTCCAAGGGACTCTCAAGAGTCTTCTCCAACACCACACTTCAAAAGCATCAATTCTTCTGCGCTCAGCCTTCTTCACAGTCCAACTCTCACATCCATACATGACCACAGGAAAAACCATAGCCTTGACTAGACGGACCTTAGTCGGCAAAGTAATGTCTCTGCTTTTGAATATACTATCTAGGTTGGTCATAACTTTTCTTCCAAGGAGTAAGCGCCTTTTAATTTCATGGCTGCAGTCACCATCTGCAGTGATTTTGGAGCCCAAAAAAACAAAGTCTGACACTGTTTCTACTGTTTCCCCATCTATTTCCCATGAAGTGATGGGGCCAGATGCCATGATCTTCGTTTTCTGAATGTTGAGCTTTAAGCCAACTTTTCCACTCTCCTCTTTCACTTTCAACAAGAGGCTTTTTAGCTCCTCCTCACTTTCTGCCATAAGGGTGGTGTCATCTGCATATCAAGGCTTTGGCATGTCAATAAAGCAGAAATAGATGTTTTTCTGGAACTCTCTTGCTTTTTCCATGATCCAGCGGATGTTGGCAATTTGATCTCTGGTTCCTCTGTCTTTTCTAAAACCAGCTTGAACATCAGGGAGTTCACGGTTCACATATTGCTGAAGTCTGGCTTGGAGAATTTTGAGCATTACTTTACTAGCATGTGAAGCCCCGCCTTTCTGCAACTAGAGAAAGCCTGCACACAGCAATGAAAGACCCAGAGCATCCAAAAATAAACAAACAAAAATAAACGAATAAATAAAATTTAAAAAACAAATAAAGTAAGCTCACCACCAAATCAAGACTAGCATATTTAAAAAGTTAAAATCCAACTTTTAAATCTTTACTTTCAGAATCAGAAATAAAGTGTGCAAAACGGCTATAAATGAACCAAGTGAGGAACACCTAGCCACGCCCGTCTGACATCACTAGTTCTACTTTAACTGTTCTATCCGTCTCCCCAGCCGCTGTCCTCCCTGTTTCTCAGTTGGTCCACTATAACTAGCATGGCTTTCCCACCGTTTTAATTTTTGATAAAGCCTGATTTCCGCCCGCAAGTCACTTATCTGCTAAAATGATGCCAAATTTTAACTATCTTGCCCATTATGTGTTCAGTGCGAGGAAATAGGAATGATGCTTAACAGTCAGTTGAAAGTGACTTCAAACATGGATCAGTGAACTACGTAACTTTAGATAAAATTATTTAACTCCTAAGATGGTTTTCTTTACCTGTAAAATAAGGATAATAATGTCTACCAATCAAGAACTAAATGAGTCTATACACGTAAAGCAGCTAGCAAACAATAAGCACTTAGCTCTCAAGGTAAAAGTCAACAGTATATGATAGTATGGATCAGTAAACACCATCGGGCTCAGAACAGAGCAGAAACCCAGGAGAAGGGAAGAGAGATGAAAAATATCAAGGAACAGAACAGCCAGAAAGCTAAGGCGAGATTGCAACTTCAAAGACACAAGGCTTGAAAGAAATGAAAGATGCTTTTGGGAAAAAAAAGAAGTACCAGGCTGACCATTATTATGCATTCTAAGAGTGCCTGTTGGGGAGAGTGGGAAACAGGGCTACTCAGACTGGACATGGCCAGGCTATCGCAAAGCCTTGAAAGCTGAGATGGTTCGCAAATTAGTAAAACAATATTGAGAAGAACATGATACTGAAATTAGCGTTAGAAGCAAGGAAGGCCACCTAGTACAGGGTCAAGGATGAGACACTGGAAAGAGAAACAGATCAAGTGAAGAAAAAACCCTGAAAGTTACTGAAAAGAACAGCACTGTCTAACAGAACTTTCTGCAGTGATGAAATGTCCTCTTCCTGTGCTGCTCAGAACAGCAGTGTGGCTGATGGAATGTAGCTGGTATGTAACACAGGAAATGAATTTCTATTTCATTTTCATCAATTTAAATTTAAATCATTTAATCTTAAACTGAATAGTGCAGGAAGAGAGGAAGTAAAGGAGAACAGAGGAGTGAAAAGTGAGATTACAGAGACTGATTAGAGATGTAACAAGGGCACTAACCTAGTCAGTTCTGAGACACGCTGAATTAGAAAACACATGAGTAAAGCTGCTTAGACCCAAACAGGAGGACAGTCAGATCTACTGTAATTTAAAAAATAGCAGTAGTACAAAATGTACTGAATGTAAAGGGACACATTTCATGCTTACAGACTAGCAGTGTTAAAAATCTAGATGAAAAGATCCTTTAAATTACTAGTAATATTGAAACACTTAAGAATTTGTCTCTTTCTGTCACCTAAAAACAAGAAAAATAGAAAAAATAAAAACCCAAACAAGTTACTGGACTCCTAGGGTGGGAAAAAGAGTGTGCATCAAGAAATTTTAAAGCTCAGAAGGCTCTTTTCTTTAATGAACATTCTAAAAGAACTCAATATTCAATTTTGGACTTTTCCAATTATAAAAGTAAAGAAATATTAAAGGGAAGCAGTTCCAATTAGAAAGGTGATAGCTGAACATACTTTATTTTCTTATTTTAGCATCAAGTGACACATTTAGAAATCTTATATACAAGGACAAGAGCTGGCAAATATTTTCTGTAAAGGATCAGAGAGTAAATATTTTAGGCTTTGTGGACTACAGAATCTGTCTCAATTGTGCCATTATGGTGTAAAAGCAGCTAAATACACGTAAACCAATAGGTAAGGCTGTATTCCTATAAAATTTCCTTTAGGAAAACAGGGGACTGGCTGGATTGGCTCTTAAGCTATAATTTGCAAACTCTTGTTATGAGCAGAAAAGACAGAACCGCTTAACTATGTTTTCGGTTGTTACTTTTACACTATATGAAAGCAATTGTGATATTTTACCTTCATAAAGATGGCAATTTTCAGATAAATTACTGGTTTTGGCAAGCTTTCTTGTATTTTCAGGTAGATCCTCAAGCTTCCTCTTCACAGTTTTGCTTCTCATATCTTCTGTGTCTGAGTCCCCACCCACGTTTTTTTTCTTACACTGAATTAAATTAATCAATTCTTTGACTCTGTCCTTATCATAATCCAAAGAGTGAGATGACTTCTGCTTTCCAGATAAAATAGTTTCACCCCTTGAGTTATTTCGTTTTCCAAATTTCATTTTTGTACCATTCATTTCTTCTTCTTGGCCTTCATAATCTGAAAGTGGACTAAACTGTTGGAGTTTTCTATTTTCTTCAAATAGCTCTTTTAATTTATAAATAGATAACTGATACATTTCAGGTCGAAAAATATAGGTATGCAAACAATTATCAATATGGGATTTATTTTTTGGAGCTGAATATAAGAATTTTTTATCATCTAATCGTGAATCATATGGAAACATGATAAACTCTCGTTTACCTGAACCAAAACCTCTCTTAAAAAATTCACTTACATACTTCTCAACAACAGAATGAAAATTTATAGTATTTATATTTTTGAATTCCTTTCGACACTGAATCAAAGCAAATTGTAAAAATTGAGTTATTTTTAACACATCTGACATGCTCTCATGTTTCTCCTGAGGCGGTGCATTGGTTGAACCTTTTTGTGCTGTAAAAAACAAACAAAGCAAACCATGTTAGTAATCAAGAAACTAGACAAGTACAGATCTACATATTGTCAAAGCAGTGTAACGGTACTCAGACATTAACGGTGGCCCAAACCAGTATGCACCCTCACGAACAGTGCAAGTGAAAGTCTTTCAGTTATGTCTGACTCTTTGCAACCTCATGGACTATACAGTCCATGGAATTCTCTAGGCCAGAATACTAGAGTGGGCACCCTTTCCCTTCTCGAGGGGAGCTCCCCAACCCAGGGAATCAAACCCAGGTCTCCCGCATTGCAGCTGGGTTCTTTAGCAGCCTAACCACAAGGGAAGCCAAAGAACAGTAGGTAGCCTATCCCTTCTCCAGGGGATCCTCCCGATCCAGGAATCAAATCAGGGTCTCCTGCATGGCAGGTGGATTATTTACCAACTGAGCTATCAGGGAAGTCCATTATGTATCCTAATACATATATGTTATATAAGAATACACAAATAGCATGCCTCTAAGCCCAGGAGCATAAAATGGGCCAATAAGAAACTAAAACATGAAAATTACAGAATATTATTTTTAAAGCAAAGAACACCTGCCCACTGAAGATCATTGTCATGTCCTTAGGCATCAACTAGTGGCAAGTAAAATATAAGAAGAACAGAGAAAAAGGGCAAAATCTGAGGCTTCTAGAAAGACAGTCCTGCAAATGGCTATGATGTCACTCTTTCCTGTTTTAACATAACAGACTTAACTTCACATGAACTCTATGCCCATAAGCAGATAGGCAGGCACTGAACTGCTACAACTGAGAATCTCTCTTTTTTTGTTTACCATGCCCCAGGTCTTGAAGGATCCTGGGTCCCCTATTAGGGACTGAATCCGGGTTCTCGGGAGAGAAAGCAGAGTCCTGACAAGTGAACTGCCAGGAAATTCCCATGAATCTCACTTTTACTCTAACAGTGAGAAGTTTATCTTAACACAGCATTAAAGTTCATTCTTAGAAATGGTGACTAGAAAAATTTCTCTAAAATAGTGTGAAGATCTTATTAATTTTGAATGGTCCAATACGTAACCTAGTGCATGCTGCACTTAACGTTACTAAAATCTGAATGCAAAAATGAACTAAGCTTAAAAAAAAAAATCTTAAAATAGAAACCCTAAAAACCTAAGCTATATTACTGTAACAATTTCAATCAATGTTTAGTGAAAACACTGATAAAAACCAAAATAATTTTCATAGAAACAAACAAAAAAAGCCATATAATTTGTGTTTTATATGGTTAATACCTCTTAATATCTCCATTATTTCCCAAACGATGGTGTGAGAAAGTCAAAATGCTTACTGAGTTACCTGAAAATTTGCACTAAAATGCAGTTATCTATATGTAACTAGATTTAGATAGCCAATGAACTTACGAGGGACTATTCCTCTAGGTTCTTGAAATAGAAACAAAGCATGTAAAACTCGAGGCTTAGCAGTTTGATGTTCTAAAAAAAAAAATAAGAGAAATTCATTAGCAATATGTGTTAACTTTGAAAAAGTTAAAGGAAAACCATAAAAAATTAAAGAGACCACCTACCATATGGAGGAACCATTTGATAAGGAGAAAGAAGAAAAAGGTATCCTCGGTCTCCCAAAGGTTTAACAAGAACCTGCATTTTTAGAAGAAGGAAGAAGTTGAATCTGCTTTATTATTCACCGGAAGTCAGAAACATAGCAAGCAGTTCCTACTAATTGTAAGGAAAGCAAAAAGTTTTTATCTTTTTAAGGAAAAGTACTGCTACTGAATTAGATAAAAACCCTACCAATTCTCTGCGAACTAGATTTCAACTAATTAAGAATTCCTTAAGTTTTCACAGTTTTAATGAGAAAATATTACTGAAAGAATTCTAAGTAACTGTTAAATCAACTTGCTGATTTTCCCTCGAAACTAAAAGAACCAAACAAAAACTAAAACTTTAAATATTTTCCTCAGCAATGCAGAAGCCATGTTAAAAATTGCCAAGGTGGTGTGCTACACGTTGGAGATATGAAACAAGCAAGACCAAATGCTGCCTTTCAAGGCTCAGGCTAATTTCAAATGTGAAGTGTTGCTATAATCTATTTCTTCACGTATTCAGTGAACATCTTTCACATGTAAGGTAATCCTGCCTTACCAGAGATAACGTGAGAGACAAGCAGCACAAGATCCTTATCAAAAGAAGTTTATAACTGGGTGGTGAAAGTAACACAAGAAATATCAATAATTAGATAGACAGGAAAGGTCTCCAGAAGTTTTACAAAGCAACAGAAAGGGAAAACATATTTAGAGTGTATGGGAGGTGGAGTTCAAAGGATGGGTACATTGTCAAGGGCCTACGATTGTGAGAAAGACATTTCAATAGAGGCAACATCACGAGCAAAGGCAGAGTTACAACATGATGGACAGTTTGCAGGCATCAGAGTACTTACGACTGGCCAAGGGTGAGCAGAGACTAGAAGAAACATTAAGACAAATCTAGAAAGAAAGATCAAGGGCTAGACTGTAAGAAGACAAAAATGCCAAGTTAGCCAGAAATGCCCTGGAGAGCATACCCTTTTGAGCTGAAGTGTTTCCCTAAAAAATACAGAAAACTTGATAGCACTGGAGGAAAGTAAACAACATAATGCGAAGAACTCAGTTCATAGACTGCTGCAATAGTTCACGGTATTTTTTGGATTAAAGAAAGGGTATAATCAGAGAAGGAAGAACTGAGTATGGCAGCAGAACGCAAAGGGACTCTGGATTCTGGAAGAAAACTTGTGCTACGTAAATTTCCATGACAAAAGTCCAGTAAACAAAGTCTGTGTAAGAACCAGTAATTTAAAGGGCTAAAGTGACTATGTCACCATTTACATTTAATAAAAGCACTGCTTGAAAACCCAAAAGTACAGTGGACAACCCATCTGCAAAATTTGTTTCAAATTTAAAACTTTAAAACGTTTTATGTATCCCTTTTAACATTTTGCCCAGACTCTTTGTTTGTCAGAACAGAAAACTGGGAAATGTGAGTAACAGCTTCATGTTTTGTGGTTGCTGAGAAAAAACACAATTAGATTTATTTAATTCTCACCCACTGCAAATGCCAAGGGTTATTTTTTTTTTTTTTAAACCCTCACTGGCTTAATGGCCTAAAGATTCCGGTTCCCTAAAGGGAGTCAATGTCCCCAGAGACCCATGAAGCACAGGGACTCTACCCTCAGAAACAACTGAGGCAGATAGAAGCCCCAGCAAAAACATCTGTAGCATCAACCCAAAGAAACACTTTTCAGTCCTGCAGAATAGGAAGCACCTGTGTACAATTCTTTACTGATGCCTCTATTTATTACACCTTACTGCTTCCTCCTCCCTCAGAAAACATTATTAACCCAGTCTGTGGATTTATATTACCAGATTCTACTACTGACATGTTGGCTTTCCAGACAATGTTACAGGAATTAAAACAAACAGTATTAAAAATATAAAGCTCAGAATCTTAAATTGTCAAGCTTCTGAAAAAATAACATACCCTAAGTGAGATTCAGCAAAGACAACAGACTCAAATACACAAGGGCTGCAGACTGGAACCATCAGATAAAATATATAAAATAACATGTATGAAATGTTTAAAGAAATACTGTAGCAGAACTGAAAACATGTTCACACAGAAACTGACATACACATGTTCACAGCAGCAATATTCTTAATAGCTAAAGAGTGGAGACAACTGATGAATGGACAAACAGAATGTGGCATTATCCATAGAGTGATATAAAGGAGATGAAGTAGTGCTACATACTATAATAAGGATGAATCCTAAAAGTATTATGCTGAGTGAAAGAAGGCACTAAAGGCCACATATTACTTGATCACATTTATAGAAAATGTCCACAACACAAAAAACCATAAAAACAGAAGTAATTACTAGTTGCCAGAGACTGGTTGCGGGGGAGAGGGTGGGAGAGGGAAGAATATGCAGTGAATGCTTCGTGAATACGAAGTTTCTTTTGGGGGTGATGAAAATATTCTGGAAAAAGATAGTGGCAATGGTTGCATAACATTGCAATTCATTAAAAATCACTTAACTGTATATTTTTAAATGGCTAAAAGGTGAGTCAATTAAGAAACATAACCAAGGGAACATCAGAATATAACCTCTCTACCTCCTAGAAGAGTCTCTGGCACATAATAAATCTTTCTGAAAGAATTAACAAGAATCTGTTTAAAAAAGAAAAAAGGTAGGTCTCAAAAAGAACCTAAGATAGCTTTTAGAAATTAAAAATAAATTCTGTGAAATTAGAAACTCAATGAATTGGTTAAACAGCAAATAAGACACAGCTAAAGATAGAATTTGCAATCTAGAATATACCTATGATGAAATTACTAAAATATGCAGTACAAATATGGTAAAAAACACAAGACAGACTGATAGGGAGAACAGAATGATGTTTCAGAGTCCTCAGAAGTCAATCAAAAGAGATAGAAGGACAAGTATAATCTGAGAGATAATGACTAAAACATTCTTAGTTATCAGAAATAAAGATATAAATCTATAAACATGAAAAAATATATATCAAGCTGGATAAATAAGAAATCTACACCTAGATATATTTAATGTAACTGTAAAACATCAAAGACAAAGAAAGAATTTTAAAAGCAACCAGAAAAAAACAATGACCTACAAAGAAACCATTATTAGACTATAACTAGATCTCTCAACAAAAATAGAAGCCTGAAGACATTGCGGCATAGACAGTCAAGGTGCGAAGAGAAAATAGCCGTCAACCAGAATTTTGTCCCTAGGATTTAAATTAAACAATACACACTTTTCTCAAATCCAGAGGGGGCATGTACAAAAACTGAACACAGAGTTTTATAAAGTCAAATCTCAAAAAAATTTCAAATAATTACCTATCTTGATTTCAATGCAATTCAAAGAAAAAAATGTATTCACATACACTTGAAATTTTAAAAACATACCTCTATATCATGTGACAAACGAAGTCATAATGGAAACTTTAAAAAACACTTAGAACTGAATAATAACGAAAATACAACATATTAAAACATGTGGGAAGTAACTAAAAAAGTGCCTGGAACTCAAAGTTCATTGATCATTTTCTTTTACGTAGAAATCAGAAATAAAACTAACAGTTGAAATTAATAAACCAGGAAAACAAAGGTACAATTGAGGATCAAAATCAAAATTTGGTTCTTCAGATTAATAAAGGCAACAAACTTTTGGTGAAAAGTACTAGTAAGAGACAGCATAATAAAATACTATTTGTAAAAATGCTCACAGTAGCTATTAAAAAGACTATAAAAATAATCCTCAGTACATTTTCTAAAAATAGAAATCGGACATTTCCTAAAAATAAATAAAACCATAATATACCCATGTTGACCCAAGAAGAAATAGAAAACCTGAATTTTCTATTAAAAAAAATTGAATCACAAACCCATAAACATTTTATATACAGTTTTACAGTTAAGTGCCACCCAACATCCAAAGAACAGACTCATTATATATACATCCATTTTTTGCAAAATGAGGAAAACACTATCTACAATTCTAGGAAGCTACATAACCTTGCTACAAAAACTAAATCAGAAGAATACAAGAAAGAAAAACTGTAGGCAGATCTCACCCATCATCACAGGTACAAGACTCCTAAACAAAACATTCACATAATAAGCCAAGTATTTTTTGGTCAATCTTCATTCTGGGTGTTTCTGAGGATGTTTTGAGATGAGGACTGCACAGATACAGATAGGTACACAGATAGAATAAAGCAGGCTGCCCTCTCCAATGTGGGTGAGTCTCATCAGTTGCAGGTCTGATTAGAACAAAAATGCTTACCCTTCCTGGAATAAGAGGAAATTTTTCTTTCCTGCCTGCCTTTGAGGTAGGACACTGGTTTTTCTCCTACATTTGAAATATCAGTTTTTCCTGGCCTCAAGCTTACCAGTCCCTAGATTGAAACTGTCAGATCTCCTGGTTCTGAAACACTTGGATTCAGACTGTAAACTATGACATTAGCTCTCCTGGGTCTCCAGCTTACCAACTACAAACCTTGAGACTTTTCAGACTCCATAACTGTGAAAGCCAATGCTTTATAATAAATCTCTTTCTAACTGTATACAGTTGACACCGAACAATGTGGGGGTTAGGGGACCAACCCCCACGCAGTTGAACACTATGCATATGACTTTGTAGTTGGCCCTCCAAGCCCACCGCTTTGCATCTGCAGACCCAAGCAACCATGGAGGATGCAGTACCGTAGCTCTTATTTAATGAAAAAATTTACACACAAGTAGACTTGCACAGTTTAAACCAAAGCTGTTAAAAGTATCAACTGTATATCCTATCAGTTCTGCTCCTCTGGTGTAACTCTAATACACCATGTAACCATCTCAATAAATAAATACACAAGAATTCAATAAAATTCAAAACCCACTGAAGGTTAAAAAATAAAGAAGGAAAAACATTAATAAAGCTAACTATGAAAAAGCTACTGCAAAGTCCCATCCTAATGGTTAATGTTAGAAGTGTTCTTCTGAAGATCAAGAAGTAAGAATGCCTACAGTAATCACTTCTATTCAACATCATACTAGAGATCCTAGATTAGAGAGGGGAAAAAAAAATGGTGCTCCTGGAAAGTGAAACATATAGAGCAATCCCAAAGAATGAACAAATATGAACAAATTATTCAAATTTCATATACTGATCTGACATAAATATTATTTTTGTACATAAATATCAATTACATTTCTAAATATACAGTAAAATGTACTGAAATGGAAAATACTGTTTACAACAGCATCAAAAAAGCAAAATGTCTGGTGATAAAATAAAAAATGAGCAAGATTTGTATTCAGAAAATTATAAAATTCTGTTAAAAGAATACCCTTATGAGAGAAGATAAGACCATATCATATGGATATGGTCTTTGTTCATGGATAAGACCATATCACAAAGATGTCAATCCTCTTGAATTTGACCTACTGATTTAATACAATTCCAATTTTTAAATTCCAATGAGGATATTTTTTTGTGGGGGAGTGGTGAGGAACTAACAAGCTTATTCTAAGATTTTTTGAAAAAAGTAAACCAATTCTTAAATTTTGGGGGGAAGAAAAAAAAGCTCAATCTCAAATAGCAAAACACTCCAAAACAATGAAAAAAGTGGGCAATTTGCCCTATCTGATATCAAGACTTCTTAGTGGAGAGAGGCTGGACTATTCAGTAAATGGTTCAGGAACAACTTGTTAGATTCATATTGGGGAAAAAAATGAGATTGGATTCCTTTTGTGTCTTGTATCACACAAAAGTTAAAAAAAAACATATATATATTTTTTTTTAAAGTTATGTGTCAGATGCCTATTAGAATTATCTTGCAATTTTTTTTGAAAAATACAAATGCCCAGGTATTGCTTTTTTCCCTCCAGATATTTTTCTAATGAGCAGTTATGTTTAAAACCACCTGGACTATATGATTATCTTTTACTTTTTACCTAGTTTCACTTTTTCTATTTCATATTCAGTGTTCCCATTTCATTTAGTTTGTTTTCCAATTTCCCTCTTTTTTTGATGTTCTTTCTCAAGCCTTTATCAAGTGTAGTAGAAAAACTTTTGTATACAAGTTTATAAATAATATGTATAATATATATATTCAACAAAATTTAAGAATTTTTGCATAACAAAAAATTTATGACATTTTGATTCCACTTGTTTGACTTAGTATGAATAGAATGCTAGATTTCTAATAAAAAATAAACCAGATATGCAACAAGCAACAAAGGTTTAACATATAGCATAGGGAACTATAGTCAGTATCTTATAAAAACCTATAATGGAAAATAATTTCAAAAATAATATATGTGTATATGTATAACTAAATCACCTTGCTGTGCTCCTGGAACACTGTTAGGTCAACTATACTTCAATAAAATACAAATATATTAAGAAAAAAAAAGGCTAAGTGCCAAAGGAAAAATCATAACACATTCAAAAAAATGTAGGATAATAGTATCTATAAGATCTAGGAGCAAGGAAAAGATTTCTTAAACAAGTCACTAAGAGTACTTAACATTTAGATAGACAAATTCAATTACATTACAGTTATGAACATCTGTTCTCCAAAAAACAGTGAATAAAGTAGAAAGGCAAGTGTAAATTATGAAAAAAAAAAAATTAAGCACACAGCTGAGTATTAGTGGCCAAAATAAATCTGAAACTCCCCAAATTAATAAAAAAACACAAGCCACCCTATATTGGAATATAATCTGCCAAAAATACTGAATCACTATGCTATATAACTGAAACTAGCACAATACTGTAAATAACCATACTAAAAACCACAAGACACTGAAAAGGAAAAATTGGCAACGGAACATTAAAAGACATTTAGAGTCTGACTATATCAAGTAATTATGATGATATGAGTTTATGGGAACTTGTTGGTACTGAGGATATAAACTGTACACCACTTAAAATAAAATGCATTATTTTGTAAAGCCAGTCATATGTTATGATTCAGTAATTCTACTTCTAAAATAATAAATCTAATATACTAAATGTATACCTGAGAGAAAATTACCCTGTACACATACACCAAGAGACTCAAAATATTCCTATCAGAGACAATATTCAAATTTAGGAACATTTCTCTCATATTTTTTCTTATACTAAAGTCAACTTTAAGAAATTTGACTTCACTGTGTTGTACACCTGAAACTAACACATTATAAATCAAGTATACTTCAATAACTTTTTTTTAAAAAGGTGTTAATTTCACTGACCATCAACTGAAAGAGAGTTTTTTGTGTTTTACTTATCTTATAAATATCCCTGTGGGAAAATACAACTTTCCTGAATTCTGTGTCCCTGCAAAAAGTCCTAGCCTTCTGACATGCAGAAATGTATATAGAGAATGTTTGTTTTCATTTCCTCCAGAAATATTACACTCTTCACACATTTTAAGAATTACATCTATAGACAATTACCTAGTTAACTAATCTGATCAAAAATGATACATTTCTCCTATCTCCCTAAAAATGCTAATTGAGCACACAAAAGTTTACAGTACAGATCAGGTTACTAGGTTAAGTCCCAAGGTGCCTGGAAGACTGAAGAGCTATCTCCCTAGGTATTTAGGTCCAAGAGGGCTAACTGGCTCCAGAAGACATTTTATTCACCAAAGGTTGGAGTTAACATTCTTACATTTTCAAGGATATCTTTTCAGGACAGAAGGGAAATAGCTGCCTCCTTCCCTTTATGAAGGAAAAATCATCTCACCCCTTGCCTATGGAGTGTCCAACTACTTGCATAGAGTAACTGACCAGAGTCTGGATGCATTGCCCTAAGGGTACGAAATAGAGCAAAGGAGAGCCAACACATGTATTACCTACTATGAGGTGTTCACTAAATCTCTCTGATCCAGAATATCTCCTTTATGTATTCAGGATAAAATTATTTAGAACCCAAGAGTCCCTAATGGACCTCCCATTATTATGACAACTATGAAGGATGTAGCTGTAACTAGAATAATTCCCAATGGAGCTTGCAGGAAAGTGGGGAGCTACACAAAATGTCAGCTCATTAGATTCATGTGGTGTATCCTTATGGAATGCCTGTGCCTTCTAAGACAGAGGATCTTACTTTACTTCTTGATTCTGGGAAGAACCAGTCCTCCACAAACCTAACCTTATACTTGCTGAACAAAATGCTAGTATCCTTCCTATCCTGATTTTCACTATTAGGCACTAAACAGACATTGTATTTTTGTGATAAACTCCTCACTGTCGAGATTCACAATATGCATTCTATGAAATTCAAGAACTGAACAGATTTGGATAAGTCAATATTCCATATTATATCCAAACCTACTACCTAAACTTTCACTTAATGAACTCAGGAACTGAATAGATTTTGATCATGAGGAATACCTGTATCACAGATGAGCTTGGTGGGGGGCTAGGGGGATAAGAAACACAAAGATAAATGTAAACGGATGTCCATATATATGTAAATGTGCATATGTGTGTGTTCAAAGATGCCTAACCTACAGGTTTATAGCTGGTCTCAAAGAGTTATTGCTAATAAGTGTACAAACTCTGCCTGTAAGTTCTGTGTATAATTTGACCTATAAACGATGGATTGATTAAGCAAATGTATAACCATATAATGAAATTCTATGTAGTCATCTATAAAGTTGCAAGTTTTAAACAAAATCACTGATAAACTTTCCATTTGACTACTGGGAAACCGAGGCTCAAAAAATGAGGAGTAAAAAGACAACTGCTGATAACTTTGTATTAAACAGCATACTTGTGCAAAAAGACCTCTATTCCTCGCTACTGGAATGTCCCTTAAACATTTGAACACAAGCTCACCTACCTCATGTTAACAGAAATCCTGGAATAATATCCACTCTTTCCTGCAATCACCTCCTCTCCTTCAACTAACCTATATATAGTAGCATCACATAACCATTTTCCATTCATTTCTGAATCTATCACAGTCTGATGCCTGAACTAGTAATCCCTCCACCCAAACTCAATATACTCAATATGCACTAAATTTGATACTACCTAGTAAATACCTCTTAAATTGATCTCTTCCTTATCCTTTCTCATCACACCCACCATTACTCTCAATGGTAGTTTCCTACCTCATCTCTCCTCTCAATTCATTCTCTACAGAGAAACCTAAGTAAATTTTCAAAACACAGCTCTGATCACATTACATACATAATCAAAATCTCATCCCATTCTTTAAAATCTATTTCTATAGTATCAAGTCCAAATGTACAAATATTTGAGCACAACACAGCCCCCTACACACTTTTCTAGCCCTATTTTTACCACTTTACCCTTTAATATTTTTACACTTTAAACCTCATCAAGGGCCTTGTTCTTTCTCAATCTTCAAATACAGCACAGTCTCTATTGAAACAAATGAGTAACTCCATTCACCACATAATCCAGGAAAATAGTCTGTCTCATTCTTTACCAAACTATATACCCTGCATAAAAATGGGATAAGAAGTACTTGCTGAATATAACAGTCACAAAACACAATCAAGATACTTCATGAAAAGACTAGTCTATAGAGGATCTAGTGTCACGGCTGAAAAAGAACAGCACCAAAGGCCATAATAAAACACCTTTAACCAAATGGCAGCAACAGAGACTTTGTGGTATTTTCAGAGGCAAAAATGAAATAAACTGAAATATCATAATCACTTATTAATATGCACGTTCTAAGGAAGGAGGAGGAACATCTGAAAACCTTTAACTCACAAGTTTCTCCTTCTCTAGTTTCTGCAGCAAACTCTCCATGTTACTTCCAATCCTTGTCTTTTCTACAACTTCATAAAGGCTGCAATACATTCCATTCTTCAAAACTGACATAAGAAAAAACACACAGTTAGTATTCAAATCAAGTCTGCTTCTTATACATTGTAATGAAATTAAATTGCTCTACCTTCATTTGGACCAAAGTAAGTTTCTTTATAAAATAGTGCTGGAGGGATTTTCTGTTTCAGTTGATCCATACTCATAACTGTTTCAACATCTAACTTCTCAGGACTGAAAGAAAATTGAAAAGGCTTATTTGCCTTATCTGTATTTTTAACTCTAGTAGTATTCTCTCTCAATCACTCTCTCTCTCAGACACATATATCTGGATGGAATACAGATGAGCATATTTATTAATATCACACTTGATATTTGATATGTGAAGTACACATGTATATACGGGTAGCTAAATAGCCCAGCAATATTACCAACCTTCTTTCTTCAAGCCAGAAACTAATACCAATTTTATCAGCCACAAGGGATAAAAAATTTTCATTTTATTAAAGGCAATTCAAGTATGAACAGTTAAATTGCTCTTCTACCATTTATGAGGGCCCATAACATTTACTATGGTGTAGCAAAAGATCATTTTAAATCTTTCTATTTTAACTTATGTTGCAAAGGACTGAAAACAGCCTATAAATTTTAACTAAACTCACCACATCAAGCTGTTTTCAGTCTATTATGTTCAAATTGCTAAATAAAAAATATATCTACTTAGGACAAAACTTTGAAAAATCACTTTTAATATTTAAATCACTAAGAAAAAGTTTTATGCCATGAATGTATATAACTATTTAGCCTATCTGCAAATCAAAACAGAAAAGCAGAGAGCTTTTTTTAACCCAAGTTTCCAAATTATCAAATCAATCTTTTTAAAAAAAAAAAAAAAATCAGTATTTATATTTAAGTTCTTATGGATCAAGTAAAAGTTAAATGTAAGAAAAACAAAAACAAATTTTAAATGAACTGAATAATTAGCAACTAATATTGCTACGTTCTTACAATACAACATACTTACAGCTTGACAGGCAAAAAAGCACGAGTGGCTGACCTCAGAGAAATATAACACAAAAGCTTTCCTTTATTTAAAAGCTGTCCTTTCCACAACGTGTAGTTAAATTTATCTAAATAAAAAGAATAATGACACAACTCAGACTCTCGGCAGCCCAGAAACAAAGACATGTTTACCAGATATAAGGGGAAAAATAATCCAGAAACACAGTTTAAGTAGAACAATCACCAAAAAAAAAAAGTCTTGACATTTCTATTTACAGAGATTTCAACCAATCGGATTTTTGTTTTAGGTATCTCTTTTCATACAAAATTATTCCAGATGAAAAAGCTAACAAATTTATTTGCCTACATGTCCTCCTATCAGGATGCTGAGGAGCAAAGACAATACAGTAATGCCCTCCTCTTTCCCCCAAAGGAGACAACACTAAATCCAGTCAACTATATGAACTCCACACAATGTCATATAGGTTCCACCTGTGTTCTTTTCATTGTGGAGAAACTTGCAGATAGAAAATGTCAATATTGCTTTTAATCAACTCTCTTTAATTCCAAATCTCTGATGAAATTAATACTTAAGTCTGAGTTGTGAAGCTTGTTTTATTCATTTTTTTACCTTTATCCATCAATCAAAGCACTACAATTCTTTGGAATTGTATTCACAGTACCAGCAGATTCTCAAAGAAGACCATGTTTAGATGACCAAGTGTCAATGCTACATCTTAAAATGGTCTCGAGTTTTTCCATACTTTGCAGAGTCTCATTCATTATAAAAATAAACAAAGCACTTATTTTTTTACTCAACATAATTCTTCTGATTTATAAAACTAAAGGAAAGAAATACAAGAATCTTACCTGTGTTTCTATCTGCATTAAAGCTGTTAGATCTACATATAAATTTTTAAAAAGAAAAGAGAAATATTACTGATTGCAACAACATGAAAGTTAACATTCAGGGCTTTGATAGAAATGCTATTTTTAATGGCATACTGTACAAAAAAATGAAATCCTTCCCTCCAAGTATGAAGAACAAATGACTTATTATAACAGTTAATAAACCCAAGTCTACGTGGAAAAATCAGAATTACTTCCTTGCCTTTAAAATTTTCCCAAAAATACCCAACAAGAGAGAATCTAGTCCTTTAAAGTCTCTGTCAATTACTTGATTATGGTGATGAGATTTGAAGAAACAGCCTCAATCATATTTAAACATGTTCGTCGTTCAATAAATATTTACTGAGTGTTAAGTGTTAGTCACTCAGTCGTGCCCAACTCTTTGTGACTCCATGGACTGCAGCCCACCAGGCTCCTCTGTCCATGAGATTTTCCAGGCAAGGATACTGGAGTGGGTCGCCATTTCCTTCTCCAGAGGATCTTCCCAACACAGGGATCAAACCCGGGTCTCCTGCACTGCAGGCAAATTCTTTACAGACTGAGCTACAAGGGAAGCCCAAAATATTTACTAAGCTTTTATTATTTGTTAAGCTTCTATTATTTATTAGGCACAGTTCTGGATAACAGAATTCCAGGGAGGAACAAACCCTTGCCTTCACAGAGCTTACAGTCTCACAAGGAAGACAGGAAACAGTTTGCCAGAGGATGATCATTTTGTGCTCTGCAACAAGAAAAGCCACTACAACAAGCTCAGGCACCTTAACTGCAGAGTGGCCTGCAGCAACTACTGTGCAGCAACCAGATCCAGGGCAGCGACCCCTCCCCACCCAATGCATTTGAGGGAATTCCTGGCAGTCCAGTGGTTAGGACTCTGAACTTTCACTGCCGAGGGCCAGGGTTTGATCCCTGGTCGGGGAACTAAGATCCCTTAGGCCTTGTGGCAGCCAAAAACAAAACAAAAAAAACGGCACTGACACCAACTACACAAATTTTCAGTATCAGGAAAAAAAGGTTAATCGATGAGGTTTTAGTAAATTTTAGTTTTTATTTCCAGACATCTTCTAATTTAATTCTTAAAAGTTGTCATGAACAATCCTGTATTTAATGAATTTCAAGAGAAGCAAACAAAATGGAAAGTGCTCCTCCTAATTCAGCAGTGTAGGATACGTGACGACAGATTCTAAATGACATGTAAGATTCACAAGTCTTACCTTGATGAAGGTACGAACTTCTGAGTTTGTACATCGTCTTTATAAGCAAACGACACAACTGCATATGGACACACGTGTCTTGGTCTTCGCCTTGGCTCATCAAAGACATACTCATAAAAATAATACTAAAAATAAGAAAATGCAGAGTTACCTCTCTTAAGAAGGCAAGAATTAGAGTGGCATGTTATATTATCTGCCTGATATCTGAGAAACACAATATAACTGAAGTACCTCTAATGGAAAGTTATCTTTAAGCACTGCCTGTCAATTTAAAATAATTTGTACTTTATATTAATTTCATAATATAAAAATATTGTGCTTATGTATATACACACACACGCACATGTATTGTATGTATATATGTATCTCAAATGCCAGGATACTAAAAAAGTTTACTTCTGAAGAGCTGACCACTGGGAATGTGCAACAAACCTCAAAAAAATGTAACAAATGGAGTGTAACCTCCAGGTCAGCTCACAAAAGCCATTGATATGGAAATAAAACAGTAGAAACACAATCTCAAGCAAATCTACCACTATGCTCATTATTTCAAAGGAAAAACCGATTCTTGACTCCAGCCACAGACAAGGCAATACAGGAAAGGTGGTAGACTACAAACACAGCTGACAGCACTGCTGCTGCCCAGAAGGCAAAGCAATGCGTTAGTCCAGATGATTTTGGGGAATGTAATTTTTGATAAAACGTCTTTTACCCACAGAGATTCTTCAAAAACAAAGGAGAAAGTATAAATTTTTTTAATGTAAATAAAGTAAAACATCAAAGGAAGGGAGGGAAAAAAAGAACATTTCCAGGGAGGTTAGCATTACCACTTTTATACATAATCCCTTTAGATATACATTTTTTTAAAAAAGAATAATATTCCTTTATAGTCAAACACCATATAAAAGCATGAGTGATATCAAATATTATACTTTTAGGTATGTGTAGTTTACTATAAATCAATTATATCTGAATAAAGCTAAAAAATGAACTGCTTGAATTTCAGAAAAATATTAATAAAAATAGAATCTATCAAATCAGTGACACAAAGTGACAAGAATTAAGGTAATTTAGGGGGCTTTAACTTTACCTTAAAAGTTGAGTAATATTTTATCAGACAGCAATTTTCAGGCCATGAGAAACCAAGGCTTTAAGATGAAATGAGATCGCTGAGGGTAGTAACCATACAAAAAAACGGGCTGGAGGGCAATCCACAAGCAGGGAGAACTAGCAAGGATAACGAATCTGAATATCACCCTGAGGAGGACCACTGCATGTTTCTGAGCTGTCTTGGAAACACTGAACAAACAGCAGTGCGAATCACTGAACGATGGCAGTGCTAAGTCTAGACTAAAGTGGTGGCAGAGGGAACTGAGAGGGAGATATTTTAAAGTATTTAGTGACAAACTGATATGAGGTCATAACACTAAAGAGGGTCCAGGCACCTACCTGAGTAAGCTCATAGGCTCTGTAAGCCAGAAGTGATGTAATTCTATTGACATTCTTCGACACATGACATTCATGCTTTGGTGTTGGGTCCGAAGCACTTTTATTTAATATAGATTCTGAACTTTTTACACCCATGGGGTCATATACACTCTTTATTTTACCCTAAAATAGAGAAAATCTTTCACGTCCATCGAAACCTTATCATTGACTGTATGACATTAATATGATAGTATACCTCTGAATACAGATCACTTATAATTTTCTTTAATACTTGGTAATAAAGCAATACCCATAACTTTTTACCAATATTGAAGCAGTAAGAAAATTTACCCTGCCCCAGAAAAAAGTTTTGAATTTGTTTAATACAAGGAAATAAAAACTTTCTTCACAACACTCTTCACTTGCTTAAGTGATATTATCAACGTATTTCCCTCTTTCATTCTTTCGTTGGAAAGGAAAGCTAACTTTAGGGTTCAGTAAATTCAGATTAAAGATGGCAAACTTCTCTCAAAAGTATCTTATTTACCAAACACAAGCAAGTACTGGCTTTTAATCAAACTTCTAATCCAAATCAAATGCTATCTTTGATATACTGAAATATAAAAATCAAAATTACCTTCATTATTTTAAAAATAACCACATCACCCACTGCCCCAGCTTCCAAAGGATTAGCCTGTAGTAAATCAGCATACCTAGAAAGATAGACACCTAGTAAAGAGACAAATGGAAGAATTATTAAGACACAAATAAAGAAAGTCCAAATGCTTAACCTAAGTATTACAATTATATAATACTCTAAGAGATAAAACTATGAGATAAGATTATAATGAGATAAAGAGATAATTACAAGAGATAAAAGGTATCACACTTTAAAAAAAAATGTAGTGACTGTAAAGATAGCTGATATTGAACCAAAGCAAAAATAAAACCAAAAAAAACATGAAACTAATCAAATTTCTCAGTATCACTAGGACTAGACTAAGACATTAAAAGAAAAAAAAGATAACCCTTATTCAATTGGAAATATGCAAAATCACAAACAAACGATAAAACTGGTTTTACACTGCAGAACCTGAAACTAGTCTCTTTTTCTGGGAACATGACAAAGCATACATGAATTTAATTTCTAGGACTGCAGCAAAACTAGACAATATATTTTAAAGGGCAATTTAGGAGTAGGTATATGGAAAAAGAACAAAAGATTACCCATGGAAGGATTGCCAAGAATTGTTATTTTGGACTGGCCCACCTGTAGTCCTTTTTCACATATGCTCTGAACCTAAATAAACAAAACATGTCATCTTGCAGTCACATTACATTAAAAATGTGAAAAGATAGTCTATAAACTCGTTTTAAGTAAAATCCAAGCTTCTAAACTATATTTTTACATTACAGAAATTATAAATATATATGCTAGTTTACTCATAACAACTAAATATCAATGTAAAACTGGTTTACATTTCCAAGTAACCACAGTTGAAATCTATTTTTTGTTTTTGCCAAGTCGGACAGATACTCAAAATTCACGACATTCATAATATATAAACATTCCCTTTTAGGGAGAATTAGAATTGGCAAAATATTTGAGAGATAGTAACTCCATCTAAACATCAAAGGAGAAAAAATAGTTCTTAGCACATATAATCAGCAAGAGAAGATAATCTACTTTTTTGGTCTTTATTTTTAGTAAGAGGATAATTGCTTTACAGTATAGTGTTAGTTTCTGCCATACATCATGATGAATAAACCACAGGTATACATATGTCCCCTCCCTCTCAAATCTCCCTCCCATCTCCCACCTGATAATCTACTTTAATAAAAGGAAAAGTATTTATTATCAAGCGTATTCCAGGGTTGGGGGGGGGCGGAGAATAGCTCTCTGATCAAAGAAAAAAATGAACATATCTGAAAAACAAATCACAAAACAATGAAATACTTTGCGTTACTAAATCACTTTTTCCATTTATATATCAACAAATTGTTAGTTTATAAAAATCAAGTGTACTGAATAATTGCAAATTTAGTAACCTACAATGCAAACATTTTCAATTTACTTTTGTATAAAATGAGTTCACTTACCTTATACCGATCAACCATCAGAAATGCATAGGATTCTGAAAGTTCTTTATCTAAACGACCGTCAAACTTCAGTTCTCTTCGCTTTTCTGTAAACTAAATGAAATTAAATCTGTGACAATGCCTTAGCACATGCCTATGTTGTTCAAGTGAAGAGTTCCAGGAACTTTACTTTTCAGAAATTCCACATCAGCACTTCCTTGGTGGCCCAGTCTGCACTTCCACTGCTGGGCACCCAATGACGATCCCTGGTCCGGGAACTAAGATCCCACAAGCTGGGAGGCACAGCAAAAAAATCTCAAACCTACCAAAACGGAAATTATCTTTTCTCTCCCTGAAATCTCTGCACTTCATTTTTTCATTATAATTGGCTCTTTAGCCTTAAAATATAGTCAAATAAGCCTCTAGTGCTAACTGCAGTGGCTTCTCATTGCAGAGCACAGGCTCTAGGGCACTCAGGCTTCAGGAGCTATGGCTCTCCAGCTCTAGAGCAGCTCAATAGTTGTGGCACATGGGTTTAGCTGCCTCATGGCATGTATGATCTTTCTGTACAAGGGATCGAACCTGTGTCCCTCTGCACTGGCAGGCTGATTCTTAACCACTGGACCACCAGGAAGTCCCTCCCATAGATTTTTAAATTCATATTTTGATTATCTTTGGATTTCTTGTTTTATCTGACATGGTGCATAGCATATAGTTGTTGTTTTCATTGCTGAGTGGTGTCTGATTCTTTGTGACTACATAGACTGTAGTCTGCCAGGCTTCTCTGTCCATGGGAATTCCCAGGCAAGAATACTGGAGAGGGCTGCCATTTCCTTCTCTAGGGGATCTTCTTGACCAGGGATCAAACCGATGTCTCCTGAATTAACATGCAGATTATTTAACACTGAGCCACCAGGGATGACCCATTGCATATAGTAGGTGGCTTAATAAATCTTTGTTTAATGACCAACTTCTAGACTATAAACTCAACTAGAACAAGGAAAAATGTTTCATTTCTTTGCAACTCAGTGCCAAGTACATAAGCCATGCTCCATACCCACAAGAGTGACTTGATCTAAGTACATCTGAACTATAAGTCACCCTGAACTGCTAGCATTCACTTTTAGACACATATAGATATGAAGCCTGTATCTAACAGATTTACATGCAATATTCAGGCTACTGCTGATCTTCAATAATATAATGAAGTTTTAGACTAAATTTCATATAAATTAACAAATAATCCCTATCATACCATGAAACCACATCAAATTACCAAGGTTTTAATTTTCTCTGGGAGCCAGTAACATTTAGCTACTTTAGGGATCCTGTTAGCACTGGATTAACCAATTTTAAAAGTACAAAATTAATAGCATTTAATGTACATTAGAAAGCAGTATACACATCAAATGTTTCCAAACATGTCATCTGTATTAACTCCAAGATTATTATGCTTTTCCTAAACCAAAACTCAAACGGTATTCTAATTTGTACATGAAACTTTAATTCACTACCTAAAAGGCTCAAATACTTCCCTTTGTTCTTACTTTCTCACTAAGAATTTCTACTAATGATATTAAATTAAATTCAATTACCTGGCAATAATTAAGGGAAAAATTAAACGTATCCTAAAAATGAATGCACATTTTATTTCATTAACCTTGGAACTTAAGACTCAACACACTCTTTGACTAACATGTGCTTGAAAGATCAAAAAGCCTTCTGATGAATTTACAACGAAGCCATTAAACAGTAAGTTATCACTATGCTTAAGATTCATTTTTAATAAAAAGTTATTTTATACAATCACACATTAATTTAACACAGATAAATGCAGTGCAACATCAACAGTGTTTAGGGGAAAAAACACGTCATTTAAACTTGTTTTTCCCTTTCATAATTTGGCTTTCCTAAGAACTTCAGCTTTTTTTTTAAAAGTAAAACAAATACCAGGCTATTAACTGGTTCTGAAGAATCTTACAAAAGGCACAATCTAAAACATACCTCCTTTTCCAAAAGTTCGTTATGTATCAAGCAAGCTCGCCTGTAGTTAAAATTTGCTACTGAAGTTGGTTCAAGGTAAGATGAGTGGAGAATATTTAAAACATCTTCAAATTCCCGAGAGCCTGGAGTTAATGGCTGAAAAAGTGCTAAAATGAAAAACAGTATTAATTTTAAAATTCTATCTTAAAATTAGTTTATTATATATTGTGGCTTTTATATAGCTTATAGTGAAAAAAATTATCAGGGCTATCTTATTTTGTGAAGTGAAAAAGACAGTTAATTGAAGAAAAAGTCTAGCTGCCTATTACTTGGGTGTTTTGTGACATGTAAAAGAAATACTGATTAATTCACTGAAGAAAACACTCTATGGGAATGAGCATCTGGCATCACACATGCAGAAAAGGAAGTTACAATTTGGCAAAACTTAGCAGAAGCTACACTAGGCGACCTGAACTACTTAAGAGATGCCTTGCATATTACTCATGAGAAGCTGTGCGTAAACTCAAATCACCTCAGCTCCTACTTTATGTTACACATAAGTAGTATGTCTAGGACCATTTATTTCAGCAAATTAAATGCTTTCACCATAAGAGCATAAAAACACTTACGCCATTTAGGTGTCTATAGAATAAAATTATTCTATCTGATTTTTAAAGTTAACGTTAGAATAACATGTTGCATCCATTAGCTTCTTGTATTACCAACATAAAGTGGGAGGATATTTACTATGAAAACTTGGTGAAATGGAAAGATGTGGGACTTTGGAGTCAAACCTGGACACAAATATCAGCTCTAGCATTTACTGGCTTTGTGAGAGACCCCAGGCAAATCAACTTAACCAAGTAAGCTCATTACTTTCTTCAGTAAAAAGGAGAACTCAAGCTATCCTAATAACCATTACAATGCCATACACCCATATAAGACAATACTTGGAAAAGCTCTAAGCAGCATCTGGTGCAAAGACAGTGTAAGTTTTTATTCCCCACTTGGCCAACTACTACACACTCCTTTTAATTTTAAAAAATACTTATTCAATCTGTTCTTTAATCAGGAGCCTAATAACCTCCAATTTCCACCTTGTGGATGAAATAATGTGACTTATAAACTTCAAACATCAAGTCTACATATATATATATATATTTTCCCAAAACCCAAAATAACCACTTTCATTGTTATTCATAGATGTTATATGCTGTTACTTTAATTTCTTTCAAGATACTACTTATAAAGAATCAATAAATGTTAATCAAAATACCTTTAGGCCACTACTGGAAACAGTGTTCCACTTGTACTAATGAGTAGCTGTTTCTACTGTATTCTCTATTCACTTATTAAGCCTTAAAGGACATAATGTCAAAGGATATATCCATTCATTTACCAAACAATGTATATATTACAAAAGTTTCTGTAAAAGTAGTAGCTTTCAATGAGAAAATGTGTGCAGAACAAACAATTCCCAGTACTTCAGAATTACACACTAAAAAAGTGAGGATGGGTATAAAATCAGCATTACTTATAATAATGCAACAAAGACACCAGGAGTAAATGGTGGGGGAGGGGCACTCAAAAAGAACTATTACATGCAAAAAAGTGTCCTATAATCAAATTTATAGCAGATGGATATACTCAATAATCTATTCATTGCAAGCTCCATGAGAGAAGGAACTATAACTGCCTTCTTCATTCCCTTTACTTGGGGCACTGGCCCCAAGTTGAATGAATGAGAAAGCGAGTAAAAAAAAGAGAATAAAATTTGTCAAGATTTTTTTTATACTAAATACAAATATGTTCTAAACTACCAAAATATGATTGTTGTCATTGTAAATTAGGTCTCACAAATTCAACAATTCAGTGATTTATAAAGCAAAATGAAAGCTCAAAACACAGTGAGAAATCCATTCTCTCAACTCAAATCTGTTTTACAGAATGTTGTAGGAGAAAATGTTTTATCTTTGTGTCTATCCCCAACTAAACTGGAAAAATTTGTGAGGGAAAACAGCATGTGGAGTAGTTTTTATAGGCTTTCACATCCAAAATAACCCAAGCATGATTTTTAAAGATGGATTTTATACATGATTGATTATGTTTCTAAACTAACAAGTGCCTAAAAATGTGATAAAAAGTAACAAGTGGCTTTAAATTTCTATATTTTACTGATCTTTAAATTATTTAAAGATATTACATTATTTCCACCATCAATCTAATCCAAAGCCAAAGATATCAGTTAAATCATAAAAATGTATATAGAAATTAACTCTCAAATCACTCTCTAAAAAGTACTTAACATTTTATTCCAAAGCAATGTCCTAGAGTCACCTCAAATGTACTCAAGTAGTCTGTCAATGTGAAAACACTTGTGATTTTTTTTTTTTTAACAGAAAAAGGTGCAAGATTTTAGGTCTAACAAGAAATACTTGTATCCTAAGTATTTCAAATATCTCAACTGGCTTTAGTAGTAAGGCTAGAGTTATAATTTCTATTTTTTATTCCCAATTATCACTTTCTAGTAGAATAAATTTTGCTGTAACTATTTTTAAAGATTTCAAGTCAATGTGCTAGTAATGGTAGTTCAGAAATATAAAATGTTCTGAAAGAACATTCCCTGGTGGTCTATTTGTCCTTAATAACCACTGAAGCATGTATATGATCAACACATCCTGTCAATTCTTTTAAAGAAAACATAGATGTCACAGTATCATCATCTGAGGCAACAATAAATCTATGACTACCCAAATGGGGAACAGAACATTTTATATATTAATCACCCATTTCACATAAGGAAGTCGGTATCTCATATAATACTCTCCAGATTCTGACAATTTTTGACTCTAACCATTAATGGCTGATTATTCCTTTTCAGGTATGTACTAATAGCTTTATATACATTATCTCATTTAATCACTAAAACCACCCTATGAAGTTCAATATGGCTATTTCACAAATGAAACTCAGCTAACACTTAACTTGGCCCAAGGTTAATATTTGAATAGGGTAGGTGGAATTCAAAATAGGCTCCCTACCTGCAAACCTGTATCCTGAAATGTAAGTAAAAGAAAAGATGTAAATGGGTATATAAAAGCTGAAACCAATCATTCCAAGAGCTGGAAAAACAGAATTATTTCCTTATTTTAGATCAAGAAATCATATTAGCTATATGGTTACTAGGTGTAAGAAAAAAAGAATTTGATATCTAGCATGTTGTTTCTACCCTCTTTTGTCTACTTTTAAATCTTATTTCTTCATATTTTTCTCATTTAATGCATTTAACAGGGTCAAAAGCCATAACTAACACCCTTTGTTTGGTTTATAAAGGTCAACTAACAGCAGTCAATTTTTTTAGACATTAAGGAATACATAATTTTCTTCATACGCAGGCTTTCCAACCAATCTGTTATCAGAAAGATAAGTTACTGAGTTGACTTCTGCTATTAACAAGGTTTCTCTCCTGACAAAACAGATTCTGAATGTGTTTCCTCACTTTTCTCCCCTCCTTTCTGGCCACACCACTTGGCATGCAGGATCTGAATTTCCCAGCCGGAACTGAACCTGCGCCCCCTGCAGTGGATGGAGTGTCTTAAGCACTCCATCACCAGCGAAGTCCCTTTTATAGATGTGTTTTTATGGGATTCAAGGCAAGAGTTAGAAAGGTACTTGGAGATACATAATTCAAATAAGGAAATTCATTATACCATCAAATCAGAACTATTTTATATTACTTGCAGCATACAAAACATATTAAACATACTAAGAATTCAATGTTAAATTTAAGTAACTGGAACAGACATAAAATTAAGATCAAATAGGAGCTTTGTTCCTCAGCCAAAGAAACATTTTTCCTCAGCTACTTTTATTAACTTTAGTATCAATGCCAATCTTTGTGTTTGTATTAAGATTATGTGAATGTAAAAAAAACTATATATATACACACACATATATATATATACACACACACCTAAGTGTAAAAACAAGCTAAACTTTCAAAATAAGATGGACCAATATTATAAAAATATACCAATGGAAAATATAAAATATATGTTTCAACTTACAGTAATTCGTGGAAGAAAAGGAAATAAGAGTAGGCTGGCAATCACATTGGTCTACAATTCTCTCTGAATCCATCTCTGATGTCTACTAATGACTAAAATACAATGAATATCCATTGGTTCCTCACATTTTAAAAATCACTTTTCTCCAGTCTTACAGAATTACTACAGACATAGTACTGTAGGAATGGATGATTCATCTCTTAAATCACAATTGACACATTAAGTGTAGAATTAAGAATGAACATTCTAGCAGAATTCTACAGATAACAAACATGAAACTTGACCTTTGTGGACTGAGGAATATGTCAAAGAGTTTACCTCCATTACTTAGAATTTGTATGCTCCTATAAATGTTTTATGTGGATGACTGAATTCTGCCTATACTTTACTGCTCGGATTTACTTCTACCTATGGAAACCTGTGGTACTTGGAACCAAGTCATTCACATAAAACTTAAAAACATCATGCAAATTTCTTTACGACACTTAATCGCAATCTTCAAAAAGATAATTCAAATTTTGTGGGAAAAGATGGGGATTTGGGAGGAGAACTGGTCATTAATTCTCCTAAACTAGACCAGTATGGACACAAACGCATGAGATCATTTAGTTTGTGATGCAAGAGATGCAGGAGAATGAGAGCAGATAATCTTGTTCCCTACATAAAGCATTAACCAATAAACACTTTCCATCACTACATCACTTCCCAAGAACTTTGAACACAAAAATTATGTCAATTACTGATTCTGAGGACTTACACTACTAGATTCTAGAGTAAAAGCAGCCAATAGTGAAACACTCACTGAGGAGATGCAATTCCACAATTCGGTAACATGTAACAGTGCCCCCTTTACAGTGCAGAGAGTAGCCTGTCCAGTAAGTAAGTAAATAGAACTAACAAATAATCATAAAGTAAAATTTTACTCTAGTCAACAGATCACTTATCTGTCAGTATTGATTACATGTATTAATTTTATAATGAACCTAATTTGTCAGTCTGAAAATTTCCCAGGATGAAGACATACTAAACATCACTAAATAGTTAATAAAAAAAATTAACTTTTCTATAATGAAAAAGAAATAAGTATTTTATGCCTAGGTTCAAACTCCAACTCCACCTTTTACTAGCTGTGTGACCTTGGGCAAGTTATTTACCTCAGTTCACTTTCCTCATCTGTAAAATGGGAATAGCACTTACCACATAGGATTACTTAGATTTAATTAGCACATATAAACTGCTTAGAACAGCGCCTACAACTTACTAAGCACTATGAAGTGTTTGCAATGTTATCACTTAATTAGAATGGCAGTATGTTGGATGTTCTCCTACTGTGAAGACCAAGAAAAGGCAAGCTCTACTTAGAAAAGTTTATCTTTAAGCTGGCAAGAATACAAGTCCTAATCTTTATTTTTACTGGAAAAGCAGTCACAAGCAAGGTCCTGCCATATTAAAATACGAATGCAACAGAATCTTTGATACAGAAAAGTTCAAGAAGAGGTATGTAGGGACTTCCCTGGTGGTCCAGTGGCTAACATACAGGCTCCCAATGCCGGGGGCCTGGGTTCAATCCCTGGTCAGGGAAATAGATCCCACATGCTGCAACTAAGAGTTCACGTGCTACAACACCTGGCACAGCCAAACAGATACATAAGTATTAAAAAAAAATTTTTTTTAAGAGGCAGTATCTCATTTTCATGATAAAAGACTCAGATGACCAGCATGAATACCTAGCCAAATTCTATACGTGTTACCTTTCAAGTCTTCCAAGAGGGATTATTTGGGGATCAAGTGTGAAACTAGCAAAACCTGCTGCACTGTTTCTGATAAAGCTGTTTTTTTTTTTTTTAATGAAAAGTTGAATTTTGCTATGAAATTCCATCACCAAGTATTAACTCCCTTCACGTTGGGCAGGATGAAGTCCACGATGGTAAAAACTTATTTAAGTTTTAAAAGCTCTATTTAAATTGCTATTGCACTATTTGAACAGCTGCTGCTTGGTGTAAAACTATTTACATAAGTTAAAAATTATTCATTTTCATTAAACATGAAAAAAGTTTACGTTATATTTTCCTTACCAAAACCTTCCCCAGAGGAGAAAGGTAACAGCCTCTGCCTCGAAGTGAAAATGGAAAATATCAATTTTCCCCAAGGGAGCATGAGACTCTGGGGAGAAAATGAGGTTTTATACTTAATTCCTCAATTATATCTTTTAGTGTGTTCCAATGAAATCTATTTTAGAGCAGCCTCTGGACATATTTTAAAAAAAAACCATACACACGCTAGCCAACAGTTCCTAGTGCCATCCCACATTTCTGGGTTTTAGGCCAATTTTCTGGTCCCATGAGAAATTAAAATGAGGTACATCGTGCCTTATGTTTTGGTTAAAACTCTTTAGAAAACGGACTGCAAAACTGTATCAAGCTAAAAAAGAAATTAAAAAAGGAAAAAGTTCAAACTGCTATTTCAACCTTACAATCAAGAGCCCATCTAAATCTACTCTTAACCTATTCTCTACCAATTTATAATTTAGGCTGAAATATAGCTTTCCTCATATTGCTATACATCTTAACTAAATAAACCAAAAGAATTGATGATCCTGACCCTTAAAGAATCCTCTTGAACTCTGACATCTATTACATTAACTCAAAAGATATTTCTAGAAACAGTCCTCATGCTAGCGGACTTAACTTCATCTTTCTCAGCCTGGTTTCTCACACCAAGAATTCCCTTGGCTTTCTCATCCAAACAGAAATTAACAACTTGATTTTTTGGTCCGTATCTTACTGACAAAAGGCTATCAATTTCAGCTGTGCAAATGTAGCAGTTGTGCACGTGCAGAGAGGAAGCACATGCTTCATTCAAGATTCTCTTTACCAAGACTCAAGCTACAAATAAAAAACGTTTCCTACAAATAAGAAAATTCCTATTACTTTTCAAAGTAAATCTGAAAAACGGAAACACGCACTAAAACAGGAAAAAAAAAAGAACTTGCTTTAAATTGACTAAATCCAGGCAGAGCACCCCAAATCACTGGATGGTCAAAAATTGTATTCTAAAAACAGAAAATGGTAATTTCCTCCATGAGAAAGGGGTCACAATATGGCATAAAATTTTAGAAACGTAACGCTTTTTGAATACGTTGTTAATGTTAACACTTCCCATTTTTGTTCCACGAACCAGACTGGATCTCTCAAAAATTTTTCTCCTAAGTTCTCTCATTTGCAAAATCAAGTCGGTGACTCTTGGGCAAAAGCTGACCTCTGTTTTTTTCATAGGGAAATTACTGCACCAAGAACCTACCTTCCCCATCTTTTCAAATACAACGAAAAACAAACTAAGGCTTGGATTTAAAAAGAGCCCTATCTAGCACTTCAAAAACAGGGCGGGGGAAAAAAAACTACATGGAAATGAAGTGTGATGGAAAAAGGCAGTGTGCATGAATCACATCTAACGGAGATTTCTAAACAAGGGAAGACGCTGACATCGATCAAATTTCAAGTAGACATAGAGCTGAAGAATTTCCACAGGGAGAAGCGCTTGTGGTCCTCGCAATGCAATGGCCTTGGAGAAAGCCCCAGATCCATGGCCACGGGTTATTTCCACATTGAGACGTCTCAGAAGCATCTTTAGAGGAGGACACATCAGCTTCTCTGCCTTCAGGGGCTGGGAAGGAGGGGCGCCGAGCACCATCTTTCCTCTCTGGGAGCTGCAGCCTTACGGACAAGCTTCGAAACAGCTACTTCCAACTTCCACGGGGAGAGGGGGAGCAGGGAGCGTGATTCCACCGCTTTCCTCTCGCACCAAGCGCAGCAGCTGGGCGGCCGAGGCTGTGAGGGGAGAGGCGGCTGGCGCTGCATGCGTGTTTACGTGTCTCGGATGGGTGTGGGAAGGAGACAGAGAGGTTCTAATGAAAAGATGGAGGGGAGAGAGAAAGAGGGGTTGGGAAAGAGGGGAAGCACCACCTTTCTTTTCTCTGCTCTTCCTGGGGATCTGAAAACTCCTCCTAATGGGTCTTTCGGGCTCTTCGGGGCCTTTGGGCAATGCAGCCGCGCCCGCCTCAAAGGAGTCCTGAGGCTGCTCGTGGCAGAGGCTCGGGGCGGCCTCGGAAGCCGCGGTCTCCTCAGGCCCGGCGCCGCCGCCGGGCTCCGCGATGCTGAGGCCGCCGCCATTTTGTGGGGAGGACTCAAGCTCCGGAAGCGTCTGCTTCATCTCGTCGTCTCCGCCGCCGCCGCCACTTTCCCAGTTCGCGTCCGTCGGCGGAGAGACCTCCGCCTCCGCAGCAGTCGCCATCGCGCCGGCGTGAGGAGCTCCGGGAAGCTTCGGCCGACAAGGTCGACGGGGGTGGGGGGAAGGGGCGGCGGGCCGGCCTCGCCGCCAAGCTGCTCTCAGCCCACCGACCCCCTTCCCCCCGTGGCCGCGGGCCGCTATCCCCGCCCAGCAGCCTCTCGGGGGCCCTAACGCGGGCGCCCCAACCGTGCCTCCCGGCCCCGGGAGCCGCTCCTCGCTCGGGCAGTTCTTCAGCCGGCCCCCGCCACTCAACGTGCTGGCGTCGGGGCCTGGAGGGGGCGGGGCCAGCACGGAGCGCTCCGCCAATGAAGACCGGCGCCCGCCTCCGCGGGCGCGGATAGACGGCGCCAGCGGGCGGAGTCTCGGAGCGCCCGAGCCCGCCAAAAGGGGCCACCGCAACGCCCGACGAGTACCTCGACGCCGCTCCCGGCTGCGGGTTAGGCGGGTCTCCCGGCGAGCTGCGAGATCCCGGAGCGCGTTCGGCCAGTGATGCAGGCGAGGGAGGCGTGCTGCGCCAAGTCGTGGGAACGCAGGCGTCGCCTCTTTCCGGGCAAGATTACCTCTCTTCTCCGCGCACCACTTGCATCGGCCAGAGCCAAACTGAGGCGGTGGTTGTGGGATGATTCCGGCTTTGTGAAATATTTGCACGCATATATAGAGGCTTGAAGTGGTGATATGTTAGTGACTGCAGCGATAAGAACCTGAAAGCCACGGGGGGCCGCTTCAGTGACCTGTTATCCTACATTTTTACAACAGATTACTCCCACCCGCCCCCCTATTTTTATCTAGAAGGGTTAGAACCAGGGGCACGCCTCCAGCAAGCTGTAAATTCCTTGGTCCTTTGATTTGACTTCACAGCCTAATGTTAACAGGATTTGGTTCTGGGGAGCTTGAGAAGGGCTGCTGGCTTTTAGATTTTCCATTGCTGTTTCAGTTTTCCTATAGCTGGTGTATGTTATAGAAAAAGATAAACATTTGCAGCTACGTTAAAAGACATACAGCAAGTAATCGTTTTACCTTAAAACAACTAGACAGTCAAGTTAGAAGGCCTTTTAAATAGCTTATGCTGGTTAGGTTGAAACTGGGCAATGGTGAATACAGAAATTATTTCTTGCGTTCTTTCTACATGCTAGGCACTGTACCTAGCGATTTATACATACTATGTACATTAAATCCTCACAACAGATGTTAGGGAGATACTATTATGCACAATTTAAAATAAGTGTTGCAGTTAGGAGTAGGGGATTAATAGAAACACACTTCGTAGCGCAGAGGTTTAAAGCATCTGCCTGGAATGCGGAAGACCTGAGTTCAATCCCTGGGTCGGGAAGATCCTTGGAGAAGGCAATGGCAACCCACTCCAGTTCTCTTGCCTGGAGAATCCCATGGAGGGAGGAGCCTGGTAGGCTACAGTCCACAGGGTCGCAGAGTCGGACACGACTGAGCGACTTCACTTTCACTATATATATCAAATAGATAAACAAGAAGTATTTACTGTATAGCACATGGAATTCAATATCTTGTAACCTATTATAGAGAAGAATCTGTAAATCAACTACAGTTCATTTACTACAGTTGTAAATAGATAAGAGATAAAATGTTGCAAGACAGAACAAATTTTAATAAAATGAGAATCTGAAGCCAGGTCTATTTAAATAAAGTACTAGCCCTTGCCTGCCTTTTTTTTTTTTTTTAAACTTTTAACTGGAGGATAATTACAATATTTTATTGGTTTCTGCCGTACATAAAAATGAATCAGCCATAGGTACACTTATGTCCCCTCCCTCTTGAACAACCCTCCCACTGCCTGCTTCTCTTAAGATCTAATATTCACAGCAGCTCTAGAGGTATCTTTATGCATTTTATATATGGAGAAGTGAGGATTGACATTTTGCTCCATCTCCAAGCAGTAGGATCAGGATTGGGACCCATATCTCTATGCTCAAACTCCAGGAGTTGACTGACTAAATGTGTAATGATAATAAAACCCTAGGCCTTGCCAGTGGCTGCTACTTAAAGAGCATTCCTAAGGACAATAGCAAAATTGGATTCCAATGTCCTGTGATAAATATATCTGTTTCACAGCTTATAAGAAAAGCTGCTCATGACTTGCCCAACCTATTTGAATAAGCTCAGTGTATCATAGGAAAGTGAGTATAATATAAAACTATTCCTCTTAGTAAATAGTTAATGTAAAAACATTTTAAAATACTGATAAAAATACTAGGGCCAAGCTGACACAAAAATGCTACTTTATTTTAACTTGAAAGTTACCCTTGAAGGTGGGAAGAAAAGGCTTTACTTGATAGTAGAGGCTACAGGAGATCAGAAACTCAGGTGTTAGGATCTCTAAAAGGAATTTCGTTGCTGATTCATTAATGTGAAGTCGCTCAGTTGTATCTGACTCCTTGAGACCCGGTGGACTATAGCCCACTAGGCTCCTCCATCCACAGGATTTTCCAGGCAAGAGTACGGGGTGCCATTTCCTTCTCCAAGGGATCTTCCCAACCCAGGGATTGAACCCAGGTCTCCCACATTGCACGCAGATTCTTTACTATCTGAGCCACCAGGAAGCCATATGCGTATATCAATAGATACCCAGTATGTCCATGGGGGTGGAGGGTTAATACATAAGGTTCTGAAGCAAGAGCTACCAAAGGTTAAAAGACATAAAATCTACATTGTCTCTACCCTCAATAACAGACAAAACACCACCGCAGAAATAAACTAGAGAACGGTAAGGTAGTATATAACTAAATATGCAGGGACCACAATTGCCATTTTACATTGAAAACAGAAGGAAAAAAAAAAAATCCAGTTCAACTCTTCATTTTAAAAATAGGAGGGACTTCCCTGGTGGTCCATTGTCTACATTCTGCACTCCCAACGCGGGGGCCCCAGTTCCATCCCCGGTCAGGGAATTGGATGAATGCTGTAACTAACAGATCTCTCAGGTTACAACACAGACCGGGCCCAGTGCAGCCAAATAAATAAACAGCCTTTAAAAATGCACCACTTAACTAAAAAAAAAATACAGTTTTGAAAGAAGAGAGAAGGGGAGAAATACATTAGGACTTTAGGATTTAAATATTCACACTATATAAAACAGATAACCAACAAGGATCAACTGTATAGCCAGGGAACTATACTCAGTATCTTATAATAATTTATCACAGAAAAGAAATCTAAAATAAAGTGTATGTATATATATATACATACACACACATATATATAGCTGAATCATTTTGCTGTACACCAGAAACTAACATGACAATGCAAATCAAAAACATTTCAATATAAATTTTTAATTAAAACATTAAATATATATATATAGAGAGAAAATCATGCTGGAAGCTGTTCTTCTTGTTGTTACCCAATATTCAACCAAGAGTGCAACAGCAGTATCTTAAAAATCATCCAGAAAGCCAACACAGAGATTTTAGAACGATCCCTATGTTTCAGAACAGAGGAATTAGAAACTCCCTGATGCTGATCAAATCAACTAGTTTTATAGTTACAGAATGCATACATAAAAGCATTAATAACAATACCTTTTAAGTGAACAAAGCCACTAAAAAGATTTGATTTTAATAACAGCATTTAACATTTGTAAGCAATTTCACGATTTTTTTCCAGGTAAAAGACGTGATTTGATGCTCACAAGTACCTGCTTCAAGCATACAGCTAGGAGACCTTTTTTTTTTTTTTTTAAAGCTTCCATTGATCAGCAGCAGGGAAAGATAATAAAGGCCAGTCAACCAACAAAATTCTATAAAGCAATTATCGTTCAATTAAAAAGTAACAAAATTTTTTTAAATCCACAAGAAAAATAAGGCCATTCAACAAAACCACCACTAATCCAACTCATAGAACCTTAAGGAGATTAAATCAGTTCAATTTGTTATTTTATGAATACGGTTAGTGCTATAAGCCTACAACTCCACTGCCTATTCAGATGTATTAAAAACATAATGAAATTGCCATTCTTTCCCTTATGCTTGAGCTACAAAAATAATAATTCTTCCACGGAGTCATCTTCTTTCCCCCAAAGAACTTATATGACTCACTGAGCCAAGTATTTCTTGGGAGTGTCCCAAGGAAGTATAAGACCCTGACAACAAACTGGGTTGAAGTTCATCATGGTTAATGTCTGGGAGGAAAGACGTCCATGCAAAGAAGAGAAGGCACAAAAGGAATCCTCAGTTGGAAATAAAAATAAGCTTAGGGATGAGCTTGGATGTGAGTAGCCCTTCAGTTACATAGCTGACTTGTAATCACTAAACATCTCAACTAAACCCAGGAGTCAAGAGCTGTTACTAAGGTTTGTTTTGGTTTCATTTCTAAGATTTTTTTTTTAATTGAATATACTTCAGTTGACCTACAACACTATGTTAGTTCCAGTGTACAACATAGTGATTCGCTATCTCTATACATTTCAAAATGATCACCACTTTTGTCATTTGAGTCAAACCCATCTAAGATTCCAGAGAAGGCAATGGCAACCCACTCCAGTACTCTTGCCTGCAAAACCCCATGGACGGAGGAGCCTGGTAGGCTGCAGTCCATGGCGTTGCTAAGAGTCGGACATGACTGAACAACTTCACTTTCATTTTTCACTTTCATGCACTGGAGAAAGAGATGGCAATCCAGTCCAGTGTTCTTGCCTGGAAAATCCCAGTGACAGGAGAGCCTGGTGGGCTTCCGTCTATGGGACTGCACAGAGTCGGACACAACTAAAGCGACTTAGCATTAGGATCTAAGATTTCTGTTACATGTAATACCATGAATGAATCTCACAGGCATGATGTTAAGTAAAAATAGGTCAGACACAAGAGTATATATACTGCATGATTCCATTCGCATGAAGTACAAGGGCAAGACAAAAATAGTCCATGATAATAAAAGTCAGAACAGTGGTTCGCTTATGTGTCTGTAGCAGGGAGGTGTGTGAGTAGGTGCTGAGTCAAAGGGGATATGAAAGAATTTTTGAAACAATGAAAATATTCTACATCTTGATTTAGGTGTAGGTGATAGTTACAAGGGCAGTATATATATATATATATATATATATATATATATTTGTTGAACTCATTTGAAAGTTGTGTGTTTTACTGTATGATGTTTTTCAGTTCAACATTGACCAAAAAACCAGAAACGCTTCAGCAAGTTCTCATTATTCAAGGGACAAAGATAAGAATTCTTCATGGGGCTTAGAGAGTCCTGCGAATCCTGACCCTTTTCTACTTTCCTCTCCACTCCTGTTCCCTAAGCTCCTGGGTGCTTCCTCTGTCTGGCCCCCACGCTGGGCTCCCCTGGCCACGTGATCAGGCTCAGCACACACTGCTTCCCCAGTGTGGTGTGCTCTTCCTCCCTCATCCTCCTGAGCTCCTCCTGAGCTTCTTTTGGCTGCAGCTTCACTTCCTGTGTAAAATTCCTTGATCACCCTCCTCTCATTCGAGGTTGGTTCTCGCTGTGCTTTCACAGAACCTTGTTTTCAGGCTGTTTACCTTTCACTTCCCTCAGTTTGTAATGACTCCCTCATTTGTGGGATTCTCTATCTCCCCCCACCCTGCCCCCGCTAGAACCTATGTATGCTCCACTCCATGGGCTGAAGAGCAATGTCTGGGTTTGCTTACCATAATGAGCCTGGCGCAGTGCCTAGAACATAGTGCCTGGAACACAATAGGTGTTTATGAAATGTGTTTTGACTGCCAAGGGTAGAGTGGCTATCTGATCTTTTCTTTTCTGGCAAGAATATCATTATTTCACATAACCTGATTTGGGTTTACCACATTAAGTGTTTACTGGTATATCTTGCTTTAAGCAAACTTCATTATATGCAAATGTAGGCTCCCAAAATATAAATTCGAGTGTGTCTATCAAATGCCCTTGAAATGCTTATGCAAATTCACAATGCCTTTTACTGCATTTGAGAAGACAGATGAACATCATTTGCCAAATCCAAGATTTTGTTGAAATAAAAAGGATTTAACAACTGGGAGTGATTCTCCTGTATTATCAGCTGGGTGACCAGTAGAGTTCCAGGTATAAGATCATTTATACCACTGCTGTTTCCATCTGAAGAAAGACTTAAGGTTATACTAACTTCACATGGTGGCTGGTGACGTTTTCTAAGAAGAGGATGGTGCTAAGGACATGAGTTACACAAAGCAAAAAAAAAAAAAAGAAAATCTCAAAAGCAAGTAGTATATTGCAAAAGTGCCAACACTGGTGAAATGTGTGAAAAAAAATTCAAAGTGTTTTTGATTTTATGCTTTTATAATAAAGGAGAGCAAAAGAAAGTTGTAGGAATTCAGAAGGTTTATTTAACACATCTCACTACTCAATTTGGAAGACTGTAAGCTTGAGGAAAAGGAATAATAATACAGATATTTTACCATTCTTTCTCTCAACAAGTATTTCTTGGGACCCTATCTGCTACCAGCCCTAGGTTGGGCTTCTGGGGATAGAGCTGAAAATAAACAGATGCATCCTGACCCTGGGTTTATAGTCTGGTGCTTCCCAGACTATAAACGCTTTAATCTTCACAGCAGTTGCCAGAGAAACATTGCCATGTTTGGCAGAGGAAGAAATGGTGGCTTAACTGTCTTGCTCGAAGGAATAGCTCCAATAAGTGACAGAGCAGGACTTGAATTTGTCTATCTTCTAACTCCAATCTCCGGCAAGTAAATGACATTCTACTTGCTTGTAGGCCTCTAGGAGCTCTAGTTTGTTAATCAAGGCTCTCAAGAGAAATAAAGAAAAATTACAAAGTTATACCATAATACATTCCCATCACTCCCCTATGTGTCACTTCTTATCCCTTGTTTGGTCCCTCTATTATTCTGAATGAATAGGAACGTGTGTGCGTGCTCAGTTGTGTCTGGATCTATGAGACCCCCATGGACTATAGTCCACCAGGCTCCTCTGTCCATGGAATTTTCCAGGCAAGAACAGTGGAGTGGGCTGCCATTCCCTTCTCTAGGGGATATTCCGCACCCAGGGATCGAACCCATGTCTCCTGAGTCTCTTGCATTGGCAGGTGGATTCTTTACCACTGAGCCATTGAAACTTCCTGCCACCTCCCTTACAAACACAAGTCTTTTCATTTTTGCTTTTTCTTTTGGCACTGAACAATTTCTAGAGGATTTGTGGACAGACAGAAGCAAATCAGCCATCAGTCATCTAGTCTCCCTGGCGGACTAACAACTGAACACAGAGCTTGCATTCTCTTTGGTGTGATTCAGATTACGGCTTTATTATTTGGTGCTTCATAATACCAGAAAGGTACTCAGACTTACTGTAATTTTGGACATTTTCTCTCCAATTTATAAAAGCCCAACAAGAAAAACTAAAATTTCCTTTAAAATACAAGAGGCTAGCAATAAAAGATGTTAAAATGACCTTTTGCTACTGTGATACTGTGATTTATAAGAAATATTTATATATTTGGCATTCAGATGACCAGATATATTTCTCAGGTATATTTGGCTTCAGTCACAGGTCCTGGTTCAGAGCTCCCAAAACTCTTAGAATTTTTGGGCTGATAGAGCAATAGGAGGATCTTTGCTATGTTTGTCCTTCCACAAAATGCTGCAGGCAGAATGGGTATCTTGATATTTACAACAATCTCTTTCCATCACAATTGGGTATATGTTAACAAAGGTGACTTTGGATTCCACCCCAGGGCGGGGGCTCCTTGTCAGCACGAGTGACTGGCTGGTTTTCCTGATTTCAGTCCCACCTCTTGATTTCAGGGAGGAGAGGGGAGCTTGAGGTTGAATCATTGTCCACTGGCCAATGATTGAGTCAGTCATGGCTATGTAAAGAAGCCTCCATAAAAACCTCAAAAGACAGGTTTTGACCTTTTGCTGAGGAGCTGCTACATGGGGGACAAAGATCTGCTTCTACATGCTAACTTGTCAAGTCCCAAATTCCAAGAGAACAGAAGTTTCTTTGTTCCAGAACTTGCCCTGTATATCTCTTCATCTGGCTGTAGATTATTATCTTTAAATAGCCTTTCAAAATAAATAGAGCTTCCTCAGTGAATCAGCGGTAAAGAATCCGCAGGAGACACAAGAGACTCAGGTTTGATCTCTGGCTGGGAAGATCCCCTGGAGAAGGAAATGAAAAGGCACTCCAGTATTCTTGCTTGGGAAATCCCATGGACAGAGGAGCCTGGCAAGCTATAGTCCTTGGGGTAGCAGAAGGGTAGGACATGACTTAGCGACTAAACAACAACATAATAAATCAGTAATCTCTTGAGCAAATAGATTTCCCTGAGTTCTCTGGGCTCTTCTAGCAATTACTCAAACCCAGAGAGAAACCCATGGGAACTTCTGATTTTTATTCAGTCAGTCAGAAGCACATGTAACCACCTGAGCTTGTTGCTGCCGTATAACGACATTGTGGGACTGTGGAAACTGATTCTATCTCTGAGTTGGTAGTGTCAGAATTGAGTTGAATCATTGGACACCCAGCTGGTGTCTAGAACTGCTGCTTGGTATGAGGAAGCCTTCTCTTGGCAAAATTCTGTTAGCCTTTGCCCTGCTTCATTTTGTTCTCCAAGGCCAAACCTGCCTGTTAATCCAGATATCTCTTGACTTCCTATTTTTTATTCCAGTCCCCTATGATGAAAAGGACATCTTTTTTTGGTGGTAGTTCTAGAAGGTCTTCATAGAATCATTTAACTTTAGCTTCTATGACATTAGTGTTTGGGGCATAGACTTGGATTACTTTGATATTGAATGGTTTTGACTTAGAAACACATAGAGATCATTCTGTTGTTTTTGAGACTGCACCCAAGTACTGCATTTTGGGCCCTTTTGTTGACAATGAGGGCTACTCCATTTCTCCAAACGGATTCTTGCTCACAGTAGTAGATATAATGGTCATCTGAATTAAATTCGCCCATTCCCATCCATTTTAGTTCACTGATTCCTAAAATGTCCGTGTTCACTCTTGCCAACTACTTTCAATTTACCTTGATTCATGGACCTAACATTCCAGTTTCCTATGCAACATTGTTCTTTACAGCATTGGACTTTACTTTCACAACCAGATACATCCACGCCTGGATGTTGTTTCTACTTTGGCTTAGCCTCTTAATTCTTTCTGGAGCTATTTCTCCACTCTTCTCCCGTAGCATATTGGCACCTACCAACTTGGGGAGTTCATCTTTCAGTGTTCTGTCTTTTTGCTTTTTCATACTGTTCATGGGGTTCTCAAGGCAAGAATACTGAGGTGGTTTGCCATTCCTTTCTCCAGTGGGCCACGTTTTGTCAGAACTCTCCGCCATGCCCCGTCTGTCTTGGGTGGCCTTACACAGCATGGCTCATAGTTTCATTGAGTTAGACAAGGTTGGGATCCATGTGATCAGTGGTTAGTTTTCTGTGGTTGTGGTTTTCATTCTATCTGCCCTCTGATGGATGAAGATAAGAGGCTTGTGGAAGCCCCCTGGTGGGAGGGACTGGCTGTGGGTAAAAGTGGGTCTTGCTCTGGCAGGGTCCTGTCAGTAAATCTTTAATCCAATTTTCTGCTGATGGTGGGGGCTGTGTTCCCTCCCTGTAGTTTGGCCTGAGGCCACACTGGCATCAGGACTGGAAAAGATCAGTATTCATTCCAATCCTTAAGAAGGGCAATGCCAAACAATGTTCACACTACTGCACAATTGCACTCATTTCACATGCTAGCAAAGTAATGCTCAAAATTCTCAGAGCCAGGCTTTAACAGTACATGAATTGAGAACTTCCAGATGTTCAAGCTGGATTAGAAAAGGCAGAGGAACCAGAGATCAAATTGCCAACTTCCTTTGGATCACAGAAAAAGCAAGAGAATTTCAGAAAAACATCTACTTTCACTTCATTGACTACATTAAAACCTCTGACTGTGTGGATCACAACAAACTGGAAAATTCTTAAAGAGACGGGAATATAAGACCACATTACCACCTTACCTTACCCTAACTGTCGTGTTCACACTTCTCTCAAGAGAAGACTCTTGAGAGTTCCTTGGACTTCAATCCTGAATATTCATTAGAAGGACTATGCTGAAACTGAAGATCCAATCCTTTGGCCACCTGATGTGAAGAGCTTACTCATTAGAAAAGACCCTGATGCTGGGAAAGATTGAAGGCAGGAGGAGAAGGGGATGACAGAGGATGAGATGGTTGATTGACATCTCTAAATCCAATGGACATGAGTTTGAGCAAGCTCCAGGAGATAATTTAAGGACAAGGAAGCCTGGTGTGCTGCAATCCATGGTGTCGCAAAGAGCTGGACACAACAGAGCGACAGAGTAACAACAACAATGAGGAAGCCTCCATGCGCACATGCAGATGTTGGGACTGGGTACGGGAATTCTTAGCAACCACATAGTAAAAGCTGATTTTATTATTTTTTTTTTAATTAATTTTTATTTTTTTAGTTTGTTTTGCTTTACAATACTGTATTCGTTTTGCTACACATCGACATGGATCAGCCACGAGTGTACATGAACTCCCAATCCCGACCCCCACCTCCCCCCTCCCGCCCCACACCCTCTCTCTGGATTATCCCCGTGCATCAGTCCCAAGCATCCTGCATCCTGCATCAAACCTGGACTGGCGATTCGTTTCACTTATGATATCACACATGTTACACTGCCAAAAGCTGATTTTAAAAGAACATTAATTGGCAATGTCCACTGGTGAATGGATGAATTTGGGATGATTTGGGAGAATGGCATTGAAACATGTATACTATCATATATGAAACGAATTGCCAGTCCAGGTTCGATGCAGGATACAGGATGCTTGGGGCTGGTGCACTGGGATGACCCAGAGGGATGGTACGGGGAGGGAGGGGGGTTCAGGATGGGGAACACATGTACACCTGTGGTGGATTCATGTTGACGTATGGCAAAACCAATACAATATTGTAAAGTAATTAGCCTCCAATTAAAATAAATCTATTTAAAAATAAATAAAAGTATTATCTATATACTGGAATATCATTCAGCCACGGAAAGGAATAAAGCACTGATATCTGCTACAACATGGATGAACCTTGAAAACTATGCTAAGTGAAAGAAGCCAGTCTCAAAAGGCCACATATTATATAACTCTATTTACATGAAATGTCTGAATATGGAAATCTATGGAGACAAAGTGGATTAGTGGTTGCCTAGAGCTGGAGGAATGGGTGGATTTAGAGGTGAAAACTAGTTTTTATTTCTTTTTTTTTTGGGTAATGAAAATACTCTAGAATGAATTGTGGTGATAGTTGCATAACTCTGTGATAATACTAAATATCATCGAATTGTACACGTCAATAGTTATTACTATGTGAATTATATCAATAAAATTGTTTTTTAAAAAAGTGCATTCTAGGATGCATGAAGTTATGTGCCCTATCACCAGTGCTTAAACTTGTGTAATGTTTTTTCCCTCCAAATAAAAAGGAAAAACAAAAAAATACCCAAACACTGGAGCAGCATAATTTAAATATAACAGCTGACCTGTATCCTTAGTCAATTAAGACAGCAGCAACTGACACCTACACCCTACTGTATGTCTATATCCGTTACTACAGAATGTCAGTATTAAACTGACATTGACAATTGATGAGAGTGCTTGCTCTGTCTTTTCTTGAGTTTTATGTTTTAAAGATTTCTCAAAAGTTACCTAATATTAACCTATTTCTTAAAAAGAATCTTAAATAGAAGGCCTGGTGAATCGTGAACTATCAACATAAAATATTCCAAATTCTTTAAACATTATTGGTTGCATCTAAATACCTTATTTCAAATATTCTTTCCCATATTTCCAAACACACCCCAAATCATGTTTTTACATTATTTTTCCACTAAAAAACAATCCCTGGTTAGAAGAGATTTGCAAAAGTAGACCTTAAGGAAAAGAAAAAAGCAATCTAGAGATTTAGTACCCTCCGGTGGCTCTGAAAAGATAGACAATAATTCTCATAAGTTTTCCCCTAAGAACTCCTTGGGGAACCAGCCAAGTTTAAATGGGATAATTGGTAGGTTTATGGTTGCAATTTACATAAATTATAGAAACATAACACCAGACATTTATCTAATTGAAGAAAATGTGGTGTTCAGTTACCCTTCTAGAGGAATTCTGCTTGTGGTTTGTGCCATTTGGTGATTAGCCCATTCTCTTGAGAATCTAAATGTGCTTTTCTGTGGACAGAGTATAGGAATGTTCAAAAATTTACTTTTAACTCAATCAAAAATGAGCAGAAAATCTAAACACTCATTTCTCCAAAGATGACACACAGATGTTCAAAAAAGCATATGAAAAGATGCTCAGCATCACTAATTATCAGAGAAATGCAAATCAAAACTACAATGAGGTATCACCTCACACGGGTCAGAATGGCCATCATCGGAAATTCTACAAACAATAAAATCCAGAGAGAATGTGGAGAAAAGGGAACCTCCTACACAACCGGGGGAGATATAAATTGGTATAGCCACTATGGAAAACAGTATGGAGATTCATTAAAAAACTAAAAACAGAACTATCGTATGATCCAGCAATCTCACTCCTGGGCATATAACTGGAGAAAGCTCTAATTTGAAAAGATACACGCACCCCAATGTCACCCCAATGTCCACCCCAATGTCCACGCACCCCAATGTCCAAACAATGTCTTGGCACTGTTTACAACAGCCAAGACATGGAAGCAACTTAAATGTCCACCAACAAATGAATAAAGATGTAGTGTGCATATATGCAACAGAATATTACTCAGCCACAAAAATAAATGAAACAATGCCATTTGCAGCAACATGGATGAAACTAGAGAGTATCATGCTAAGTCAAACAGAGAAAGACAACCATCATATGATATCACTTACACATGGAATCTAATTTTAAGACATGATAGAAATGAACTGATTTACAAAACAGAAACATACTTACAGATATTGAAAACAAACTTACGGTTACCAAAAGGGAAATGTGGGGAAGGGATAAATTAGGAGCTTGGAATGAAGATACACACACTGCTATATATAAGACAAGGACTATTGTATTAGCACAGGGGATTCTAATCAATATTCTGTGATAATTTATATGAGGAAATCTAAATAAGAATGAATTTGTGTGTGTGTGTGTGTGTGTGTGTGTGTGTGTATAATGGAATCACTTTGCTATACATCTGAAACTAACATAACAGTGTAAATAAATTATACTCCAGTAAAATTTACAAATAAAATTTAAAAAGAAAAAAAAAAAAGAAAAACTATTTTGCTTTGCAAAACCTCAAAATATTTAAAAATTATACTTACAATTTTGGGTTTCTCAGGTGGCACAGTGGTAAAGAATCTGCTTGCCAATGCAGGAGATTGGGGTTTAATCTCTGGGTCAGGAAGATCCGCTGCAGAAGGAAATGGCAACCCATTCCAGTATCCTTGTCTGGCGAATCCCAGGGACAGAGGAGCCTGGTAGGCTACAGTCCTTAGGGCTGCAAAGAGTCAGACACAACTGAGCATGTATGTGAGCACAAATCTTAGTTCCCAACCAGAGATCGAAATGGAGCCCCCTGCATTAACCACTGGACCACCACCAGGGAAGTCCCCCATAATATTGTTTTGATTGTAAAAATAGCTTAAGTGTATTTGAAATTTTTGAATCAGACAACTGTAGACTGAGACGCCTCACTGAAAATCTAGGTTTGGAGAGCAGAACTAACACTTGTCTGGCTTCCCTGGTGGTTTGTGTGTGTGTTAGTCACTCAGTCATGTCTGACTCTTTGTGACCCCCATGGACTGTAGCCTGCCAGGCTTCTCCGTCCATGGGATTCTCTAGGCAAAAATACTAGAGTGGGTTGCCATTTCCTTCTCCCTGATGGTTTGGCAGAAAAGAATTTGCCTACAATGTAGGAGACATGGGTTCAGTCTCTGGGTTGGGACGATCCCCTGGAGAAGGAAACAGCAACCCACTCCAGTATTCTTGCCTAGAAAATTCCACAGACAGAGGAGCCTGGTGGATCCAGTCCATGCGGTTGCACCGCCAATGAAACTACCACCACCAATGAAAACGAAAGTTAACTTTTTTTTTTGCCAAAAATATCCTCAGGAGAACATACACAAACTTTCCAGCAGAGGGGAGCAAAAGCTCATGAAACAGGTTTCAAAACCCAGCAACTTTTCTGTATCACATTCTAAAAGTATTCTTTAAAATATTCAGGATAAGAGTTATGTAAACATATGTAATCTATATGTGTATGTATTTTTGCCTTATAGGAATAATGGAATTGCAGCACTTATATTTAGGCAGGACAGAATTCTTCCCAAAGTTCTGACTGCTGAAGGCTCTTAAATGGACAGGACCTTAGAAAATTTTTTTCCTAAGGAAATTATTTCATGAGAGGGAACAACGGTGGGCCATAACATCTTGATGGCTTAGTGGGGTCACCTGCTGGCAGTTTGCCAACTCTTTTACATAGTTTAAGGTACAATGGGATTCTTTTAAGAATATGTTCTAACTATGCACCTAGGTTTCTTCATTTGTAAAATGAGATAATAATTATAACCTAAAACCTCAAGGGGTTGCTGCACAGATGAAATATAAAGTGGGTGTGACACTGTTTTCCTTTTTTTAAATTACAGCAGTGTATATATAATAGAAAACTTATCATCTCACTATTTTTAAGTGTATAGCCTAGTAAAGTACATTCACATTATGTACAAACAATCCTCAGAACCCTTTCCATCTTAAAAGGCTGACACTCTGTATCATTACACAACTCCCCATTTCCTTCCCTGAGCCCATGGCAACTAAAATTTGACTTTCTATTTCTGTGGTTTTGACTATTCTGAGTATATCATAAAGGAGCGACTTCACTTTCACTTTTCACTTTCATGCATTGGAGAAGGAAATGGCAACCCACTCCAGGGTTCTTGCCTGGAGAATCCCAGAGACGGGGAAACCTGGTGGGCTGCCGTTTATGGGGTCGCACAGAGTCGGACATGGCTGAAGCGACTTAGCAGCAGCAGCAGAATCATACAGTGTCTTTTTGTGATCAGCTTATTTACTTAGCATAATTCCCTCAGTGTTCATCCACATTGCAGCATGTGACAGAATTTCCTTCCATTTTAAGCCTGAATAATATTCCATTGTACGTATAAACCAGTTTATCTATTCATCCATTGATGGACACTTGTCTTGCTGCCACATCGTAGCTATCGTGAATAACTCTGCCATGAGCATGGACATGCAACTGTCTCTGAGATCCTGCTTTCAATTCTTTTGGATCTATACCCATAAATCGGACTGTTGGATCATTGTTGTTGTTGTTCAGTTGCTGAGTCGTCTCCGACTCTTTGCGACCCCATGGACTACAGTCCTTTAGGCTTTCTTGTCTTTCACTATCTCCTGGAGTTTGCCCAAACTCACGTCCATTCAATCTGTGATGGCATCCAACCGTCACATCCTCTGTTGCCCCCGTCTCCTCCTGCCTTCAATCTTTCCCAGCATCAGAGCATGATCTTTTCCAATGATTCAGCTCTTTGCATCAGGTGGACAAAGTATTGGAGCTTAGGATCAGTCCTTTCGTATGCTGAATCAAATGATAATCCTATTTTATTCTTCTTGAGGAACCACCACACTACTTTCCACAGCAGCTTCACCATTTTCCTACTTCTACCAATCGTGCACAAGGGTTCAGTTTCTCCACATCATCGCCAACATTTATTTTCTGTTTTTTTCCAAGAGTAGCCATCCTAATGAAGGTGAAGTGGTATCATTGTGGCTTTCATTTGCATTCTGTAGTGGTAAATGGTTCGTAGTCCAAAGTACCATGAACCTCCATCCATACTATGCTTTCCAACTGTGGTGCTAGAGAAAACTCTTGAGTCCCTTGGACTGTGAGGACATAAAACCAGTCAATGCTAAAGGAAATCCACCCTGAATACTCATTGGAAGAACTGATGCTAAAGCTCCAACACGTTGGCCACCTGGTTTGAAGAGCTGACTCACTGGAAAAGACCCTAACTCTGGGAAAGACTGAAGGCAGGAGAAGGGGTCAACAGAGAATGAGATGGTTGAATGGCATCACTGACTCAATGGACATGAGTTTGAGCAAGCTCCAGGAGATGGTTAAGGACAGGGAAGACTAGAGTGCTACAGTCCATGGTGTCACAAAGAGTCAGACATGACTGAGTGACTAAACAACAAGGTGATATAGTGATTTGGAGCATTTTTTCATGTTTTCATGATTGTTGGCTATGGTTAATCTTTTAAATTTTAGACAAATAATAGGTAAATAGTGGTATCTCGCTGTGGTATTAGCTCTCATTTTATAACTAGTGATGTTTGAATATTTCTAACTTTTTGTCCATTAAAAAAAAATTAAATGTCACGTACCTTGAAAGTGAAAGTGTTTGTTGCTCGGTCATGTCCACAGCACTTTGCGACCCCATGGACTATGGCCCACCAGTCTTCTCTGTCCGTGGAATTCTCCAGGCAAGAATATTGGAGGGGGTAGCCATTTCCTTCTCCAGGAGATCTTCTCAACCCAGGGATCAAACCTGTGTCTCCTGCATTGCAGGCGGATTCTTTACCACTGAGCCATCGGGGAAGCTCTTCTATAAAATAGTGTACCTAGATTCAAGTGGACTTTAGAAAGCATCACTACGAACAAAGCTAGTGGAGGTGATGGAATTCCAATTATTTCAAATCCTGGAAGATGATGCTATGAAAGTGCTGCACTCAATATCCCAGCAAATTTGGAAAACTCAGCAGTGGCCACAGGACTGGAAAAGGTCAGTTTTCATTCCAATCCCAAAGAAAGGCAATGCCAAAGAATGCTCAAACTACCGCACAGTTGCACTCATCTCACATGCTAGTAATGCTCAAAATTCACCAAGCCAGGCTTTAGCAATACGTGAACCGTGAACTCCCTGATGTTCAAGCTAGTTTTAGAAAAGGCAGAGGAACCAGAGATCAAATTGCCAACATCCGCTGGATCATGGAAAAAGCAAGAGAGTTCCAGAAAAACATCTACTTCTGCTTTATTGACTATGCCAAAGCCTTTGACTGTGTGGATCACAAGAAACTGTGGAAAATTCTGAAAGAGATGGGAATACCAGACCACCTGACCTGCCTCTTGAGAAATCTGTATGCAGGTCAGGAAGCAACAGTTAGAACTGGACATGGAACAACAGACTGGTTCCAAATAGGAAAAGGAGTACGTCAAGGCTGTATATTGTCACCCTGCTTATGTAACTTCTATGCAGAGTACATCATGAGAAACACTGGGCTGAAAGAAGCACAAGCTGGAATCAAGATTGCCGGGAGAAATATCAATAACCTTAGATATGCAGATGACACCACCCTTATGGCAGAAAGTGAAGAGGAACTAAAAAGCCTCTTGATGAAAGTGAAAGAGGAGAGTGAAAAAGTTGGCTTTTAAGCTCAACATTCAGAAAACGAAGATCATGACATCCGGTCCCATCACTTCATGGGAAATAGGTGGGGAAACAGTAGAAACAGTGTCAGACTTTATTTTTCTGGGTTCCCAAATCACTGCAGATGGTGACTGCAGCCATGAAATTAAAAGACGCTTACTCCTTGGAAGAAAAGTTATGACCAACCTAGACAGTATATTCAAAAGCAGAGACATTACTTTGCCAACTAAGGTCCATCTAGTCAAGGCTATGGTTTTTCCTGTGGTCATGTATGGATGTGAGAATTGGACTGTGAAAAAGGCTGAGCGCCAAAGAATTGATGCTTTTGAGCTATGGTGTTGGGGAAGATCTTGAGAGTCCCTTGGACTGCAAGGAGATCTAACCAGTCCATTCTGAAGGAGATCAACCCTGGGATTTCTTTGGAAGGAATGATGCTAAAGCTGAAACTCCAGTACTTTGTCCACCTCATGCGAAGAGTTGACTCACTGGAAAAGACTCTGATGCTGGGACGGATTGGGGGCAGAAGGGGACAACCGAGGATGAGATGGCTGGATGGCATCACGGACTTGATGGACATGAGTCTGAGTGAACTCCGGGAGATGGTGATGGACAGGGGGGCCTGGTGTGCTGCGATTCATGGGGTTGCAAGGAGTCAGACAGGACTGAGCGACTGAACTGAGACTGAGACTGAGACTGAGATTGTGTTAAATCTGTGGATTTAACTTTGGCCAAAGTTGATACCTTGATAGTCCTGAGTCTTCCAGTCTACGAACATGGTCCATTTCCCCATCTAGTTTGGTGTCAAATTTTCCAACATTTTACCATTTTTAGTGTATATGTTTTGTACTTCTTTTCTCAGATTTATCTCTAACAGCACTGTGAATTTTACCCTATTAGGTGTTGGATATTTTTTTTATCCCTGCAAATATTCCTGTGCTTTGTTCTGGGATGCAGTTGAGCTACTTGAAAACAGTCTGACATTCTCTTTGGTCTTTAGGACTTGTTGCTGCTGCTGTCACTTCAGTCGTGTCCGACTCTGTGTGATCCCATAGACGGCAGCCCACCAGGCTCCCCCATCCCTGGGATTCTCCAGGCAAGAACACAGGAGTGGGTTTCGGACTTGTTAGGTAGAAACAAAGAAGTGTTCACACTAGGGCTAATTATTCTCCACAACTTTTCAGGCCCTTCTGAAAACGTTATCCAACTATGATATTCTTTTGGGGTGGGGGTGGGGGTGGGGACAGGCACTATTCCCAGCATTGAGTGATTTCCTGCTAATCCTTTTGGATAATTCTCCCGCCCTTGGCTAGTTTCTCACACTTGTGCACTTATAAGCATTCAGCTGAGTACCTGAGGCAGGTGGGGTGGGGTGGAGGGGGCGGCGGGCCCTCTTCGCAGTCTCCAAGGTTTTCTTCCCATGTAGTGCTCTCCTCTGTTGTCTAGACTCGAGCTGCCTTGGTCTCCCTGACCTCTCAGTCCCATCTCTTCCACTCAGGGACGTCACCAGACTAGACGGGCCTCCCTCCCTGCCCTGCTTCCTGACAACCCTCTCAAGGCTGTAAGTTGGAGTAAACGCAGGGCTCACACTCATTCATTCTCTTCTCTCAGGGTCACTGTCCTTCATCGCCTGGTGCCCACTGTCTCTCAAACCAGAGTTTCACATGTGTTGTCTTTTTTTTTTTTTTGGTTGCTTTAGGTGGAGGGTAAATTTAGTCCTTGTTACTCCATCATGGCTAGAACTTATTAAAGACATTTAAATAATAAGAAAACTCCTATTTTTCTACATGTTGCATTTTAAGGGCTTCGTCATTCTGTTGTGCAGATCCACGCCTCCATCTCGTGCCATATTCTATCAAAATAAACCCTTTAACAGTTTTTGCAGTATAGGCCTGCTGGTAATGAACTCTTTGAGGTTTTTTTTTTTTTTTTTTAATGCCTGAAATAAGTTTATTTTGCCTTTCCTTTGAAAGATATTTTCATGTCTTTTCTCAGAAAATTAGCCATCACAACAAGAAACAGAAACATGAAATCCACCTTTGGTAACTCCAAAAGACCTCTGTATCCTTGAACCGCAAGGCAAGTGGTGAAATGATCGCTGAGACGAAGACGCAGAAAGCACGTGGATGTGTTGTTTATGTCAGGTCCCAGCACCCGTCAGAGGCCCAGCAGGCTCAGCAGTTTATTCAAATTAGGCTTATTCAAAGGTGGTGTAAAAACGGACTCTATACAAATTGTGGGCAGGATGTAGAGACAACTCAATATCCTGGGGCTACTGACAGTGGAGCGGTTCTTCTTCTAAGATGGAGGGGTTACTGGGACTCAGAGAGAACTCCTTGAGAGGAGCTGTGACTTCATGTGAGAGAGGTAGCCAGCCCAAGGTGAGAAATGGGGGATAAATGTCATCCTCATTATAAATGGGGGAATAAATAAATACTCCTCACTCATTTCCCTCTCTCTGGTATTATGCAAGGACTTCCCTTTTGGTCAAATAAAACCAGAAGCAACAAGCGAGAGTTCACTGATGAAGTACATATACACCATAGACACATAAAATGATGGATTAGCATAGTCAGCTTGGAAACGTAAGCAAAAAAGAACAATCCCATAAGCTACTATTATCCCCACATAAATGAACAATGCAAGAAGAAAAATACAACAAAACTATGATAGCCTGAGAGTTTAGCAAAGATAAGACTTTCACTACATAAGAAGGGGGATGCTCTAAGATTAGGAACAATTATTTAAAACAAAATAAACTTCTCCCCAAATTAACAGAAGCATTAGAAAATAAAAGTGAAGAAATTCCCATGAGAAAGAACAAACTATTAGGAAATAAAAGTAGGAATAAAAAAGATAAGAATATATAAAAACCAGTCCAGGAGTGAAGAGACCAAATCCAGAGGTTCAACATCTTACTGGAAAATTCCTGAAAGAGAAAACAGAAAAGTGTGGAAAGGACTACACTGATGAAAAAAAAATGCAAAAAAAAAAATTCCAGATTCTGTGGATTGAGAAGACCTGTCTACCGTACCCCCCAAATATGCAGAGATGAATGAAAAAGATCCCAGACAAGGCCACACTTTTGAGAAATTTCAAAACACCATGTGCAAAATTAAAAGTGATTATTAAATAACAACGAGGAAAACTACCGGCTCTTACTAGTTTTCAAAGTGATCTCACATACAAATGTCTCACTTTTCAAATGGCCTAAGGGCTTATGGTATCTCCATTTCATTAAGACTTCTGCTGAACAGAATATTGAGGATGACATTTTTCAAAACGTCACAGGTGAGACAGTTCATTGACATTCAGGTGTGTTTGTGTGTGAACACGTATGAGGAAGTGGACAAGTTATCCAGGAGGCAGGTCCAGTTTTCTGAAGTATATGATCAATTCTTGAAGATAGAGCGCCATTCTAATTCCTCGCTAACCCTCCAGGTGAGCTGATGAGCTGCTTCCTGTGGGCACATCTATGTAGCTGACTGATGTGCAAACCCATCTGGAAGAAGGAAATAAGATGCAGTAAGCACTGACTACTGTTTTGCAAACTTAGGTACATTCAATACAGTTGACTTTTCTCATTGTGTGTTCACATGGGCAAGCTTTCAAACCTTTGTGATCTTCAGATTCTTTCTGGTGAGTTGGGGCTTGAGTTATCCTCTTCAAGTTCCCAATACTGTAATTCTAGAATTCTGTCAATAAATGAGATAGCGTGAATTAAATCAGTCAACCACATCAGTGACAGGTGATAATGGCTTTTCCCACAAAGCTGAGGGGATCCAGGTGAGACCACACACCCAAGTCAAATTGTGTGGTGAGCTGTTCTCTTTATTAAATCTCCAAGGGATCCTCAGGCTTCTGGAGAATTAGTTAAAGGTGGACGTGGACAGAATGTAAATGGGAAGTTCAACAGCCTGGGCACCAACACGGTGGGCTGCAGTTTTCTGGAACCACAGAGACTTTGTTACAACAGGATTGTAGTTAAGAAGAGTTCTGCATGCTCAGCTGCTGCAGATGGTGCTAGGAATGGAAACGAAAGGAACTGGTGGTGGTGACCACTAACCAGAAGCTGAAACCACACTCTAATTTTGCACAAAATTGCTGGGTCTGGCTCTTCTCTTTGCTTATGACTTTCATTTACTCTGAGACAATTATATTTAGCTGTGTGTCCAATAACATCTTGAAAACAGACTGAAGAAAACCATTTAGCCCTCAGTCATTTGTACTAACCCACAAAATGTCAGTACAAATATCTTCTAATAGACTAGTAGAGACATACACTCTAGTAATAAAGTCAGTACAATCAAGGGAATCAAAAGTGGAGGGAACATCCAAAGTAGCACTGGAGAAGGATGAGGAAGATGAAAAGGAGGGAAGAGCAGGAAAAAGAGAACAAGGAGTGAGTTTTCACTTGGGAAAAAATTTGGACTTACTTTATTTATGTGAATATCTTTAGTAATCTGGGAATTAATAGCATGTTGACAAAAATGGTGATGGCTTATTATAAAGATAAGATTAACTACCAGCCTTACTGGGCCAATATGCTGCTGAGAATTGGCTGTCAAGTACTTAAAACTGCTGAACCTTAAACTAACCATTTTAATTTAAAAAAAAAAAAAAGTGGACTAAAATTCCAGGAAGAATTTCAAAGTGAAATTTCCCTGCTATTATTTGGTATCAAGTTCATCAACAGTAACCTATTCTAACAGTGATATTCAACACTTCTTTTCTATAACAATCATGACATCCTCTGACACACAGTACAGATTCAAGATATAGTTGTTAAAAATGAATAAGTGAATAAGAGAGTAGAGCCAAAGCAGCCCTGAGAAAGAAAAATGGAGCTGGAGTAGTCAGACTCCCTGACTTCAAGCTACGCTATTAAGCTACAGTGAACAAAACTGTTTGGTACTGGCACAAAAACAAAAATACAGATCATCAGAACAGGATAGAAAGGCCAGAAATAAGCCCATACAGTTATGGTCGATAAATCTACAATGCAGGTGGCAAGAGTATACAATAGACAGTGTCTTCAATAAGCAGTGTTGGGAAAACTGGATAGCTACATGTGAAAAAATGAAATTAGAACATTCTTTAACATCATACACAAAAATAAACTCAAAATGGATTAAAGACTTAAATGTAAGACTGGACACTAAAACTCTTAAGAGGAAAACATAGGTAGAATATTCTTTGCCATAAACTGCAGCAATACCTTTTTGGATCTGTCAGAGTGATGGAAACAAAACTAAAAATAAACAAATTGGATCTACTTAAACTAAAAAGCTTTTGCAAAGTAAAGGAAACCATAAACAAAATTTAAAAACAACCTACAGAATGGAAGAAAATATTTGCAAACCATGTGATTGCCAAGGGATTAATTCCTAAAATTTACAAAAAGCTCATGTGGCTTCATATATATATATATATATATATATATATATATATATATAATCCCCAAAAGACAACAACCAAAAAACACAGGAGAGGGAGT
>SJXQ01012691.1:362763-502165 GCA_006408695.1 Aepyceros melampus | reverse complement strand
GGGGAGGTGGGGGTCGGGATTGGGAGTTCATGTACACTCGTGGCTGATTCATGTCAATGTATAGCAAAACAAATACAGTATTGTAAAGCAAAACAAACTAAAAAATAAAAATTAATTTAAAAAATAAAAAAATAAAATAAAATCCTCCCCCTGCCAAAATGGGCAGAAGACCTAAACTGACATTTCATCAAAGAAGACACACAGATGGCCAGGAAACACAGGAAAATATATTAAATGCCACTTATTAGAGAAATGCAAATCAAAACTATGAGACATCGTCTCATACCAGTCAGAAAGGCTATCATTAAAAAGTCTACAAACAATAAATGCTGGAGATGGTATGGAGAAAAGGGAACCCTCCTACACAGTTGGTGGGAATGTAAATTGGTACAGCCACTATGAAGAATGGTATATAGGTTTCTTAAGAAACTAAAAATAGAGCTACCATATGATCCAGCAATCCCATATATCCAGAGAAAAACATGACTGGAAAGAATACACGCACCCCTATGTTCATTGTAGTGCTGTTTACAATAGCCAAGACATGGAGCCACCTAAATGTCCACGGACAGACGAATGGATAAAGAATAAGCGTTACATATTTACAACAGAATTAGTCATTAAAAAGAATGAAACAATGCCATTTGCAGCAACATGGATGGACCTGGAGATTATCATACTCAGTCAGTCAGACAGAGAAAGACAAATATCATATCACTTCTATGAGGAATCTAAAAAATAAAAGATACAAATGAAATTATTTACAAAACAGAAACAGACTCACAGATTTAGAGGATGAATTTATGGTTACGGGGGTGGGGAAGGGTAGTGGAAGACAGATTTGGAGTTTGGGAATAACAGGTACACACTACTGTACATAAAACAGATAACCAATAAGCACTTCCTGTACAGCACAGGGAACTCTGCTCAATATTCTATAATAATCTAAATGGGAAAAAAATCTGAAAAAGGATACAGGTATATATGTATAATGGAATCACTTTGTTATACACTAGAAACTAACATAATGTGGCTAGTCAACTATACTCCAGTGTTAAATTAAAATGAAGAGTAGAGAATCCTTGAAAAAACAGATGTTAGAAATATGAGTTCTACAAGAGCTTTAGTAGATCAAATCAAAACATTTGTTTCAACCTGCACCCATTGTAATGTGTATTTGGGTACAAGCAGGAATTTTGGAGAATCCCAGGGACGGGGGAGCCTGGTGGGCTGCCGTCTCTGGGGTCACACAGAGTCGGACACGACTGAAGCGACTTAGCAGCAGCAGCAATTTTGGAAAGAAGCTCCCAGGAAGACAACTGAAGTTTGGTATTTGTAGAGCAAACACTATACACCAAGAAAATGACATTTTTAATGTAATTTATTTGAAATGCTTCCAGAAAAGTTTAAGGCCATTATACAAAAACATTCATTTCATGAAAACATTCATTGACTTTCTTCTCATGGGCCAGTCCTTGACAGATCTCTGTTCTCAACATGCTGCCCAAAGTGGCCGATGGCTCCTTCAAAGAATGATTCATTCTTTTCTTCACCATCAAACAGCTATTCTTGGCTTTTCTCTGCTTCTGTCTGCAGCAGATTCAGTCAGTCAGTTGGTAAATCAATATCAACTTAAGAAACAAAGCGGTTTTAAATAAACTTGTAATAGAAAAAAAAATTCACCAAGTTTAAAATCTATAAATACAGAAATATGTTTTACAGGGTAAAACTGACAACTTCTTTTGCTTTTGAAAAATAAGTACTATACCTTGTTTTTACATTGATAAATCTCGTCACACAGCTTTCTGAATGCACATGATAGATGTACATAATAAAATGACAACATAGTATTTACTGCTCTTTGTGTAAACTTGAAAGACACAGATTAAAAAAAAACTTTTTGGCAATAATTTAGAATCATTACTACTAGTGCTGGTGTGGGTACAATTTTGCACAAGTCATCTTTAACATTTACACTCACACAGAGCTTTTCTGTGTATTCAGTTAACTTTTTTTCAAAGGTCTGCGGCTCACCCTACATTGTAAATCAAGGCTGGACAAAAAGGTTACTAGTTTGGCCAACTGATGCTGATTGATGACGGAGTTAACTCAGTCTGTCTCTGGAGAATGTAATTATGATTCTGATCCCAGCACAGAGCCAGTGATGGCAAATGATGACCCGAAATGGAGCAGGAAAACCCCAGGCTCTGATCTTTCCCAGAAGGACACTGGACTTTGCTTTTCTTTTTTAATGCTTCCGACACAAGGTCACGATGGAGGACTTCTTCCAAATTCTTCTTCTCATATGTTTCTGTAAACAGAGTCACTGATGCAGCCACAGCCGCTCCGTCATCTCTTCATTCATGCTCTAAAATATGAGTGGGCTGAGGCAGAGGAAACAAAGTGAAGAGGGCCCTTCTGCTATTCCTGCCAGGTTTTCCCAGGCCCGATGAGCTCTGTTCTGATGTTTTAGGCTAGAAATGCCTATCTAAGGCCAGCCAGCATCTATGGCAGAGACCTCCTCATACAATATACACTTCAGTTCAAGATTCAGAGCTGACAGCCGCTTTTGTGCTGATCCTTTTAAGGTCAGACTCTATTTCATGTCCTAGTAAATTATTGCATCAGATTTGTACTGGATGAAATTACAAGGTCAAGAGAGTGCTTCTTCCTTTGCGAAATTAAACCTTCAGAATCCCCAGGGATGTTTTCCTGCTTTTTGGTTGGATGATATCGGACCAATTTAACTTGAAACAATGATCTTTCCCGGTTTCCTTCAAACACCATAATGATTACACAGGTAACTTCCTTATGCCCTGTTTGCAAGGCCCTTGAAAATTCATGCCTTCAGCTACTCTGTCAAAGAGCTAGAAAAGTACTAGAGAAATGAGGAAGGATCCTTTAAAAGTAATCTATATGAAACAGCAGATTAGAGGTTGTTTTCTATTTTTTAAAATCCAGCAGGACCAGTGAAAATATTGATAACTTGTTCAAGTACATATCCACCCATCCAGACACTTGGGAAAAACAATACAGGGTAACAGTTGCCACAGATTCCAGCTGACACAAGTTGGCAGTTACAGTACGAGAGACAAAAAAGTACAGATAGAAGAGACAGGGTCAACACGGTCACAAAAGTGTGAAAAAGTGCTTCTCCAAACTGTTCCACGTGTGGAATGCAAATACTGTACAGGTAAGACACAGGGCACTTCCAGGAAGCACACGCTTCTGTCAGACGTTGCTTTCAACATGCCTGCTGTTCCCACAGGAAGAGTCTGTCTGTTCCATGCGCTCACAGTCGAGGCTGACCTCACTCGTGTCCATGCTACAATCTGATTCACTGTCTGATTGGTCCATCTGCTCAAGCTTTGTTTCTCCCCGTGGCTCCCGGCTCCCGGTGGCGGGATCTAGGAATGGTCCCTCAGAATCAAGGACCGCAGCCTGCCCCGTGGCACACAGAACTGTTTCTTTGGCTTGGCGAATACAGTTGAGCCACTGCTGTTTGTTGAATGTGTCATTGGCTTGTAACGAGTGGGTCTGACTTTGGGATCCATTTTTGAAACTCACTCTGAAGAAGTTTTTAACTAGAAATAAGAACACACAAAAAAGGTCAGTGGACAGATATTTCCGCAGGCCAAAGATAACCTGTGTGGTAACACTAACCCTGGTATTCATGGCGAGATCACTAACTGATTACTAAATGTCCTACTATTTCAGGACATGGCTCAGCTCCACCCTGCAGCCTCCATCAACCAACAGGTGTTGACACAGGTCTGGCACTCAGTGGCCTTCCCAAGCTATCAAATCAGTACAGAACAACTCTGTCTGGGACCCCGGAGCACTGGGTACCAAACCTGGCCGTATATCAAAATCTCCAAACAACATGGTAAAAATACAGATCCCAGGGTCCTCCCCTTAGGGATTTGGATTCAATATGTCTGAAGTCGGGTGGAGGGGGGCGATGATAATCTGTCATTTTAACAAACTGCCCCAAGCTAAAGCTTTTCCAAGTTTAAGAAGCTCCTTGTAACATCAAACAAGTCCAAGATCCTCCATATGACAGTACCTGTGTATTTAGTATCTGATGACTGAGAAGACATGTAAAGACAGAATTCTTTTTATTGCTGTTTTGGCTGTGCTGGGTCTTCACTGCAGGACACAGGCTTCTCTAGTTGTTACACATGGGCTCTAGGGGGCATGGGCTCAGTAGCTGCAGCACGCGCAGACTTGCTGCGATATGTGGGATCTCAGTTCCCAGACCAGGGATCGAACCCGCGCCCCCTGCACTGGGAACTCGGAGCCTTACCCACTGGACCATCAGAGAAGTCCCAAGATACAGACAGAGCTCTCATAAAAGTTTGGATTCATTTTTAAATGAAATGACATTCTAATAACTGCCACCAGGAGCTATATGCATTTGTTTCTTTAAAATTATTTATTTACATATATTTTTGGCCATGCCATGCCATGTGGCTTGTGGGATCTTAGTCCTCCAACCAGGGTTGAACCCAGGCCCTCGGAAGTGAAAACATGTAATCCTAACCATTGGACTGCCAGGGAAGTCCTGGAGCTATGTGCAGTTAAAAAACGACAGTGCACAATATAGAAGACATCTGATTTAATAACAACATTAACTGGCATTTCATGGGCCCCATGTGTCACATGCATGTCGTTCATGGACGTGTCTGAGTGCAGTCAGTCCAGTCCCCCTGCAATCCTTGAGGTCAACAGACTGGCTTCAAAAAATTCAAGCTCCACTCTTTTCTGTGGGGCAAATGCCTTGACTCCTCTACATTTCAGTTTATTTGTAAAATGGGGAAAACAAAGAGATTCAACCTTAGATGGTTATTATGAGGGATAAACATAATAACATATGTAAATGCTCCTACATTGCTCCTGGAGAAATGTAAGTACTACTACTGCTACCAGTACTACCACTAGGGCAGAGGGGCTGGTGTGGAGGTAAGAGGCAGCGTATATTAACTACTTGGACAATATGACACCAATATTAACCCAAGAGGCTCAAATGTTACTTGCTTAAAGACGACTTCCCTGATCATTTCATCTTAAACAGATCTCCTATTGCTATTCTCTGTCTCCTTAATGGGTTTTAGTTTTGTTTTGTTTTTAACACACCCAGAATATTTAGTTATTTCTCATCTATTTTCTCCATCACAAGGTAAATTCCACAGGGCTCCCCAAAAATTGACCTTTGTGGGAGACCAGTGTATACCAGTGCCTGGCACAGTGTTGACACATAGAAGACCCTAGATAGACATTGCTATCTAAGCTTCTCTTGGTTAATTCCTTTGTTTACTAAATCTCAAGTCAGAGAAGCCCATTCAAGTAATTACAGATAAAGCCTTGGCCCAGTTGACCATAGTTGTGCCTCTTTAGACACAAGTCAGCTATGTGAACACCCACCGTTAAGCAGCTGCAATCACATAGGGACAGTCTGGTCTTAAGAAGGCTTTTATCCAGTGGAAGCAGTCAGAGAAAGGGAGCATAGGGGGCAGCAGCCATGCTGGACAGAGGTCAACTCACAGTGTCTCACTTAATCCTTAGAACAATCCTATGAAGTAGGTATACATGCATCCCCACTCTGCAGATGGGAAACTAAGGCTCCTAGAGGTTGAGTAAGGTTCCACAACCTCTAAGTGATGAAACACAACTGAGATGCAATTTGACTCCAAGGCCATGGCTCGTCTCTTTCACCAGCTGGCCATTCCCTGCAAACCACCACTACCAAAGACATTCCACAGGTCAAGAGGGACAGCCATCCGTACTTCTCTCATTGTTGCTGAACGCCCCACGCAGGGAGCCACCCAGCCTCACTTCCCCATCCTGCAAGTCTTCCAGCAAGAGGTCCTTCATGGGGATAGGCTGCCGGTACAGCTGGTAGCAGAGCTGCTCATTGTGGGTAACGGCGCGGGTGATAACAAGCACTTCTTGGAAGAGGAAGACATGTAGTTTCTGGAAGAAAAGAATATACAGGATTCCCTTAAGCAATAATCTAAGGAGTTGATAAGTAGACCTCTGGGGATAACAGGTCCCTGGGTACCAGCTTCAAACTGACCTATGAACTTCTCAGCTCAAATATACCTCCAGGAGAACATTAGTTGGGGGTTGGAGGCATTTCCAGATGCATCCATTGCCTGTCCTGTAAGAGCACCTCCCTAGGGCCCCAGTGAAGAAGGCCTTTCTGCCTATAGACCCCTGCATTCAGGTCAACCAGCTCCAGGGGTGTTCACAATTCCCAACACATGCAGGCATCATGGTCTCTAGTACGTTTATTACAGGAACATTAAAAAAGAAATAGAGAGAAACCTCATAGAACAGAGTGTAATGAAGGAAAAAAAAAAAAAGTCAGTCCTTTCCTGGCTTTAGTTTATTATATCCAGTACAATTCTAAGAGATCAAAATGAGAATCAGTCCATAAAGGACGAGAGTGGTATATCTGAGCCTAATATTAATGTTTGCTTCTCAAACCCGTAAAACACTCATTCATTCCACCACAGAGCTGATTATCAGCTTCACCCAGGCACCCCGGCTCGGAACACTGCCCATTCTCGAGGAAACTAGAGTATGCAGCTGTAGCCACGGAGAGAGATGATCAAAGCAGTTGTCCTTCTTGGTAAAGTTCATAAGAACCTCAGTTCTCCGAAGAGGTTGTGCTTAAAAGACTGATGATTGATGTGTGTGTTGTGGGCAAAAAAAGAATCTCAAAAATAAAGGCTTGTCTCAAAACCACAACACAAAAGCAATTTTTCTGAGTGGAGCTGGGGTAAATTGGCTCCATTCAACTCCAAGTGCCAGACTCTTCCCACAGCTTGGAAATGCTTAGGAGTTGAAGTGAGACAATCCATGACTCTGCAGCTAGGTTCTGGTTTTCCAGCAGTAATATTTGGGAATGTCAGCCTAGGAGTTTCAAGGAGGAGACCAGAAGAATAGGGCTGAAAATTCACATTAGAATCCTTCCCTGGGGTTAGGGAAGCACTTTCAGTGTTATCAGATAATTTTACATTTGGAAGAAAAGATACTTGTGGGCCATCTACCCCCACTCTGCCACTGACATGGATGGACACACACACACACATAAACATCAAAAACTGCAGAAACGGAAGCTCAACTAAATGTTGGCTTGTGGAAACAAAGAATGTGGTTCTGTATTGGTGTGTATTTCGGGTAGGGGGAGGTCTGAAGACTGAAAAACAGAGAAAAGCACAAAATAACCAAGTGAAGGGCTTTTTTCTTTGGTGGTGGAGGGGAATGGTAGAGGGAATGATAATGGGGATGGTGAGGGGAGGTGTTAGTCACTGTTTCATATACTAAAAATAATCAGAGATTTTTATATTGCTTCTACTTCAAATCACTCTTCTAGCCAAGGCAGGAGGTTTGAACACTGATTATCTGGGCAATTTAAAAAAAATATTCCTTGTTTGTGAATGTTCACTGAGAGTTCCTCTTCTTAGCAGCTCCTTCCTGCCCTCAAACTATTGAGACTTTTTTCCCCTGACTCATGACTTTATTCATAATGACTTTTACACCTCCATGGGGAAAAAGCAAAGAAGCAAACAAAAAAACAAAAACAAGTGCCCCACTCCAGTTAAAAATCTTTGTTTTCAAAAATCAATCTGCCTGAAACACGAACTAGGTAGGGGTCATCTTTAATGACCTAGGCACAGCCAATGAGAGTCTCAGCCCTTGACTGATGGACAGAAGGAAGACAGGCCCCCATTCCATACAGTGATGCTCCTTTCTATTTGTCACAGGGCTTCTGAGGAACAATGTTCAAGGAGTTGGAGTATCAGCCATTAGAAGTCTACCAGTGCTTTCCAAAAATCAGCGAAAAGCAGAACGCAGTTGCCTGGCAATCAGTTACTCCCAGTCAAACAGAAACATCTCTTCAAGCAGTGGCCTGTGACAGGTCTCACAATCTTTGTTGCAACATCAGCTGGTTAGACCTACAGCAGCACTGATAAATGGATGCTATGACACATCCTCAGTGATTTCAAATACCATTTCCAAGCCTGCTCATAAATGCCACTTTATAGCCCAGGTCAAAAAGGCAGCCTCTGAATCATCAAAGCTTTATTAGGAGCTTTTCCATCAAGTTTTGGCTTTCATTCTAAGGATTGGCTAGGTACTAAAGATGAAACAAAAGAAAAGTGGAGACTGTCTCAATGGCTTTCTCAATGCTAAAATATGAACATACGTTATATATAGTACAATTGATATATAAAACATGTTATATATAAATGTATAAAAATCATGGAAATACTACATATTAGCATTATTTTCTATTGCTACATATTTTAAAAAGGCTGGTGAGTTGACTCAATTTTTATCTCTCTATAATTCATGTCCATTTTTCCTTTATGTAAGCATTCATTCACTCACTCACATACTCACCTAAGACTACTCAGTGCCTTAGTATACGTCAGGTCCCCATGAAAGGGACTGACAAGGCACAGTCTCCACCCTAAAAGAGCGTGATAAAGTGGGAAATACCAACAGATAAATGGAGAATCACAACCTACCAGAGTAAGCCCTCCAGGGGAGATTTGTGCAAGTTGCTATGATAGGAGAGGAGGAACAATTTCAATCCGTACAGAAGAATAAAAGCCAGGAAATGGAGTGTTTACAAGTCAGAGCTAGATGTAGAGCTGATGGTGGGTAGGTTGTTATTTAAAACAAAACACACACACAAAAAAACTGGTCTCAAAATGTCAGTTTGTGGATAGGCACCAACTTGTAAGAAGAATTTCTCATAAAGCTAAATGAATTCAATTAAAGAACTATCTATTTTTTTGAGATCATATACTTTTAACATCCTGTTAAAATCATATATTACTTCCTGATAGCAAAGTGGGAGGAGATAGTAACTGTTTTGTATTTGTTAACAAACAACATGACCAAACAACTAAAAAGCTAGCAACTCTATGATGGTTTCCAAAATTTTTCTGAATATGTACTGGTGAAGACATTTAAAATATATGTATAAATTATATACAAAATAAATTTAATAGTATATGATCCTGTGATGTAAAAGACACTAGAGAAAGTTTTTGTCTAAAGAACATGACTCTGCTTAGGGAAGGCATTGTAACAGAAGGCTCAATATCACATGGATGAAGGGGTCAGGGAGGCTCAGGATGAAATCACTGAAGGAGAGCAACTACTCACCACGCCCCGGTTGTTCTTCAGTTCACCATGACAACACAGCACCTTTGAGTTGTCGATTAGGGAGTCTTTCTGGCCTTCCTCCAAGTAAAGAAGCCGCTCTTTATAATAGCGGCATTCAGATTCTCCAGTCTTGGTGTTGATTTCTGCCACAATCCCTGAATGATGTTTATCTGTAAAAACAAAAAGGAAGTATGAGGAAAGTAAACAAACCACTCACATCAACAAGGCCCAGGGACTTAACCTTAGAACGCTGAGATACACTTGGATCTAATTCTGAGATCCCATTATCTAAGCTGCTGCTTTGGGAAAAGGGGGAAAAATGCTTTTAACATACTGTATCTATCTATCCATATACCACCTATATACATGTACACATATAAATACGTATATATATATTCATTTGTACACATGCACACACATCTATATTTGTATTAAATATAAAATTAATGTTGATGCGGAATTTTGTCTGAGAGAAAGAAACATGAAGTACTGCTTTCAATGTGCAGGACTTATAGCCACTAGGCTCTGTATCACGCATTTCTTAACGTATGCTCAACACGGTAGAAAATGTAGGCATACACATAAAAAATACAGCCAAGGAGAGAAAACAAAGCAGAATACAACAGTCCAGAAAAGGGATGGTCCTTGCGGATTTGAAACCCAGTTTCAAGGTCTCTCTACATTTAACCTACAAACAACACATCCAAATGGGGTGTGAATAAATAGCTTGGGTATCATTTAGTGACAAAACATAACTCATTTATGAAGGGCAGAGAACTAGGAATGGAAAGAAGACACTAGGAGTAAGAATGGAGACGATTTGTCTATATACACTCATGCCTGTTCCTACAGCACACTCAAGTAAGACAGGGGCAGAGTGATTTCAAAGCAATGGCGGATGCATTATGCTTAAATACAAAATGAAGCAAAACAAAACAAGAGAACAACGCTGAGACATGTTCAGTGGGCATTTATCCCAATGTGGTGGTGTTTTAGCACATGAATGATACCTCTAAAAATCAGAAAATTCTAGAAAAAAGGAGCAAGAAATTAGTTGAGAAAAAAACTCAAAGACACCAATCCAAGGCAAAGGAATGACTTCCTCAGCAGAGACTTCTGTCCCTTAGTAGTGAAAAGACCAACAGTCCCATCTTTCCTGCGGTGGGATTAATAGAAACAACAGATGAGAAATGTGAGTAAAGCCTCTTCTTGGTTGCATTGGTTTAATGGAAAAACAGACCAGTCTTTGAAAAGCAAGGTTTCAAAAGGCCTTTACTCAGCAAAAAGCTACCAGACTTTGTTCAAGTGGCAGTGAATTCTAAGATTGTTAAGTAATTATTTTTCACGTGCCTTATGACCAAAGAAACTGGATTAAAAACTTCTACACAATTATAGCTTTGGCACTTCCATGCAGTTCAACAGAAGATCTTCTAGCTTTGAGCTGATGTCTGGTGACTGCATCCTAAGGAGAGAGGTATAATCTCTATACGCTTTAGCTACTAACAGTTTCAAAGATCATTTATTTATTCTTTTCTCTGTTCTCCAAATTTGAGTGTAGTACTACTTGATAATTAAAAAAAAAAAACATTATTTTTAAAAGTATAGGTTCTTTACTTCATATAAAGAATTTTTTTGGTCTTTGATGTCAACCTAATGTTAAGTACAAGTCCTGTGAAATTAATCTGAGTTTCAGTAACACAAAACAAGTAATAAATGGTACACTTTGGTACCCAAACTTTCTCCTTGCTTCTCTCCTCCTTGGTTTTCAAAGATGACTGATTATTTGTTGCTTTCAAAAACAAACAAAAAAGAAATTTCACAAAATATACTGAAGCTACGAGTCATCTTGCAAATTAATTCAATTAATGTTTGTTGAGCACCTGTTCAGTGTCTGACTAGGTGGTAGCATTCAAGGAAACGAGACAGGGTCCCTGCCCTCAAGAAGCTTAAAATACATGGGCAGTATCTGAACAATTGCCCTATGTCTACCTTATTTTTCTATTTTATTACATTTTTAATGTGAATTGAAACTCATACTTTTTCCTTTCTTTTTTTTTAAGCCTGAGCATTAAGTACTGTGGCTCATCTTATCAGACATTACTAGGTGTACCTGGGCAGCTGGAATTAATCAGTATTTGAGTCAATTTTCTGAATTTCCTGCAAGAATCCAGGAAACCAGAAGAGGATGTACTATAGGATAAAGCGATGTTCATTTCCTAATTTAACTCAGGAACTGAACAGCTGGCATATCACATGAAGATTAATAAACTCAAAAGCCACAGTGCTTCCTTAGGCAGCTATGACTACTCTCAAATGCTGCTTCTTTCTCTGGTGTTTGAAAAAAAAAAATAAAGAGAGACAAAAGAATGGAAACATTTGGTGTTATTCCATATTCTGTACCTGTATTTATTGTAGTGACTCTGGGCCTGCTTTCATTTACTGAAAATACTGCTTTTGTATTTATATTCAGTTGTATACATAACTAATATACCTGCATGCCATGTCTAATCTCTCTGTACTAGTTCTTGAGAGGAATTTATTTTGCAGAATTGCAGCAAGGAATAAAGTTACACATAGGATATTGCCAATAACCAACAGTCATGGTAGTTACGCATTTAAATTTATTGTTGCATTTCTTATTTGGGTTCAAGCTGAAGGGCAGGGGCTGGTAAAGTGACATGATGAAAGATATCCGTAACAGAATAAGGATTAACTCCCCACATGCTAGAATCGTCATGCTCAAAGTAGACTCTGAAAGCCCTGTCTGTCTGGCCCCTTGTGAGGTAATATCCTCTACTCGTTGGTTCCTGACATGGACCAAGAATAGCAGGTTTCACTGTAGTTGCATCAAAAAAAAAAAAAAAAAAAGGACTGTTCTTTCCATTGATTCCAGTGTTTTTTTTTTTTTTTTTTAGGGAATTGGAGCAGTGGCAGGCAGAGGGAAGAGATGGTTTATAGGATAATTATCTAATTGAAACAATCCTTAGAATACAAAACATTAAACAACCAGATCTGGAATATACAAGTTTCCAAAGTCCTATTTTAAGATGTTCTCTTTGGGGGGAAATTTCTATCAACCTTTCAAAGCACTATTAAGCAATTCTAATACAGATGTGGTAGTTTACACACTATATTAAAAAGGAAGATCTTTCCTTAGATCTAATCATAAGACTGAATGCTTGGTGTAGAAGAAATTTATTTAGAGTTCCCTGATTTTTTTTCTCAGAGGAGGAAAATTTATTCAGGGAACATATTAGTTAAGCTACAATGGTAGTGTGCATTTTATGGTTATCAAACATTCGTGATGCATTCAAGAGTACAGGGCTAAACATTTCTGTTCATCCAGGATAATGCCACAAGGATTTTGTAAAGAAGAGGAAAAAAATTGCTGTGCCTATACAGTGTAAATGGACATTTAGAAGACTTGCTTTGCAGACATTTTCAAATGCAGGTATACCCTGTTTCACACCTAAATTTGCGTGAAGAACTTGGCAAATTTGCCTGAAGAATTTTATGCACTAAGGAAACTGGTGTATTGCAAATAATCATATTCTTATCTATCTGTTTTTAAATTCAAACTTTAGCTTACCGTTTTTTTTTTCTTTTTGTTTTTAAACAAAGCATTATTCTTTCACGCTGCATTTTAAAAAGAAGAAATCTTTACTGGAAACCCCAGACTAGGCTTGTGTTCTTCACAAAAGTAATTATTTAGACTAGTTCGAATTCCCTGTTGTTCCCATTCCTACAGACCACACACTTGCTGGGATGAGATATGGGGAGGAGGCCACGGTATTGCTCTTCCGAGCAATAAAAACAGACATGAAGTGAGCTGGGCCTCATCTCGGGCCTGCATTCCCCGTTGTGCTGGACTGGGAGCTTGGTCTGTGTGCTGGGCCTGCCAGACACCTCAAACACCCTGTGAATCAGGAGAGACTTTCCTATTCTCTGTCCCTACATGGACAACTGGCCCAGCTCTGGATTGGTGAGGCCTTCCATAAAGCCTGGTAGCTAGACAGATTTCTGTAGTTCCAGAGACAAGAGGGGCTTAAAAAAGTAGCCAGGCTTTCAGCTCTGTGGCAGAGGAGCACAAAGAAGTGGGGAAGTCGTAAGAGTGGCAGTTTGCTGACGAGGTCTGGCTATCAACTCCATTACTTGTTGGCCCAGACTTGGGCGAATTACTTAATGCCCCCACGCCTTATCTGGAAAAGGAGAATGGCCCTAACATGAACAGCTTTCTCACAGTTAGTATGAGGGTTAAATGAGATCCACAGCCCATTAGACAATCACATAAAGATGATTTACTAGGTATTCAATACACATCAGCAGGTGTTAATTGTGGTTATTGTTGTTGCTGTTACTATTTACTACTGTTGTTGTTACTAATTACTATTGAGTTGGTCAAAAAGTTCATTTGGGTTTTTGCCATACCATCTGACAGAACACTCTTCGGCCAACCCGATGTTATTAAGCCCCTCTCTGGGAAGAGAGGGGTAGTTTGCTCCACAGACTCAAGGCTTTTGATTGATTTTCCAGTCACCTCTGTTTATCAGCTTGTTACTGTCCCAGATCCGGTCAGGGAATGAACTGGTCTCTGCATCCTCACTGCTAACTCCCTGAGCAGGTTTCCAAGACTATGCATCTGGACCACTGTAACATCCTCCCACTTGATTCCCTGTCCTCTGCTGTCCCCTGTGCTACAGACGCAATGTTACATGTCCAAGATCACACAGCTTGTCAGTGACGGCGCCGGAATTAGAACCTGAATCTAAGCTACTTAAGAAACGAAAGCACAAGAAAGGAAAAGGGTCTCAAATTGATATTTACAACTGTATACCCAATGTGAACCACCACCCTCAGTCCCTTCTCTTGCTGTTTTCTGACTATTATCAACCCCAGGCAAACTGATCAATGGCACTCGCTGGCATGACGTACCCTGTCATTTCTTTACACCTCTGCCCTGGCTGTTTGCTCCTCTGGCCTGTCATCTCCTCTGCCCTGTCCTGCAGAGCACTGCAACCAGAACTGAGCTCTCTGAGCAGAATGTCACAGTTCACCATATCCCATGACATGGATCTGATTTTTCCTGGTCTTACATTGCTGCTAGGGAAGAATCCATATTTCCCAAACCACCCAGCCCCATACCTAATACAGTCGCTGGTGGGTAGATTTGACTAGGCTCTATGCATCAATATGGGGCCAAGGACAGCTGGGTTTCAAATGGGTGCTGATTTCATAAATGGGCTTCGGTAAAAGGCAAAAGGCACTTCCATTTGCTAACGAAACAAAGCTACTCAATTTAAAATCTCTACAGAGATCTTACCCTAATAATCAGGAATTGCAACAAACAGATTACAGAGTCTTCTATTCAGAATCAAGAAACTTTAGAATCAAAGGGACTTTAGAGTGCATTTCATGTAAATACTGCATTTCACAGATTAGGAATAGCACTGATTGACAAAATCAAAACATGGTCGAGTCATGTTGGAAACCAAGATATGTGTATGCTTTATTCCCTAGTAAACCACCACCCTCACTCCAGCCCTGAATCCAAGATTCCTGTGTCCTAGTACCCAGGGACCCTTCTTTCACACGTTTACCCAATCTTACAGCCCCTGGGGAAAGACCAAGGGGAGAAAGAAAGAAACTCACAGCTTCTTCCAGGTGCTGCTGATCTGGATTATCATTTGGTGTGTGTCTCAAGATTTCTCGAAGCAGCAGAGGGTATTTCACCAGACGGCTACGTGGAATATCCAGGAAATTCCAGAGATCTAGTTTTCGGCTAAAGGGGGATTCTAAACATCGCTGCAGGAAATCTTGGACTCGGTGATCTTGTTTTTTGTGGTCCAGCAGAGCTTTCGCAGCTACTTGATTGCTGCAGTAGCTGTCGTAGGAGCTGAGACAAGGCAGCTAGGAAAGGAACATGAAAGGAGGGGTACAGCATTAGAATAAGTATGCTCTGAAGCTACATGCTGACATCACTCATTGGGACTGAACAAAGCCTAACTGGTCTCCAGGCCTGCCCAACATCTCTCTGCAAGGCTGGAGGAGACACACATGGAATCTTCAAAACGGCAGACAATAGACAGATAGCTCTTTAGGCTCTGGCTTGCTTGCACAGTTGTTTTCTTAGTGGCATGTTTACTTTCTTGATTAAGACCTCAATAATTTGTTTCCATTTCTGTCAATCTAAGCTAGACGCAAAAGAACTGGAATTACTGTATATATGCACAACTCAGAATTTTCCTAAAGGGGGATTACTGCATATGCATATAGAATTGTTTTAAACTTTCAAAAGTATCTGGTGAGAGGAAAGAATATTTTTTAATAAGGATTCTTTTAAAATTATTAATAAGAAACTAATCTAGAAGAGTTGGTGGCACAAAAAGAAAAGAGTCAGACCCCACAGCCCAGACCTTTGCATGGCCCAGAATAAGCACCTCTACCTACATTAGTTTTAAAGTACTTGATTCCAAGGCAGACCAATTATAAAGAAATCCAAGAAGCTAAAAGTATAATTAGTAAAAAAAAATTGGATGCAGAAAGCATTTACACACGTCTTTTAAATTAGTTCTGACAGGCCAGAATATACCTTATGGTTAATATCACAATTCCATGCAAAGATTATTGTTGTTGTTGTTTAGTCACTAAACCCTGGCTGATTCTTTTTGATCCCATGGACTGTAGCCTGCCAGGCTCCCCTGTCCACGGGATGTTTCAGGCAAGAACACTGGAGAGCCAACATTGCCATTTCCTTCTCCAGGGCTCTCACCCCTTCCCCACCTGGGGATTGACCCTGCTTCACCTGCACCGGCAGGTAGGTGCTTTACCACTGAGCCACCAGGGAAGCCCTCTGCAAAGAATAAATTTTAAGACGCTGGAACACTTCTGAGTCCACCATCTTCCTTCCAGCCAAATACTAATTTCCCTGACATATCCCATTAGTCACAAGGTGCAAACACAAGGTCAAAGACTCAGTGAAAGGGCTGCTCATCTCCCCTTTCCACTCCTCCCTATGATGGCACCCTCATATACAAGCTGTCAGCTTCCAGAAGGTCATCAGAGGCAATAAAATGCACTCAGTGGTCCTGCAGTGCTTGCTTCCCTCCCTGGACTAGGAAGTCACATCTACCACAACGCCTGTTCTGTAGGATTCAGTGTGGGATGGTGGCGAGAGGGTCTTTCATTTTTGCATCCTCAATGCTGTGTACTAGGCCCACTAAACAGCAGACAAAGTTTGCATTCTGAAAGAACTAATAAATGAATGTTTAATGGATTACTGGATTAGATCATATTTGATGGTTTATGAATCAGCTTAAAAATAAGCTGCAGCGGCATTTGAAAAACGGGTCAAAGTTTAACTGTTCTGCTGCTTCTTTTACACCTTTTATCGAAATTATTTTTTCGGTGACTGACATCAGACAAGATACCATGGAAGTCAAGTTTAAAAAGTTCACTGTCGAGTTGAACATTTCCTGGAAATGTCTACTTTCTTTACATGTTATTAAGAATCTCTATTTGTATTAAAAAGAATTACAGAAATTCCTTTCTCAATGTTATATTTGGAAGTAATGACAACTGGTGCCCATACACATGCACTCACACACAAACACCCTAGATGTGTAATGTTTAAAAAGTTCACTATTGAGTTTAACATTTCTTGGAAATGTCTACCTTCCTTACATGTAATGAAAACAAAAAAACTTCTCTATTTAAAAGGGCTGCAGAAATTCTTTTCTCTATGTTGTGTTTGAAAGTAATAATAATTGGGACTTACACACACACAGACACACCCCACATGTGGCACTGTGGCTTGTAATTCATACCTTCAGAATTAATTAGAAAGAGACTCAGGCCCTCTTAATTTCACTTCCACGCCTTTTAAAAAGACTTGGAAATAGCCAATGTTTTCATTATGGAGAAACAAATCAGTAGTAACTATCAGATGTTATCTAGCTAAGCACCCCGACCACGTTGCCGCTTGCTGTCCAATGGGCCGTTACTCTGACCATGCTGCCCTGCTGCCAGGGCAACCAAATCTGGCTCTGGTCCTGTGTTCACACCTGACAGGGTCCTCATTTCCTGAGTATAACCTGACAAACTAACTGGTACAGCTCACTGGCTAGAAAAAGCCACAAGTGATCTATAATCAGATAGGGAATGAAGAATACACATATCTTGGTTTCCAAATACAGTGCAGTAACTCTAGAACAGGGAGAATCACATTCAAAGCCTAACTCAGTTACTAGTCAAGGGACCCTTCAGAAGCCTTTCTTCACCTACAAAATGCACATACTAATATCCTCTTTTAGTGAGATGTTGAGATATGGCAATAAAAAGTGTTAACAGGAGGTTGGTTCCCAGTTAAGAATTGGTAGCTACTAGCTATTATTATTTAGTAATAGTAGCTAGTAGCTACCAATTCTTAACTGGGAACCAACCTCTATTATTATTTGGGCTTCCCTGGTGGTTCAGAGGTTAAAGCATCTGCCTCCAATGCGGGAGACCCAGGTTCAATCCCTGGGTCGGAAGATCCCTTGGAGAAGGAAATGGCAATCCACTCCAGTATTCTTGCCTGGAGAATCCCATGGACGGAGAAGCCTAGTAGGTTACAGTCCACGGGGCTGCAAAGAGTCGGACACGACTGAGCGACTTCACGTCACCTTATTATTTACTCCAAAAATATTTTTATTGAAGAAATTATGGTTTAGAGAAGCAAAATTACTTGCTTAGCTGGAGACAAAACCAGTCTGAAGTGTGTTTGTCCTTCCCACAACCCCTGAAGGTTCCAAAGTACTCCCCATCTTTTAGCCTATCAAGAATTTATAAGGGAAATGCTTTCTCTTTTTTTTTTTTTTAAAGAAATTCTTTCTATCTTTCTAACATTATGAAAAGTGATAGAACAAAGTTGTTTTTTTGTTTTTGTTTTTTTTTGCTTCCGTGTACCCTCTCTCTTTGGAATGAAAATTTAATTAGAACCCAAATTAACATGAGAACTTGCTGCTCTGTAGCATTGATAAATTATTTTATTACTGAAAAAATGTTAGCATGAAGATGTAATTTGGGAAGCTGTTTCTTTATGAGAAAGGGAGGTTTATGAGAATAGGCCAGCCCACGGTTACTGATCTCCAGTAAAGAAGATGGTTCCCTGAAAAAAACCCACCACTCTTTTTAAGATCTTTAAAGTAACAGCAATTGATTCATTCTAAGGTCAAAAGGACTGGTCAGGGCAATCCCACTTGGGCAGCTTACTTGTTTAAAAGAGCTTTTTTGCCCATTTTTTTTCCTTTGGGGGGAAATAAATCAATTTTTCATGGGTGGAATGGGCTTTGACTTTTCTCATTCAGAGTCTACCAGATGTTTATTTTGCTCTGTTAAAAAGACCAGAACTCAAACAGATGCACCCCTTGGTTTACAATTCCCACTCGCACGGACACATCTGCAGTGAAGAGAGGGAAAACATTTAACAGCTCATCAGGCCTGATAAATAAGGGCCATTTCCCATGAGATCTGGTAACAATGGGCCAGTTGTGTGATTTTAGGCTGCTCTTCAAGCTGCAAGTTCCCATTTGATGTCTCAGTGTCCAGACAGCTATGGACTGGCATGGTCAAACATCTTTGGTGTAAGTACAGAAAAGGACTACAAAACCTACCCTCAAATCAAACCAATTTCCTAACAAAAGTGCATTTATTTCAGAAAAAGAAAAGTAACACGGCAGATTGCGTTCATTTTTGCTTCTCGCATGAACAGACAATTTGTATATGATGTCTAAGGAAACCTTATAGTTGTACACTGCCGTCTCATCAAAAACAGAGGAGTCATCGTGCCATTCTGAAGTTGTTCCTTCTCCCACCAAAGCAGTCCACAGACTGAAGAAGTTTAAGAAACAGTAAGGCAGACTCTCTCATCTCATCACACCTCCTCTGTCTCCAGCTGGCTGACTCTTTTTAGAGAAATTTCTTTGTGGGCTAACGAAGTTAAGACATCTACCAGGGCTCATAATAAAATGAAAGTTAAAAAAAAAAAGATGAATGATCTCTCTTGAAATATTAAGGCACATTTTCTAAATTATTCATCTTAGAACATTACTTGACTTTCAGATACCCTTGGGATATTTCAGCCTCAATGCTAAAACTGACTCCTGGACTAAAGCTAAGTCATGAAACCATCTAAGTTTCTTGATCAAGGCAGTAATGGAGAGGCATTAAAGTAAGAAAAGCTTACTTGCTGGAAGGTTAATATATAAACAAACTGTAACCTGATAAACAAAGTGTAACCTGATAAACACAACTCACATGGTAATAGGATTTATAATCTTCACACACTCTCCAAATAGTGGAATGACCCTAGCACTGCTACTGTGGCACTTCCTGCCATTCTGGAACACTGTGTGGATCAGAGGGACCTAATACTGCCTGGAAGAAGTCTTCAAAGTAATCTGCTTTCATTATCTGCTTCAGAACAAATGAAAAACACCTTGGGCAGGGGTGGAACACTCAAGGACTTACAGAGGGAAATAGAAATGCATAATAGGGAGCAGTGGGGACTGTGGCAAAACAGAAAGTGCATACCTTGTCTAAAATAAACTACAATTGAACCACCACTGTAAGCGCTTAGTAAAACACTAACTCAGCCCCAGAACCAAAAATCTATAGACACCATAATCTAAAGTCACAACTGATTTCTGCAATTATGAAAGGGTATGGGTTATATTGGGGTACAGATCAGCACAATACCCAGCTCTCGTAAGAAGTTACTTAGGATCAGATATATGCTAAACATTAACAGTATTGAGTTATTACCTTGTTTATGAAATGACATTTGACCATAAGGAAAAAAAAATTTTTTTTTTGGTAGCATGAATAAAGCTTTCTTAGTGATGCACAGGAAGCTGTCCTTAAATATTCACTAGAATTAAAGAGGTAATAGCTATATTTGTAATTGGAGTGATATGAGTATTAATTAGTTTTACTTAATTTTATGTGAAACTAGTAACAATTTCATGTGTGCCTTTACTTCTTTTATTGCACAAAGGCCATGTTATCTTTAAATGCAATTCATTTATAATAAGAAAAAAACTGTTTCTATGCTCTGTTTCTATGCCTATACAAAAAGTCCAGCTGAAATGAAACTCCATTGACATTACTGAAAATCATCTTCGGTCAAAGCCAGAGAACTTCTCTTACCCAGCCCACGAGGATGGGACCGACGTGCTCAGTCGAGCCATCGGGCTTGCGGACATCTCGAAGCTGACTAAGGAGGTCTGGTGAGAAACAAACAGAGTCCTTATTTTGTTAGGCACTCAAAATATGAACAGGGCTGGGAAAGTCTGGGTTACTCACGTTATTACATAACCGTGACTTGTTATAAGACAACTCAGTTAATGCTACAAGTCACACTCATCCTGGGAACAAAATTATACCTTCATGGAGAGGAATCAGGGAGTCCAGTGTTCCAAAAATTTGATTCAACTCCTGTTCTGTCATTATGGAGAGTTTCAGCATAGGGTCGTGATAGGCCTGCACAAGAAGGACAAGAGATGGAAGCACGCATTTACAATCAGAAAAAGCAAGCTGTTAATGTAAATGACTTCTGAGAGGCCTTATGCAGTAACAGAGTATTTGGCTTTCCCCAGTGACTTCTCCCATAATGCTGCATCAACAGCAGATGGGTGCGGTTGGAGCAGATGAGAATGCGGTATTGCCTTCAGCCTTTGCAGTTGTTGATAAACCAAAGCTGATTTTTTCAGCCTTTTTTTTTTTCCATAGTATATCTTACATCTCAGAAAGGGTAGGAATTCTAAATATAGAGCAGATTTGATTTATATAATGTTTTTAAAATTAACCTTATTGAAGGTCCAGCAGCTTGAAAAATTCCCACTGTGTACAAAATTAGTTACCACTAGATTATTTTTCAATCAGTCCGTATTTAAACTGAAGGGGGAGAAAGGTGCTTGGGATCCTTTACTATGAAACTGAAGCAGAGAGGGCAAAATCTTTGCCAATCTTATCATCTCTTATTAATGGTAAGTAAACCACAGATCAGTTCAGTTGTTCAGTTGTGTCCCATTTTTCGCAACCCTGTGAACTGCAGCATGCCAGCCTTCCCTGTCCATCACCAACTCCCGGAGCTTGCTCAAACTCATGTCCATCGAGTCGGTGATGCCATCCGACCATCTCGTCCTCTGTGGTCCCCCTCTCCTCCTGCCTTCAATCTTTCCCAGCATCAGGGTCTTTTCCAATGAATTGGTTCTTCACATCAGGTGGCCAAAGTTTTGGAGTTTCAGGTTCAGCATCAGTCCTTTCAGTGAACATTCAGGACTGATTTCCTTTAGGATTGACTGGGTTGATCATGAATAACACATGTATACACAATTATACCCAAGGCACTGCAAAGACTGAGACTGCACAGTCCCTGCCTCAAGGAATTTTATAAAGCTCACTGGGAAGATTAAAAAAAAAAAAAGGTGTGGAAAAATTAATGTTAAAAAAAAAGTTTAGGGTTAAAAAAAAAGTTTAGGATTAAAAATAGGAGAGATGTCACATGGCAGCAAAAATTCACCAGATGATAACTGCTCTAGTAGATCAGAGAATTAGAGGTGGATTGGCTACGGGATATTTTAAAGATGAGGTGCTTGGCACAGAGGAGGTAGTAAATACTGTGGAATGAACTGGTATTTGAGTTTGCTTCTGGAGGACACGTGGACATGGATGGTTGAAATGAAAGGGAGGGGTCTGCAGGAAGGCAGGGCCAGCAAAGCAAAAGATACAAGTGAAAAAGGTAAGGCGGTTCATCTTGGGGGAGGAAGGAGGAGCTGGTCTTATGACCAGCAAGAGGTCTCCTAGAGTTAAATGCCTTCTCTGTCCTCACCATCTTCACCTTCAGCCCTGCCCAAAACTCAATTTTTGCTGGCTGTATCCAACAAAAGCTCGGATGGCCATCTCTCAGGAATGCTACAGACAGGACTTGATATTAGCATAAAGTTAGGTCCCCAGGTTGGGAAGATCCCCTGCAGAAGCAAATGGTACCCACATGAGTTTTCCTGCCTGGAGAATTCCATGGACACAGGAGCCTGGCGGGCTACAGCCCATGGGGTCGCACAGAATGGGACATGACTGAGCACACGCACACACACACAAGGACACTTAGAAGGAGGGAAGCATCTTTCCAACCCTGTAATTTTTTTGAGAAAGCTGTGAGTGTCACAGGAAGGAGTCTGGATTTTAGCCTCCACAGGGGACAATGGAAAGGTTTTTGAGGCAGGATGGCTTTCAAGATTATACAGACTACAAGGCATGAATTTCCTCTTCCTTCCCACAGAGTGATTACAGACAATTTTCCATATGAAAGATCCTAACTTACAAAACAGTATTCAACTGCCTCCATGAACGACTTTACCCACTTAGGGGACTCAAACGACCATTCCAATTTCAGACGTCTGACATTCTCTCCCGGGGGCTGAGAGATCCTGCCTGTGAGACTTCAAGGACAACGAAATACATGTGAAGCCAGGCCTCATGAACACTTTCTGATTAAAGTGAGGTATTCTTTGACGTGTGTTAGAGACAGGCACAGGTGTCAGCCCTAAAGGTGTCAGGTCGAGAGTCTTCTTGCTTTGAGCCATTTTCCCTACTGCTTGGTCTGTAGGTGCTTCTCAATTTTTTACAACGTGTCTTAGTCATAAAAAGAGTGATTATAAAGTACAGTCTTAGAACTGTGAAATTAGTCAGAGGAAAATAAGCAGGAGGTGACTCAAAGGACCACTGGATTTGAATGTACCTTTTTTGCCAGTTTCAAGTCCTCTATTAAATCTTCTTCTCCTTGAGAAAGCTCAAAGATCGCCTGCAAGGAAAGGTAACACACATTTACTAAACTTTCATTTATGAGACCAAATTCAAATGATGTTGGTGCCAGTGCTCAAAGCCCCAAATCTACTTATTTCTTCAGGATTTTGACAGGATTCTTAAAACATTAAATTAACCCAAAGCAATTGTATCTAGTGACTAAAACCTACAAAGAAACAATTACGTGAAACTTCTATGTAATGTGCTTATCTGTTTGTGGGAAAAAGAGTTTTCCATATATGCTTCCAATCCAACAAGTCATCTTTCACTTACAGAATTTTCATGCAGCTGAACAAGACAGAGTTATTTTAGGTGAAATAATTAGAATTTGAGCCATGGTTGTGAGTCTGTGTCTTGGTTGTGAATGGCAATCATAATAAATGATACAGGGTCTGTTCTCAGTGATGGAGATGAAATTATTATTAACTGGGCCATCACAATTTCTCTTCCTTCTATTCAACAGAAGATGAATCTCAACAGAGAGCATTGTTCCTATCAGCCACTTGTGTTACAGCTGCATTGTAGGAAGAATCCAATATTTTATCACTCTAAATGTCTGGTGAAGTTAATTCATTCTAAATTACTTCTCACCTTCACCCTGTACAATAAATAAAAGCAGGGAGCTGGCTGTGTGAAAATGAACCATCTCTAATTTGGCTCTATTAAGACATCTTAATCTAAGAGCTATGATGCACAGAACAGTCTTTCACTTTCACCTAAGAGTCTAAACTGTTGGCGAACTTAACGTTATTAAAGGACTGCATGTGTGTGGTGATGGTTCAGGGGCTATGGCATGTGTTTTGAGTTAGAGGGAAGAAGGCAGCAGGCATGGAGAGCACCTGCACCCCTGGGCCTGGTGAACAGTGGGGTGATGAACGTGCTCCCTGGCCACAGGTGGAGCTGGCCGCTGTGCTGGAGGCCAGTGCACGGCGACCCCTCTCAAGGTCCAGTAAAATTTCCACGTCATGACCTCCTGGTACTCTATACTTTGTTTAACCTTTTATTGTGAAATAATTATAGACTCACATGAGGAGTTACAAAAATAATACAGAGAGGATTTGTATAGCCATGACTCAGCCTCCTGCATTGGTGGCACCTTATATAACTATAGAGCATTATCAAGTCCAGCATGTGGGTAGGCACAACACAATTAACTATTTTTACTTGGACCCTGGGAGCTTCCCAGGTGGCTCAGTGGTATAGAAACTGTCTGCCAATGCAAGGGACTCAGGTTTGATCCCTGGGTTGGGAAGATCCCCTGGAGGAGGAAACTGGACCTTCCTCAGATTTCCTTGTATGTCTGTTTCACCAGAGCTCAGTGTGGTCCCCAGGAGCGGAGGACCACAGAAGCTGTAGTGGGGTACACGGTGGGCAGGCATCTGTGTGGGTGGAAAGCATGAAAACCACGGGCTTTGGAGTAGGACAGACTTGGGTTCAAATCCCACCTCTGCAACTTTCTAGGTGACCCTGTACCTTAATAATCTCCTCATCTGCAGAACCAATCCTCCCATCTTTCCTTCCTACTATCAGAAAGTCCAAGTTATATATGCACACTATTCACACTTGGGGAAACACAGAAAAATATAAAGAGGAAAAATTTAAATCATCCACAATATCTTGTTAATCACTGTTAAAAATTTTCCACTGTTAATATTTCTGCAAATGATATTATTAATGTAAATATTATTTTTGAATTACCTATTTATTTTTAAAAATATAAAATACATTGACATGGTTCAAAATTCATAGCATAGGAATGGCCACATGGTGAAAACTTCCCTCTTGCCTTCTTCCCACCATCTAGTTCTCCTATCAGGAGTCAACAATGTTACCAGCTCCTTATACGTCTTTTCAGAAATATTTTATGCGTCTATAACCAAATACAGGGCTTCCCTCATGGCTCAGCTGGTAAAGAATCTGCCTGCAATGCAGGAGACCACGGTTTGACTTAGGTCGGGAAGATCCACTGGAGAAGGGATAGGCTACCCACTCCAGTATTCTTGGGCTTCCTTCCCTCGTGGCTCAGCTGGTAAAGAACCCACCTGCAATGCAGGAGACCTGGGTTTGATCCCGGGTTAGAAAGATCCTCTGGAGAAGGGAAAGGCTACCCACTCCAGTATTCTGGCCTTGAAAATTTCATGGACTGTATAGTTCATGGGGCTGCAGAGAGTCGGACAAGACTGAGTGCCTTTCACTTTCATGCAAATACACACACACACACACACACACACACTCACTTTTCCTTCTTCTACATAAATGGTGCCATACTATAACACCCTACTTTGTGTCTTGTTTATCCACTTAGCCAACACTTCTTGTGTTTCTATAGTTACAAAAGGTATGGGCATTCATTATGGAACCAGGCCTTGATAATAGATGTCCGGGTTCTTTCTGGCACTGTTTTAAATGTTTCTGTGATGAATAACCTTACATGTACTTTGTTTCATCTACGTACAAGTATGCCTGGCAGATAAAGTCCTAGAAAAGAACTGCTGAGTCAAAAACCTAGAAAGTTCTCAAATACTCCTTTCGCCAATGTCAGGTTTTCTACTGGAAAAGATATTCCAAGGATTTCTCTATATGATACACCTTTGAAGTGTTTAGCACAGTTTGGCACATGACAAGTTCCCTATCAAGTAATATTATCATAGCCATCTAGAGCTCAGATGCAGAAAGTTTATAGGGAATGAAATTAACTGCATTCCATACTAAAGTCTTCCATAAAACTGGATCAAAGTTTCATAAACTGAATATTTAAAAATATTCCAGAAGGTGCTAAAAAGATATAATTAATGTGATTATTTCTGTGAAGGCTAGGATCCTAAACAGACACTTCCGGATTCATCTTCTTTATAAAATCAGATTTTCCAATCACTTTTTTTTTCCCTCTCTGTTACTGTTACTGTTAAGTCATTTTAGTCGTGTCCAACTCTGTGCAACCCCATAGATGGCAGCCCACCAGGCTCCCCTGTCCCTGGGATTCTCCAGGCAAGAACACTGGAGTGCGTTGCCATTTCCTTCTCCAGTGCATGAAAGTGAAAAGTGAAAGTGAAGTTGCTCAGTCGTGTCCGACTCTTAGCGACCCCATAGACTGCAGCCCACCAGGCTCCTCCGTCCATGAGATTTTCCAGGCAAGAGTATTTACTTATTTATTTGACTGCTCTCAGTCTTAGTTGCAGCATGTGGGATCTTTAGTTGTGGCATGTGGGATCTAGTTCTCTGACCAGGGATGGAACCTGGGCCCCCTGCACTAGGAGCACCGAGTCTTAGCCACTGGACAACCAGGGAAGTCCTCACATGAGTTTTTTTTTTTTTTTTTAAGTCAGGGCCATACCAAACCGGCTGGATGCTGGCTCCTCGGTTCCTTACAAGGTCTGACATCCCCATTCGTCCTCCTAACGATGCGGTGAAGAACTCACTTGGAGACAGGGGCATAGATGTGGCCTAGCTCTCACCCATAGTACACCTTGTTCCAAACACACGCCCATCTCCAGGGGCCCCAGCCTACCTCCTGCCGTTTGATTTCCTTGGACGTGAGCATCTGATTGACGCACACATCGAAGGTCTCACTCCACAGCTTGCTGTCTCTCCGCTTTGTGCTCGAGGGGGCAGCATTCCTGGACCAGGGTCGGGGGCCCAGGAGGTCGGGACGGCTCTCACTGCGGAAGCTGATGGACCGCTGAACATGAGAAAAACAAACCGTCACAGGCACAGCAGCAGGACTGGGTGGATCATTTGAGTGGCTTCCTGTCACTGACAGAACATAAATCAGACATGTGCAAGGAGGAGAGGAAAATGCCACGAGGCCCGTGGGAAGTAAGGCATTGTCTCTCGCCTACGTGCTAAGGAAAATCGGGCAAGGGGCCGCTTTCAGAGACGTGCTGGGAGTATCCGTTCTGCGAGACTGGGCTAACCCTGTGTACCATAGCATAAGAGCACTTCAGGTCAAATGCATGCGCACAGGCGGCTCTCAGTCAAGGGATGGGCTCTGCTTGCTTCCAGTGGACACCTCCGCTCTCGAGAAGAACAAAGGTTAACAGAAGTGAATGTTCTCCAAAAAAACAAACCAACCCACCATCTGGCTAGTAGGCCTACTCTTCTTCTGGGAACATAGCCCACTCTCTTTGGGTAACCTCTCTCACTTCATTTGGGCAGATTCCCCAGACCTGACCAATCAGAGTACCCCACCACCCAGGTTCAGAGAGGGGACCTAGTTCCCTGGAATTTGCTGTGTGCTCCATGGGAGAAATAACGGACGACCGGTCCTTCAGGACTATAAACTCAAGAGATAACATAAGCAGCAGTTTCTCGCAGCAACTCACTCTGGTCACACAGAAGATTGTGTATGCTACAGAAGAGCATAACAGGACACACAGAACGAAAGCAGCAGAGAGTTCACAGTGGGGAGGAAGGGAGCAGCAAGCTCTACCAACACCATCTGAGCCCCTTCAGTGTGACTGAAGCCAGGAAGAGTCATGCAAAGACTAAGGGGCTGATACATTCCCCTTTTGGTTTACATTCACCTCAGTTGCGGTTCTGTCAGTTACCATCTTGGCAGCAAAGGACACCAGTCTCGCCTTATTGCTCTTATTTTCCAAAGAGGTTCTAGTAGACTTTGGGGTGGTCTAATCATCCAAAGTCTTCCCGTGTGGCTGAGACATGCTAGCACAGTGCTTTTTCTTGACAAATGCAAATGATCAAGAAGAAGCTGAGTGCATCATCTTCAGCCTTCATCCTAGAAGATTTCAACACACTTATTGGAAACGTTGCCAAAGCAATGAGGTGTTGCTGTGCTCAAAGGTCACATTCTTATTTAGCAAGAGTCCCCTGCCATGGCTGTGGCCACATGTCTATGGCCTTCAATGTGAAGTTCCAACTCCTTAGTTGGGCAAGTCCTCTTGTAATCTGCCCACAGTCTGTACATCTAGGATCACCTCCTTCCACTCAACCATGAGCCCCCTATTCTCCAGCTCTACGCGCTTATCTGCTGGATATGCTCTAAATGTAATGCTCTGCCACTTGTTGTGCTTCCTTCGAGCAGTCTTCTTTTTCTGGAATGCTTTTCTTTCCTTGCCTTGCTGGTGAACTCCTAACTGTCCTTGGGATAGGTATAATGGAAACACCTCCTCTAGGGAGTCTGTACCAATGTTCTCCCATCCTTTCCCAGAACCATTTGGACATATCTCTGATACAGTGATGATCACACTTCATGATACTTATGGTCATCTGCTCTGAACTAGAAACTTCTGAGGGTAGGAACTGATTTCACGTGTGAAATATGAGTCATCATCACTGAGAGCTTCCAAGGTAGCTTTCAAATATTTTGAGATTCAACAATAAAATTTAAGAAAGTATATTTTAAAAGAACTATCCTAACATTGCTGAGCACATTAGAATTCGTCTGCTTCTCAGGTGGCACTATGGTAGAGAACCCGCTTGTCAAAGAAGGAGACACAGGAGAAGACTTGGGTATGATCCCTAGGTTGGGAAGATCCTCTGGAGGAGGGCCTGGCAATCCACTCCAGAAATCTTGCCTGGAGAATCCCCGTGGACAGAAGAGCCTGGCGGGCTACAGTTCTTGGGGTCACAAAGAGCCTGCACACACACACGCACATCTGTTTGACAGAATGTTATCTAGACATTAAGACAATTCTGAGATAGTTCTGTGGCTTTTTTTTTTTTTTTGAGATAGTTTTAACAGCTAAAAATCCCTTCTTTGTAAATCAAAAAAAAACAGAATCCCAATCTGTACATGAACACTTTATAATTATGAAAAAGTGCACATGAGTGAAGATACAGAAGCAACGCCACAAAATTCTATCATTTTTGTCTGATTACATTATGGGTATTTTTTTACCTACCTTACAATTTTTCATCAATCAAGAATAATGAGTAAATATGAAAAATTTAAAAAGAGACTGCCAAGGGGCTTCAGAGTACGACCACAACTTCCTGGAAGCAGGAAGCTTCAAACAGCAACACGGCTCTGTAGGCTGGCACAGGTGTCTGTGAGCTTCTGGGCTCAGGGATGAGCTCACGATCACAGGACCAGCCCAGGGCTGGCCAAGAAAGCACTTGCTCCTCACAAATCCTTGGGATGTCTTGAAAACAGGCCCTTATAATAAACAGTGACCAGACTAATGCTCGCAGATCCCTCCAGCACTAAAAATCAATTAGCTACAGGCACGGAAAGGTCAAAACAAGCAAAGTGAGTCATCAAGAGACTCTCTCATCTCAGTCTGCAGTTCTGATGCCAGCTGGGGTGGGAACTGAACAGCAGAACGGGAGGAAAACACGAAAAGGAAGATTCAAAATGAAAGACGTTTTCCACTTTCACTTGAGAGCATCAACCGCCTTCTTTGTTAGGGTTTCAGTCCCTGACCAACTTCAAATTTCCCCTCTCCACCACCAGGTTGAAAGTATTGTATGCTAACTTTGAATTTTCATATAAAAGTACATAAAATTAAGTACAAAGTCCTCTCATTTTTCTAAGTCCACTTTCTAGAAGTAACTGCTGTAGGTTTGTCTGAGATCTTTCTGAACCTTTTCTATGCATTTGCTAACATTCACAGAAAACACATCTTCTCTTTTTACTCAACATGTCTCTCCATAAGACTCATTCTTAAAAAAAAATAAGAATTTATGGAGGTGCAATGCACATCATATGAAATTAACCACTTTTACAGTGAACAATTCAGTGAACTTTAGTACATTCACAGTGCATGCAACCACCACCTCCAGTTTGAAAACACTTCATCACTCTGAAGTCACCCAATCTTTTTTTTAAACTGAGGTACAGTTGGTTTACAATACTGTATTAGCTTCAGGTATACAACATAGTAATTCAAAATGTTATAGATCAGACTTCATTTATAGTTATTATAAAATACTGGCTATATTCCCTGTGCTGTACAATATAGCCCTGTAGCTGATTTATTTTATATAGTTTGTACCTCTTAAGTCACCCATTCTTTTTAATGGCTACAGTGTTAGTGTCCCATAATCTGGATGAACCACATGGATTTAATCAACCTACCATTGATGGACATTAAAATCGTTTCCAGTGTCTGGCGATTATAAAAATTGACTCAGTGAACATCCTTCAGGTATTTGTGCTGGTATTTCTGTAAGGCAGATTCCTTAAATAGAATTCCTTGGTCTGAGAAGTAGCCACTTCTTAATGTTTGATATGTACTGCCAAATTGACCTTCAAAGAGTCTGTTCAACTCGATAGTCCCCAGAAGGGCATATGATAGTTCCTTTCCTACACACTCATCAACATGATATTATCATCAATCTGACAGGGAAAAAATACATCTTAATTTCAGTTTCATGTTCTGAACATAGGATTGGACATATTTTTATGTTTTTATTGAAAAATTTCCCAGAGTTGGAGATTTTCTACTGTTGCAGTTTTGGGGAAAAAAACAGACAGGTGAGCTATAGTAGGTGAGTCCTATCTCTAAGAATTCCTGGCATTGTGTTTCCTTAGTACTCGACTGCCAGGCGCGGGGGCTAAAGGGGAAGGGGCAGGGATGAAGTTCACCAAGAGATCACAGAAAAGTGAAAGTGAAAGTCGCTCAGTCGTGTCCAACTCTTTGCGACCCCATGGACTATACAGTCCATGGATTTCTCCAGGCCAGAATACTGGAGCAGGTAGCCTTTCCCTTCTCCAGGGGATCTTCCCAACCCAGGGATCGAACCCAGGTTTCCTGCATTGCAGGTGGATTCTTTACCAGCTGAGCCACGAGGAAAGCCCAAGAATACTGGAGTGGTAGCCTATGCCTTCTCCAGGGGATCTTCCTGACCCAGTAATCGAACTGGGGTCTCCTGCATTGCAGGCGGATTCTTTACTAACTGAGCTATCAGGGAAGCCCATAGATCATAGAGGGACCATTATATACCTGCCCCTGCTCAGCACTTCTCATAAGTTCTCTCCAGTCCTCACAAGCACCCTGCAAGGTGGGAGTTTATTCCCATTTTACTTATGAGTAAACCGAGGCTCAGGAAGGCTAACGTATCTGTTCAGGATACAATACTAGATCTGTGTGAGTCCAAAACCTGAGCTCTTTCCACTACAGGGGTTGTACCTGCTCTTTGGGCATCCCAGGTGGTGCTAGTGGTAAAGAAATTGCCTGCCAATGCAGGAGACATAAGGGACTTGAGTTCAATCTCTGAGTTGGGAAGATCCCCTGGAGGAGGAAATGGCAACCCACTCCAGTATTCCTACCTGGAGACTCCCACGGACAGAGGAGCCTGCTGGGCTACTATTCATAGTGTTGCAGAGTTGGACATGATTGAAGTGACTTACTATGCATGCACCTGCTGTTTACAGGCAAATCATGCATCATGAGGAGGTTTTGGTGAGATGGGAACCAGTCTTCTCAGAGTTCAAGTTAAGAAGAGGGCATGCATTTCCTCAGTTTTAGGAATAATGACTAGGTGGCTCTTCGATTAAGCAAACTTCTGATTTACACCTTTAATTCAGTTCAGTTCAGTTGTGCCTGACTCTTTGCAACCCCGTGGACTGCAGCATCAGGCTTCCCTGTCCATCACCAACTCCCAGAGTTTGCTCAAACTCATGTCCATCAAGTCAGTGATGCCATCCAACCATCTCATCCTTTGTCGTCCCCTGTTCCTCTTGCCTTCAATCTTCCCCAGTATTAGGATTTTTTCCAGCAAGTAAGTTCTTTGCATCAGGTGGTCACAGTGTTGGAGCTGCAGCTTCAGCATCAGGCCTTACAATGAATATTCAGGTCTGATTTCCTTTCGGGTTGACTGGTTTGATCTCCTTGTGTCCAAGGGATTCTCAAGAGTCTTCTCCAACACCACAGTTCAAAAGCATCAGTTCTTTGGTGCTCAGCTTTCTTTATGGTCCAACTCTCACATCCATACATGACTACTGCAAAAACCGTAGCTTTGACTAGATGGACCTTTTTGGAAAAGTGATGTCTCTGCTTTTTAATATGCTGTCTAGTTTGGTCATAGCTTTTCTTACAAGGAGCAAATGTCCTTTAATTTCATGGTTGCAGTCACCATCTGCAGTGATTTTGGAGCCCCCAAAATTAAGTCTCTCACTGTTTCCATTGTTTTCCCATCTATTTGCCATGAAGTGATAGGACCAGATGACATGATCTTTGTTTTTGAATGTTGAGGTTTAAGCCAACTTTTTCACTCTCCTCCTTCACTTTCATCAAGAGGCTCTTCAGTTCCTCTTCACTTTCTGCCATAAGGATGGTTCATCTGCATATATATGAGATTATTGATATTTCTCCCGGTAATCTCAATTCCAGTTTCTACTTCAGTCCGGCATTTCACATGATGTGCTCTGCAAAGTTAACCAAACAGGGTGACAATATACAGCCTTGATGTACTCCTTCCCCAATTTAGAACCAGTCCATGGTTCCATGTCCAGTTCTAACTGTTGCTTCTTGACCTGCACAGAGATTTCTCATGAGGCAGGTAAAGTGGTCTGGTATCTTTTTAAGAATTTTCCACAGTTTGTTGTGATCCACACAAAGGCTTTGGCACAGTCAATAAAGTAGAAGTAGATGTTTCTCTGGAAGTCTCTTGCTTTTTTGATGATCCAACAGATGTTGCCAATTTGATCTATGGTTACTCTGTCCTTTCTAAATCCAGCTTGAACATCTGGAAGTTCTCGGTCCACATATTGTTGAAGACTCGATTGGAGAATTGTGAGTGCTACTTTGCTAGTGTGTGAGATGAGCGCAATTGTGCAGTAATTTAATTAGGAGGGACGAAAACAAACATTTGTCTTTTTAAAACTCAACTTCGAAGGGGGAAGGATGCTGAAAGGAGAATCCCAAAGAAATAAAGAATGCCAGACAGGTGTGTGTCAGCGGCTGACTGGCCCTGGAGGCAGCTCACAGCCAACCAGCCCCAAGCCATGCTCATGGGTGGGGCTGACCACACCCTCATCAGTCACTATGCAGCCGAGCACAATTAGATGAAAGCACTGGAGCTAGGGGAGAACAAGATGACTGCTGCTGGGAGGAAAAACCCAAAGAGGAGGCTGCCTTGAGAGAGGAGAACAGCCGCATGCCTTCTAGTGCCCCACCACCGGCCAGCCCCCCGCTCTGGCTTTTGCGTCACCATGTGCTCTGTGATATCACTTACTAATTTGATTCTGACATGTCTGTTTCCTCCCAGGAGAAGGTAAGCGCCTTGAAGGCCAAGGATCTCCATCTGTTCTATTCACCGATGGAGTCATCTGCGCTGGCCCATGGTGGGTCCTCAACAATTTTGCTTAATGAAGGAATGTCATTGCTTGCCTGTGAGGGGGGCTTTAATCTCCTTCTCTGTCCAAAAGGTGAGGATTCCTACCCATGTTTATAGATGAGGGAACTTGAGGCTCAGAGAGGGTGATGCTTTGCTGCACGTCATGTAGCTGATGAATGATGCTCCAGAATTTAAACCAGGTCAACAGTGAATTCAGGATGACAACCCACATCTGGTCTATTTGAGTCCAGCTCCCCCAGCACGTTACAATTTTTAACCAATATCCTACCCTGCTTCCTCTAGGGTAAGATTTAAGCATCATGGGATGTGTGTGCCCAAACAGAGGAGGGTCAGGCTCCTTCTCGGCCTGCGGCAGAGACTCCCCACCTTGCCACCACTAACGCCTTGGGCCAGAACAGCCTTTGTAGTGAGGGGCTGTCCTGGGTGGCACAGGATGTTCAATACGATCCTCACCTCTAACCAATAGATGCCAGGAGTACAGGGTGACCAGCAGAGGCTCACTTCAAAGTAAGGGACTCAGCCCTGGGAGGGACGGGATACAAAACAGAAACGTGCCTGGCGATACCCCTCGTTGTGGGGATCTGGGCCTGGAATGAAAACTGTTCCAGAACAAACAAGAGTTTCCATGAGGGAAACTGGCCCAGCAAATCAGTCAAAAACTCAAAGCTCATAACTCCTGGCAGCTACAATAACAATGGCCATAGCAGGCGCAGATACGGCAGATTGAGGAAATGGGTGCTCATGTTTATGCCTGGGCTGGGTATATGGAAAAGATGCTGGAGGTGGGGAAAAAGCGGCCGCCTTTACACGTGTCAGAGGAAATGTAGACCCGGCTTGATAGGCATGATGGAACAGATTTGCTCCCTGCTCAGTGGGGCACTCCCTTGTCCTTTTCCCAAAACAGAAGGTCTCTATGGCCAAAGACAACGCACTCCAATAAAGAGTTCGAGCCAGGGAAATCCTCCACACTGACCATTGCTATTTTGTAGCAGACAGCTTACTGTTAAATGGATTGGAGGTTAGGGTGGGACTGTAAGAGGAATGCATGTCTGTGTTGCTACTACAATGGATTAAACCAGAAAGTACAGTGGTGGTGGTGGGGAATGGGGAAATGTTCTCAGTGTCCTGGAGGAGACTCTTTTACAAAATGTGATTAATTAACTTAAATTCAGAAATGACATTTATCAGCTATGAAGCCTCTATCACATTCGCCTCAGATTCTAATCCTGACAGGATTTCCCTGGTGGCTCAGACGGTAAAGCATCTGCTTACAACACGGGAGACCTGGGTTCGATCCCTGGGTCAGGAAGATCCTCTGGAGAAGGAGATGGCAACCCACTCTAGTACTCTAGGCTAGAAAATCTCATGGATGGAGGAGCCTGGTAGGCTACAGTCCTTGGGGTTGCAAAGAGTCAGACACAACTGAGCAACTTCACATACCTCATATACTAACCATGACAGAGGCACTGGACAGGTTCTCGTGTTTTGCCCCCTTTTGATAGATACAAAATCCAAGTACCAGAGGATTAAGTGACTGGCATAGGTAACTGCTGGTAGAGAACTGAGTCTAGCCTTTCAACTACGAAACTCCAAAGCATGGGTAAGAACACAGGCTGTGGAGTAAAACAGACCTGGTGTGAAGTTGCTTCAGTGGCTGAGGGACCTTGGAAATCTCTTTGGATTTCAGTTTCTTTGCCTGTAAATTGTTTTAGTCACTCAGTTGTGTCTGACTCTTTTGCAACACCACGGACTGTAGCCTGCCAGACTCCTCTGTCCATGGGATTTCCTAGGCAAGAATACTGGAGTGGGTTGCCATTTCCTTCTCCAGGGGATCCTCCTGACCTAGGGATCAAACCGCACCTCCTGCATCGGAGGAAGATTACTTGTAGAAGGGAAGGGACATAGTAATAAATGCCTCACAAAGTAGTAGTGAGGATTTGATAAGATAAAGCATATCAAGGGTTTGGCCAAGTGCCTGGCAGGTGATCACAGGAAAAGGGTATGACCTATCACTGTTATTACACCACTGACTGCTCTGCTGCCATTAGTACTTGTTTATATGACTTCATTTATCAGCAAACAGCAGACACATGTCTAAACTACTAGGACTAAATACCTCTACATGGGACCTCCACTAAGGTAACTTTTAGGAGGAGAAAACACTAAAAAAGCAAAAGATGTGGAAAGAGCCTAAAATACCTGACAAGAGGGATTAGTTCAATAAATTACAGGGTAATCACCCAATGAAATATTGCACGGTTGTTAAAAGCATTCTTCTGTGCTCATTCTGGCAGCTCATTTACTAAGGGCAGAGCCATGCAGAGAAGGGCCTGTACAAGGATGACATGCAAACCTGTAAAGCATTCTTCCTGAGAGAATACTGTTTTATTTTCTTTGTATCTATGAGATGATGAATGTTAACTCGTTGTGGTAATCATTTCACAGTACATACAAATCAAATTATGCTGTATACTTTAAACTTACACAGTGCAGCCATATGTCAAGTTATATGCTAATAAAACTTAGAAAAAACATTCTTTTTTAGAAATGCTTAATGAAAATAGGAAAGTCTCACAAGTAGAGTTAGGAAGAGAAGAGAGACCCCTATTTAAAATACAAAATGTAACAGGGCTTACCCCTGAATGGTGGGACTGTGGATGATTTTTATTTGTTTTTATTTTTGGCTGTGGTGGGTCTGCTGCTTGGGCTTTTCTCTAGTGGTGGCAAGTGGGGGCTATGTGAGGGCATCTCAGGGTGGCTTCTCTTGTTGTGGCACATGGGCTCCCAGGTTCAGTTGCTCTGAGGCATATGGGATCCTTCCAGATCAGGGATTGAACCCATGTCCCCTGCATTGGCAGGAGGATTTTTTTTTTTTTAACCACTGAGCCACCAGGGAAGCCCTGACTATGGAGGATTTTTATTTTCATTTTCACATTTCTCTACGTTTATTTCTGGAGAAGGCAATGGCAACCCACTCCAGTACTCTCTCCTGGAAAATCCCATGGATGGAGGAGCCTGGTAGGCTGCAGTCCATGGGGTCGCTAAGAGTCAGACATGACTGAGTGACTTCACTTTCACTTTTCACTTTCATGCATTGGCAAAGGAAATGGCAACCCACTCCAGTGTTCTTGCCTGGAGAATCCCAGGGATGGGGGAGCCTGGTGGGCTGCCGTCTATGGGGTCGCACAGAGTCGGACATGACTGAAGCGACTTAGCAGCAGCAGCAGCAGCAGCAGCTACGTTTATTTTCCAGATTTTCCATAATAAAGAGATAGTAATGAAGGGAAAACACAATCAGCAGGGAAATGTACAAGACCATGAACACTGAGTCAGAAGTGGTGCTATCAACAAAATCACAGTATGGTATCCAGTTCAGATTAATGCACATTAAAAACATGGTAAATGGCACTAGACCAATTCACAATTAATAAATGTCAAACCTGAAAGATCTAGTACGAGGACAAACCTTTTTTCAGTTGGGAGACATTCTGAGTAGATGTGAATGACAGCTGGAGAAAATATTTGTTTCAGGTGTGGAGAAAATATCGTACACTTTGCTTAGTGCCAGCCAGGAATTAGGAAGGCTTCCAGAGCCTTGGGCAAGCAGCCTGAACATCTTCACTGGGCACCATAAAAAAATGGCTTTGCACAATAACGGTAATGGTAAAATATTCCACAGGCTGAAATGGAATGACTCTCACTACCACATAAGCAAAGCATAAGGAACAGCAGTGAGGTAGCATGCTCCAGACTGAAAATCTGGCTTTTACTTTTAGATCCTGGCAAACTGCAAGTTCTATTAGGACCAAACTGACTTTATAAAAGCCTACCACAGCAGAGGCATTGCCAAACCGTACAAAATCCAGCTCTAGCATGACTGGCTGCATGACCTTGGGCACATTCAGGTTTTTTCCCTATAAAGTCCTGATGAAACCTCCCCTGCAGAGTTGAGAATGAGGCTATGAACATAAAGGACCTTGCACAGAACTTGGCTCATTGTAAATACTGAACTAATGAAAGATGTTAGGACGCAATTTAAAACGACAAGCTTCAAATTGCAATAGTCAACTGTTACAATAGTCAAACCATTATTCCAGGAATAGCAGAAACTCAGGAGTTCCCTTTAACACAGAATACAAGTTAGTCCTCAGCTACATTCTTACCTTCCAGACGGGCGGTTTGGTTTCTGGTTTTCTTCCCACACTTCTTCCTCAAACCTCAAATGTCCTTTCTCCCCTTTACCCTCATCATCTCTGAGCCATTTCAGGCCCAGCATGAACCCCTGCACCCTTGCTCAAAGACAGAAATATGACTATAAGTGTAGAATTAGTATGTGAGAACATGGAGAAGCAATTCTGCCCAAGACATATATATATCAAAAGTAGAGGCTTGATGCTCAATGTCACTAATTATCAGAGAAATGCAAATCAAAACTACCATGAGGTATCACCTCTCACTAGTCAGAATGGCCATCATCAAATTGTCTACAAACAATAAATGCTGGAGAGAGTGTGGAGAAAAGGGAACCCATCTATAGTGCTGTTGCTGCTGCTAAGTGGCTTCAGTCGTGTCCGACTCTGTGTGACCCCACAGACGGCAGCCCCCCAGGCTCCCCCGTCCCTGGAGTCTCCCGGCAAGAGCACTGGAGTGGGTGCCATAGTGCTGGTGGAACTAAAAAGGGAACCACTGTAGGATCCAGCAATCCCATTCCTGGGCAAACTCTCAGAGAAAACCAGAATTCGAAAAGATTCATTCACCTCCATGTTCCCTGCAGCACTGTTTACAATAGCCAATACACGGAAGGAACCTAAATGTCCACCAACAAAGGAATGAATGAAGAAGATGTGGTACATATATACAATGGAATATTACTCAACCGTAATAAAATAATGCCATTTGCAACAACGTGGATGCATTCAAGTTAGAGAGAAAAAGACAAATATCATATGATATCACTTATATGTAGAATCTTAAAAAAAAAGATACAAATGAACTTATTTACAAAACAGAAACAGACTTACAGAATTCAAAAACAAACTTATGGGTACAAAGGGGGAATGTGGCGGTAGGGGGCAGGGATAAATTAGGAGTTAGGGATTAACATACACACTACTACATATAAAATAATCAACAAGGATCTACCACATAGAACAGGAGACTCTACTCAACATTCTGTGATAACCTACATGGGAAAAGAGTCTGAAAAAGAATGGATACATGTGTATGACTGAATCACTTTGCTGAACACCTGAAACTAACACAGAACTGAAAATCAACTACACTCCTATATAAAATTAAAAAAGAAAATCTGAGGTCTAACAGTGATATTAGATGGCTTAGATTTGTGATTATCTATAAAGGCAGAAAAATGCGACCTACTGAAATGTTCAACAATAGAAGGGTGATTGAATAAACATACATCCTTTTGACAAAACACTATGTGAACCCATTATCTCTTAAAACTAGAGACAATGAAAAATGTTTAATGACAAGAATAAAGGTCCTTATACCGTGAGTTATTTTATATGGTTAAGACAAAAGCAAGTTAAAAATAGTATGATTATAATTTTGTTTTTAAAAAGTATAAACACAGTATATATTAACAGTAAAAGAAAAGATCGCCCAAGTATATACCAAAGTATTAATAAAAGTTTTTTTGGTGATGGGAAGATGGGGTTACAAGAATTTTATTCCCTTTTCTGACTATGATGTTATATAATCAGAAAGGAAAGCAAAATAGAAGGCACTTTAAAAAATAGGAGAAATGTCATTAAAAAATTCAACATAAGTACTTAATGATATAAAATATTTACAATGTAAATATCCATTAATAGGAGACGGGTTATATAAAATAAATCACATCATGTTGGAATAATATATACTTAGTCAATTAAGATCATATTTTCTAACTGTGATATAACATTTCCCTTAAGCCATAATAAAACTTTCATCTTGCTAAATGACAAAGGGAGGAGGAAAAGAAGAGACGAACAAGAAACAGCAGGTAAAATGCATGAAAAGACAAAAACAAAAGAAAATCCAATACAAAAAGCATTAAAAGAAATAAACAGAAATATTTAACTTTAGTAAAAGGTACAAAACCTTCAGGAGATGAAGAGGAACCTTTATACACCTAATGGTGCAGCCTGGAAATACAGGAAGCAAAGCTCAATAGAGATGTAAGAGAAACTGGTCATCCACAGTCCCTGGGGGTGGCAAGGGGGAGGAATAAATCCAAAGGTAAACAGATAACACAAAGACAAGGCTGGCAGACTGTGAGTAACCCCAAATCAGGCTCAGAGTGTTTAAGCTTCATAGACAGAACTAGAATAACACTGAAAGGAAATTATAAAATATTAACAGGGCTTGTTTGGGAGTGGAATCTTTCTCTTTCCTCTTTTCTGTATTTTTCCATAATGAACACACACTTTTATAAGGGAAGAGAAATACAGTTCAAAGAGAACAGAGGACTCAGTTGCCGTGTAGGGAACACAGCAACCCATAGCATGTCCTGAACTCAGCCCAGATGAGTCCACCAGCTGCGCAGCTGTGATGGGGAGGCGGCCTCGGCGAGCGACTGACCGCCCAAGGCAGCTCGCCTCCCGCCTTCCTCACTCCACCTGAGGAGTGAGAGCGCACAAGCCCCTTCCAGAGCTGGGCAGCCCAGGGAGAGGGGATTTATATTTATAGGCACAGAGGGATCTGGATATCGTGCTCCAGTCGACCAGCAGCGCTAACCTCCCCGGTCGGAAGTGGACGGAGCGCCATGCAGGCGGCGCTCCCTCTCTGACCTCCACAAATGCCGCCTTTGTGCCAGGGCCCACGACCCCAGTCCACAGGGGCGCGGGGTGGGGGTAGGGAGGAGGCCACAGAGAACAAGTCCTGCAGTGTCTTCCTGAACTGCGGCTCCAAGGACCACTTACATTTGCGACATGGCCCTTACCCTTTTTGGAAGAGGCTGCCAGCCCCGAGCTCTCCTGACTCCCTCCCAGGAAGCCAGAGGAAGGCCTGCTCAGTGTTCTGTTCTCGTTCAGTCACTCAGTCGTGTCTGACTCTTTTCGACCCCATGACTGCAGCACACCAGGCTTCCCTATCACCATCTCCCGGAGTTTGTTCAGACTCGTGTCCATTGAGCTGGTGATGCCATCCAACCATCTCATCCTCTGCTGCCCTCTTCTCCTTCTGCCCCCAATCCCTCCCAGCATCAGGGTCTAAGTGTTCTACTATTGACTAAAGTATTGGGTTTGGGCCTAAGTCATCTCTCCTCCTATGATAAAAGGAGTGTACCCTGAGAGGCTGAATGGGTATCTCTAAAGGCCAGGAGCCAGGGGCAAGGATACTGCCACAGAGAAGCAAGCTACTCCATTCCAGCACTGTGCTGTTTCGGGCAGTTAGAGAAAAAGCACACACACATATGGGTAAGGAATGAATGGCTGCCGAGAGGTTTGGAGCCGCCCCGTGGCTTCTTTTTCTGTTTCTCCCGTTTTAGAGGGGCATCAGGACCACCAGAGGCAAAATGAGGAAGGCAGTGAACTTGGCGCACTGAGTACTCCCTTTAGGGCCCCCTCCCCCACCCTCCCTGCTTCTCAGGCTACATCAACACCTATCCCGCTCTAGCTGTGGGGAAGGAAGCAATAAAGCCAGGAGACAATTATTGGGATGCTAGGACTGGAAGTAATTCTGCAGAATTTGCACGGCATGTGCCAAGGTGACTTACAGGGAGATGGGTGGGGCAAGATGGCATACTCCAAGCTTTGCAGATCATCCTGCGAATGAGGCTGTCTAACTCTGCATACAACCTCAGGGGCATATTTCCATTTATTGACCCCCACCAAAGACACACTCACAGCATAAAGACATTGTTCAAGTTCTCTCTGTGTTCGTGGACATAACCATTATGAATAATTATTCTGTTTCTGTCTGGTTGTTTCTGCCCAATAAACAGGACCTGGGATTAACTCTTTATCCTGGTATTTTAAACAAGTAAGTTAAAAAATATTTTGCCAAAAGAATTCTTTGAGGTTTTAGAAACCAATATCCACACGTCAGATCCAGCCCCTCAAGTCTGGCCTCAGTCAGTTGGATTTCAGACATGGCTCAATTTCTCTTTGCCCCAGTTCTCTAGGTCAGGGCAAATTTGCAAGGTGATTAAATATTTCCTGCAGTGTTCCCTGTGTGGGATCTGTGTAGAGTAGAAACAAGAGAAAAAAAATTAAAGGTTTCCTGGGGAGCCAAAGGAAAGATTTTGAAGGAAAGACAATGGAAGATGCACTTTGTGTTGGGGCTGGGCTGCAGTGAGGAGGCATAGACAGCACTCTGCCTAGAATCGTGAGCACAAATGTGGAGCCTGCAGGCCAGGCAAGCTGATGACACTGAGTGAAGAGGCCAGGTGTTGGGAGGATAGCTGGGAGAAGTGGGGACATCTACAGGTGAATGCTGACTGGCTACTTAGGTACGGCTCATAACTGCCATGTGAGAACACAGGCCCAGCACTGCTAGGCGGTCCAATTCCTCAAAAGAAGCCAGAAGTCCAGATTGTTACAAGGACTCTCTTGATTTCTAAATGTGACCTCACAACAATGTGTAGCCAAACAAAACACAACCGAGGGCCAGATGTGACTAGAAGGCAACCCTATCTAGCATGTAAGTGACATGAGGGCAGGGAGTAGAGCCCGCCTAAACGCTTGTGGAGTGAGCAAGGCCCTTCCTGGGGCACAGAGTGGACTGTCTTCGGAGAGACAAGGGGAAGAGATGGAGGCAACATGGGGACTGTAATCAAGGGAGAAAATAACTACAGTGACCTCGAGCCACCACCACTGAGATGGAGAGGAAAGGGTGAAATGGCAATAGACAGGCTGAAGAATTTTTGAAAAGCAGAACTCAGCGAAAGACCAGATGTGCGGGGCTAGGGCGGTGATGAATCTTCCAGGGGAAGCCTGTGATGAACTTGGCCAGAGGGCTGAGAGACTGGTCACCAGGGAGAGAAGGTAAACACATTTTTCTTCATGAGCTTCAAAGCCCTTCATCTGGATCCCCAGGATGACCTTATTGTGTTTTTTTTTTCCTCCTCTGTTCTCCCACAAAGAGGATCAGGGGATAGCCAGGAGCCCAGAGGTTCCAGCACAGAGCCAAGCCTATCGCTAATGAGACGAGGATTCATTCAGTTGAAGTATTAGCAGAGCTAATAGAGGGGTGCGCAGGGCAGGGGATGAGCACTGAGGGACGCACAGGAAAGAGGGAGGAAGAGCTTGGGCTGCTTGGTGTGGCAGCAAGGACAGGAGCGGGTGAGGGAGATGTCAAACAGCTCTCAAATCACTGGTGTCCATAGCTTGGGACATGCCTTGGGTGCTGGCCCACAACTCTCTTAATGACTCAGAAAGTCAAGATAAAAAGTATTGCTAAGCAAAAGTATTCAGGACATGTAAGGAACTGGCAGAGTCTACTCAGCTGAAGAAGGTGAGCCTTTACATGATAGGAAAAGGATTTTTATCATACTGGGTGCCCAAGGCCTTTGGGGAAAAGAAAAAAAAAATCTCAATGTTCACTTTAAAAGATAAACTTTATCAGGAGTTTATGGATAAGAACTACAACGACCTGAATTAACCAAAGAATTTTTACGGTAGCTAATGTTTACACCTTAGCTAGTTAGGAAGTCAGTGATTACGTACATGGGCCAAGGAATCATGCTAGGCCCTTTAAATGTATTACTTTGTAAGTCTTTACAGTGGTTCTCTAGAGGAGCTGCCAGCACCATCCCCAGTGTATCCACACGGAATACGGCAAGACCTAGAGAGGTGTGGAGTTACCTGCCCAAGGGGACAAACTCTTGTCCAGAAGTGAGACAAGAGCCAAGGCCAGAAGTGAGATAGTTTACTCCCAGGCCCTTGTCCTCAGTCAGGGAGCAACAAACATTTTCTGTAATGGGTCTAACAGTAAATATTTTTGGTGTTGTGGGCAATATGGTCGGGGTCACAACTGCTTGACTCTGCCTTTGTAGGGCCACGGCAGCTACAGACAACACGTTGACACTTAGGCACGCCTGTGTGCCTGCACAACTGCAGCTACAGACACCGCAATTTCAAATCATCTTCATGGGTTATGAAATAGTTCTCTCTGGATTGCTTTTCCGCAGCCAATTTAAAAAGCAAAAATCATTCTTAGCTCTAGGGCCATAAGAAATGAGTGGGTGGGCTGAGTTTCTTCTCACATGCTGCGAGGCTCTAAGCCGCCCGTCGAAGCCACTAGGGTCTCCTGCCCTCCATCTGAGGTCAGGCGCTGGTTTTCTTGGGAGGCCCATAGATATTTTAGGACCAAACGGATACCTATGAAAGTACATCTGGATGGGGTCTCTGAAACAAAACTGTGAGGAAAGACCCAGCAGAGATGATGCCTCCAGTTACACCTTGAAGGACTCTGTCTGACACCAAATTTAAAACATCTCTTTCTCTTCCAGTCTGCTCATTGCTCTCTTCTTCTCAAATAATAAGCATTGATTCAGGTCAGACTGAAACCAGGGAAGGTCCTGGCTAGGACAGAAGTGTCTCCTCCAACACAACAGGGTTTTCTGCAAACATGAGCCCACTGTGTCCTTACCTGCAGGGTTTGGCTGAAGCGCTTTAACGGTGTGGCCTTCACAGGTGGGATGAGGTTGGCGAGGGATGTGACTCTGGAAAGAGGTTTGACTCGTTTATTACTAGGCTCCTAGGGTTAAAAAAAAAAAAAAAAAAGGAAACTGTCAAGGTCAATTCCAAAGAGAATGTAACTCCACCACACAGTCATGTCTCACTCCAGGAGGGGCTGCTGCACACCACTCTGTAGAATGGAAATGGTACTCATCTCACTCCTGCTGTGTGAAGGTGACTGGTGAGCCAGGAAAGGGTAAATAGTTGGGGTGGGGGTGGGATCAACAGAGGCAGTCTCTGAGCAGACAGCAAATAGGCAAATTCCTTCACCCCAACAGTGTCTGACGGCTTTTAAATCAGAGGCTCCCACTTAGGAGAATCACTCTCTCCAACCCCTCTTGCAGACAAAAGCTGCCTCCGATTTCCCGTCCAATGACCTTGTTGGGCGGTTGTCTTTTGATGCTTCTGGTTTCATCTTTTTTAAAAAAACCTTTTCTCCACCTTGCCTGAAGCCACTGTCCAAATTTCTAATATGCAATGGCTTTTCTAAAGCACAAAGACTCTTTCTTTCTTTTAGTACACCAAATTAAAAAAACATTTTAAAGAAGTTATTCTATTACGAGGCTGCTAAGAAAGCCTCTTGTACCTACCGTATATTTGAAATGCACATATTAATACTTATAAATGAACAACTAGACAGCAAAAAGAAAATATACACAGAGAAAACCCTACCACGAGCACTAGTTTTTATATTATACCTAGCCACAAGTTATGAAAATTATCACCACATAAAACACACGCAAATCTGCAAGTTACCCCAAAGCAAGTTGGTGGGGGGGGCCTACCTAAACCAATGTCTCTGCAGATTAGAGTTACATAAATAAAAACAAGAGGCTGTGGAAAAGAGACGGACGACAGACAAAACACTTGACAAAGAGAACAGTTACCCTTGTCTTCCTAAGCTCCATCTGACCTGCAGGAGATGCTGGACAGCACATGAAGACACCAAATTTTGATGGAAAAAGCCACACTTGCCAGTGGTTGTGGTGAAACTCAACCATTTCCAGAGGGAGCCTCAAGGTGTTCATCTTTCTTTTTCAGCCATTGCCTTCAAAGTTTTGAGAGTTAAGATTCTCTAGAATATCCCTGCAAGGTGTTTTGACCATAGTAGGTGCTTGGAAAAATCTTGCCTGAATCTGAGTTCTGCCAAGACACTCTCAGGTCATTTTATGCCCTTGCCAGGCTTAGAAAACAGAAGATTCCTCGGAAACAGACCCAACCTTTCTGGCAAATAGAAAAAAATCTAAAGGCTGTTTAAAAAGCACAAAACAATTCCACGATGTGGCCAGGAGTGACTTCATGGTTTCTTGAAGCAAATACTTTTCCAAAACAGAGAATGCATCCGGGCTGTTGGGGACCTCTCCAGCCTCTTGGCATGCTGAGCTGAACAGACAGAAGGCAATTCTCTGAACACCAGGAAGGCTTAGTTCCAAAATGCAAAGGATGGATCTCTCAACACAAGCGATATCGCATTATAATTATGTAAATGCTGAAGACAAAGATCTGATTGCCTCTCTGTTTTCAGGTGACAGTGCCCTTCAAGGATGCTCCCTGTCCAGTGCCTGGCTCCTGAGTATCTGTGCCCAGAGGAGGATTTTAAAAATATTTTTTACGTCAGAGCTGCACCACCGGCAGGCTTACTGAATAGACACACACACACACACACACACACACACACATGCTTGCATGCACGCACAGCCTCTTGAGCATCCCCTGAATATTTCTAAATGGCTCCTGCTTTGGCTGGAAATGCCAGAGTTTTGATATACCACCTTTGGTGGCACAAACTGCATTGCAGCAAGTGAGAAGAAGAGGGCTTTCCTAGGGGAGCAGGATTTGGTCTCACATACTCCTGCCACACACCTCAGAGCCCGTTGACTCCCAGGTCTCTTATTAATGGCTAAAGCTCCTGGGACACAGGTTCCGTATCAAATTGGGGAGTTTGAAGGGCAAACGCCAACTGGGTTATCCTGCTTTAAAAAGGGAGCAGGGAGCCTTGCATGCTTGGTGGGATGAGGGAAGATTCGGCTTTGTTTCACTTGCTGTGTAATTTTTCTGAGGCTCTGCTGACTCTGCTGCCCATTTTACATGAGCCAGACAGCTGTGTGTTTTCTACACTGCTCTAAGAAGAATGCACAGTGCAAATGGCGGCCCCTCTGTAGCTGCGCCCAGTGTTGCTACATGAGATTGTAATTAAAACTCCCTTCCTAAGGCTTCACCCATTTGGAAGTAAACTCTGGGCTGCTCTGGCAAAGTGATATTCCCAAGTAATGAACAATCGAAACAGAAACCATTGCTGCATGATGTACTTGATTCAGCAAAGTGGGCAGGTGCAATTTCAAACCAGAACATTTACAGGTTATTATGGAGAGGGCTTTATGCCTGACCCACATGAGTGAAGTATGAATTATGGTGTTCTCCTTGAGGGCTTCAGTGAGAATAGGAGATTAAAAACATTCTTGGCCTAATTTGATTTTTCTTTTCCATTTACTCCGTATGTCTCCAGCTACATTTTACTGCTGTCTAAAAAGAGCCCTCAGGGAAAATGTTTCCAGATTCCAGTTAAATAGCTGTACTGAGAACCAGCAAGTACAATTCCAGGGATGCTTTTCGGCTTTATAGAGAGATGACAGAACACAACCTTCAGAAGCTCCCTAATCCAACAACTCAGCTGCCAAACCAAGCTGGGCAAGGTCACTGCTAAACCCACTTTCAAGTGCAGACTGTACCCTTACCCTGCAATTTTAAAACAGAACAGGAGGGCATCTCACTAAAGAGGATAAAAAAAGCAAAAAAGAAAAATGCAGTGTGGACAGTATTTCTTGAGTAACAGTCTTGTTGCGTGTTTTCCATATCTCACAGCTTTTTTATTTTTTTCTTATCTTATTGCACTGGCTAGGACTATCTGTATGTTGTTGGTTGCAAGCTGAGAGAGTGGGTACCACAGTCTAATTCCTAATTATAAAGTAATTATTATGAAGGTTTCACATTAAGTATTATATTTGCTAAGCGCATGGAAGAGATACCCTTTATCAAGTAAGGCAGTTCCTTTCCATGCTAAGTTAGCTGTGAATTTTTATCATGAATGAGTACTGACTTTTATCAAATATTTTCTCTTTATCTTTCTAGAGGACAAGGAAGGGGGAAAAAAGAAGGAAAAGTGGGAAGGGAAGGAGAGGATGAGAAAGACATACAGGTCATATTTTTAAATAAAGGAATTGATTCAGCAATTTTAAAAGTCTCTTGTGCTTGAATTACAAACAAAAGTGAATAAAGCACTGCATGTAATTTTATTTTTAATGTGAGATTTCATTAAATATATTTTAATAATCCTTCCCTAGGGGATACAGTTTTTTGTCCTTTCCTCATTTTTCCCTCTAAGAGATAAAAACCAAAGCACAACATATGCAATGTAAGAAAATGCCTATCATATCAATATAATTTGGGACTATTATTATTTCTCAAAAAAAAAAAAGGTTCCACTCTAACAGACACAGCATACAGGAAACCACTCATTCTCTTTACACCTCATTTTTACAGCTAGAGTAGGGTTGGAGAACAGTGGAAGGGTCTTCCACATCACCTCTGTAGCTTCCCTGACACTCTGGTTTTACTGAGCCACAAACATGGCCCAGGAGGGGCCAGATATGCAGCCTTTAATGCAGAACTGACCCCTCTACTGCAGGGCAACACTGCTCTTGGATGCTCTACCTCTGGCCAGGAGCTAGGGAGAGGTGAGAAACGACTGTGCTAGCAGGTGCTTCTGTCCATGAGTTGATGGAGTGATTTTTTTTTTTTTTTTAATGTCCTTCAAATGTTTAGAAACACCAGGAATCCTTTCTGGGGCTCCATCTGTGAGACAGGAGATGTGCTGGGAATTGCACAGCCAGGCGTCATGTGTCACCCACCCCGAACCCTCTAGGAGGCTTTCCTCAGCCTCATGTTTTAAACAGGAAGTTTTGATCTATGAGTGATGGAGAAGCTCTAGCAGTACTAAGAATAATGAGTGCATAGTCATTACAGGGACTCTCCTCTATGCTTTACAGATAATTAGTAATTTATTTCTCCTAACATCTATGCAAAAATGAAAGTCATTCAGTTATGTCTGACTCTTTGAGACCCCATGGACTGTCCATGGAACTCTCCAGGCCAGAATACTAGAGTGAGCAGCCTTTCCCTTCTCCAGGGAATCTGCCCAACCCAGGATTGAACCCAGGTCTCCTGTATGGCAGGCGGATTCTTTACCAGCTGAGTCACAACGGAAGCCCAAGAACACTGGAGTGGGTAGCCAATCCCTTCTCCAGGGGATCTTCCTGACCCAGGAATCGAACCAAGGTCTCCTGCATTGCAGGGGGATTCTCTACCAGCTGAGCTATCAGGGAAGCTCAACATCTCTGCAAGGTAGCTACTATTGTGATTATCATTTTAAAGACAGGGAAAGCTAAAAAAAGATGGGTAGGATTTAAGTGTAGGCAGGTTGGCTCCAGAGCCCATGCCCTACTTTAGGGTTTGGTGATATTTTTCAGTGAGGGGACAGATGGCTAAATGTTTTAGACTTTGAGGGCTGTCTAGCCTCTATCACAAATATTCATCTCTACCATCAGCCATAAACAGTATGTAAATAAGTGAATGTGGCTGTGTTCCATTAAGCTTTCATTTACGGACACTAAAATTCAAATTTCATATAATTTTCACATGTCCCAAAGTATTATTCTTCTGCTTTTTTCAACCATTAAAAAAGAGAGAAACTGTTCTTGAGGGCCTGAGACCCCCTTTTATCCCCCTGTTCATTAGAAAAAGGAACAGGAGTTTTGTTGGAGATTCTCCAATTTTCAATCAACTATTTTTCTCAGTAGAGGACACTACAGAAGATTCTAAAAAATTATTTAGATTTTAATTGGAAGCTAATTACTTTACAATATTGTGGTGGTTTTTGCCATACATTGACATGAATCAGCCATGGGTGTACATGTGTTCCCCATCCTGACCCTCCCTCCTACCTCCCTTCCCATCCCATCCCTCAGGGTCATCCCAGTGCACCAGCCCTGAGCACCCTAAGTCATGCATCGAACCTGGACTGGTGATCTATTTCACATATGATAATATACATGTTTCAATGCTATTCTCTCAGATCATCCCACCCTCGCCTTCTCCCACAGAGTCCAACAGACTGTTCTTTACATCTATGTCTCTTTTGCTGTCTCACATATAGGGTCATTGTTACCATTTTCTAAATTCCATATATATGCGCTAATATACTATATTGGTATTTTTCTTTCTGACTTACTTCGCTCTGTATAATAGGCTCCAGTTTTATCCACCTCATTAGAACTGATTCAATGCATTCTTTTTAATAGCTGAGTAAAGACTCTTGAAGAGTCCCTTGGACTGCAAGGAGATCCAACCAGTCCATTCTAAAGGAGATCAGTCCTGGGTGTTCTTTGGAAGGAATGATGCTAAAGCTGAAGCTCCAGTACTTTGGCCACCTCACGCGAAGAGTTGACTCATTGGAAAAGACTCTGATGCTGGGAGGGATTGGGGGCAGGAGGAAAAGGGGACGACAGAGGATGAGATGGCTGGATGGCATCACCGACTCTACGGACATGAGTTTGAGTGAACTCCGGGAGTTGGTGATGGACAGGGAGGCCTGGCATGCTGCAGTTCATGGGGTCGCAGAGTCAGACACGACTGAGCAACTGAACTGAACTGAATATTCCATTGTGTATATGTACCACAACTTTCTTATCCATTCATCTGCCGATGGACATCTAGGTTGCTTCCATGTCCTGGCTATTATAAACAGTGCTGCAATGAACATTGGGGTACACGTGTCTCTTTCAATTCTGGTTTCCTTGGTATGCATGCCCAGCAGTGGGATGGCTGGGTCGTATGGCAGTTCTACTTCCAGTTTTTTAAGGAATCTCTACACTGTTCTCCATAGTGGCTGTACTGGTTTGCATTCCCACCAACAGTGTAAGAGGGTTCCTTTTTCTCCACACTCTCTCCAGCATTTGTTGTTTATAGACGTTTGGATAGCAGCCATTCTGACCAGCGTGAGATGGTACCTCGTTGTGGTTTTGATTTGCATTTCTCTGATAATGAGTGATGTTGAGCATCTCTTCATGTGTTTGTTAGCCATTTGTATGTAGAAGATTCTAGAAAATTAATTTCCAAAATACTGTTTTCTAACAGTATCTTTAGTACACCAGGCAACATTTACAATGTTTTGATTCTGAGCTCTACTTCCAATACTATTGAGTTAAAAATAAAGGTTAGAAATCTGATTCTTAAAAAAAAAAAAAAATCTGATTTTTTTAAGATGGGGGGCGCAACACTGCCACTGAAACAAATAGCCTTAGAGCCATTGGAAGTGGACTGTATTTGGTGCAGGGGCCATAGCTGGCTGACCACTGCCCTAAACCACTGCTGGCTTCATATGGGTCATGTCCTAGGCCAGTGGTCTTCAGCCTCAGCTTCCTGCTGAGACATACCTAGAGATGACACTCCCAAGCAGGGCGTCTCGCACAGGTATACTCAGATAGTCTTCAGGCTCTGCCAGACAGCAAAGGCTCAATTTGTACCCCTTCCTTGCAGCTGGGGACGCAGGGTCCTCTCCTCGTAAGCAGAGGGTATCTCTGACTCGCCTTTTATGTGAATGAACGATATCCTACTACATTTTATTCTTAGCTTTCCAAATAAATTATCCTGAACATAACACAAACTTTCCTGGACCATTAATACCATGAATAAGGGACATAAAATGTTACAATGCTTGGGATCTGCTTCAAAGCGTTATGGGGCCAGGGAAAGGGTCTGTGTGGGAAATGGCATGGATTCCAGGTTTTGTTGTAGAGTTCACTCAGTGGTGTCTGACTGTTTGTGTGGCAACTGGCAAATCTAGGGGCCAACCCTAGATTGGCAAAGGGCGTAGTATACACAGTCCTGCCTATGGTGCCTGGTCAAAATGCCCCATAATACAAAGATTTACTTCAATGGACAGAAAAATTTTGCAGATGTACTAGTGAGTGCTGACCTGGTGCATACAGGTGCCATCTGAGATTTTTACTTGTTAGTGAGGGTCTGTCTAGTGACAAAGGATACGGAGGAGGCAGACATCATCTAGAATTGGACGTAAGTAGAAGAACCTGGTAAAATGGGAAAGAAAAAAAAAAATCCCACTACTGAATTTAAATCATTCTCAACTGCTATAGGCCAGAGTAGAGCCAGGTCCAGGAGGCTGGGAAACTGAGAACGGAGAGAGATACCTTGAACATTTAAACTTAAAGGTAGGACACCCCCTGGAGAGGCACCAACATGGCTGCCAAGATTCCATGAAGTCTGCTTGATTACTGACTGGGCTACTATTTGCTCTCATTAAGAAACCCACCAAGTTGCATGAAACAGGGCACTCAAAGCTGGTGTACTGGGACAACCCAGAGGGATGGGATGGGGAGGGAGGTGGGAGGGGGGTTCAGGATGGGGGACCTGGCTGGTTCATGTCAATGTATGGCAAAAACCACCACAATACTGTAAAGTAATTAGCCTCCAATTAAAATAAACAAATTGATTAAAAAAAGAAAAAAAAGAAAGAAAAGAAACCCATCAACTGGCGCATGATCACTCAGCTCCACAATATAAAACAATCTGATAGAGTTCAACTCTGATTTGTCTTAGAAATATACAGAGAAAACAGGGGTCATTCAAGATCAGGCTGCCCATCAGAAGAGACCTCTGTTCCACTGTATTGGTTTTAATTTGTGAAGGTGCTTTCCTTTCCCTATAACTGCCTCCTGAATCCACTCTTTTCTTTCATACAGTAGCCCAGTCTTCCACTAAGAAGGCTGAGGGCTCCCGTCCTTGCTGATCATCAGTCCTGCTCATTATAGTTGTCTCGACTTTACCACCCCTTTCCTTGTGGTTTACATTGTTTTACAGTTAATACCAAAGATTCTCACCCTTCAAAACTTCTAGGTCACCACAAATTGCTTCTGTTCTCACTTCTTATGACACCTCCTGTTGCCAAAGCCATCCCATCCTTTCATTTTATTTTGTCATCAAATCACCATAGGAAGAGGCAAGGAAGAATTATTCTGCAGGAGTCAGAGGGAGCATGGCCCTACCAACACTGTGATTTTTGACTTCTAGTCTGCAGAACTGTAAGAAATAAGTCTGTTGTTCTAAGCCTGCCTGCTTGTGATATGGTTACAGCAGCCATGTGAAAGGTATTTGCTGGAAATTTTCCTCCACAGTAAAGTTACTATTATTCCCTTTGTAATTATTACACCGAAATGGAGAGATACTTTAGGACTATGTGCATCCTTTGAAACTCAGTTCTGTGAGTGTTTACCCAGCATATGCAAAGTGGCTTCACTCAAGTGTACAGGTGTCACCCTTGGCGGAATGTCTCTTGGCTAAAGGGAAAACCAGAAGGTTATCCAGGCAGAGCACCTGGGAGAGTTAGCCTTGGGGGAGTGGGCAAGGAGTGGGGCAGGCGACATGCCCAGCAGGCAGGGCACAGTGGACCACAGGGGTGTGCAGGACACAGGGGCGCCACTGAGGAGGCCTTCACAGAGCTGTCTGAGCGAGGAGTAGGGCTGTAGGGATGAGACAGGGAGCTTCTTCAGAGCCTGCAAGGGACTTCATCTTCTTTCTTCCAAAATAGAAAAAGGCAGTGATGAAATAACGGTTTCTAACTCCAAAATTTCCATTAAAAATTTTTGTTGCTGTTGTTGTTATGTTTTCTTTTCCCTGGCATGGAGCTAGCTGACCTGGTATCATTTGTTACCAGGAGTTAAAAGGCTAATACTGAGGGCCAAATTCCAGTGGAAACCTGGCTTCATTGATTAGGCCAAAGGCATTTCAGAATTATTGGTTGCTAACCCTCAAGGTGAACAAAAGGTCTTCAGACATGGAACTATAATTTTCCCCTAGAGATGCTTATTGGTGATTTCAACGGATGGACCACAGGCTTTGTGGACGCTGACAAACCACCAGGAACAGCTCTAGGAAGAACTCCTGACACCCTCCTCCGGGCCAATTGCAAAGGTGGAGGCCACACCCCGTGCTTATCTTCTCCAGGTGCAGGCCTAGTTGCCTCACACTGTGCACCAATGGAGATTCCATTTCCCTTTTGATGAAACAGCCCAACTCTATCTGCATCAGATGCTACAAGGAAAACACCCTAATTTCTTTCTTTCAAAGAAAAAAAATGTGGTTTCTTTTTCTTTTTTTGGTTACTAGGGACTAGGCCTGGATAAGTGAAATCCACAGGACACCTCAGTTAGCTTAGTGTTATGGCCAAGTTGTAGACAGGGTTTTCTGCATTCAGGATCTGATAATTTCTCCTGTCTTCCCTCAAATGCTAAAAAAGCACATGAGGGAGACATCAGAAGATGGTCTGGGCAAATTCACAAACTGAACCATTGACTCTCAGGGCTGTAAAACTGAACACATTAAGGATGGGGAGATGGTCCTTTTTCCCTTGTACGTCAAGTCAGTCAACACCTTGACTTCTGCTTGAGCCAGCCAGCACCTACAGCCTCTGGCCAAGGTCAGCCTGTGAGGTGGTTGCTTTTAGGGGAACCATGCATAAGGCAGAAGCCTGAGAGGGGGATGCTGGACTGAACTCTCAGACACTGCTGGCATGAGCCTCTGAAAGGACGCTCAGTTCCCGCCCCAAACAAAGCTCCCATCAAATGCAAGTAAAAAATGAGAAGAGAAAGAAGTCACGGTTTATGACAATTTATGCAGTCATCTTGGCTTCATTTCCTCCAGGCTTCCCCTGCTTCCTTCAAGTTCAAAACACACGCTGGCAAAAACACTATCACTCTTGAATGTTCATATAAACTTAATGGCAGAATGAAAGAAAGGAGAGTGTGCGGCAAGTTAGATGGATTTCATCCAGAGTACCCTGCAGGAGCAATTAATTTTACTGCAGACTCTGAGAGGGTTAGTGTTCCTGGCACACCACTTCGTTTCTGAGAGAAGACCTCAAGCAAGTTATTATCTGTATCCCTCCTATTATCGTTGAATGTTTGCCCCCACACTGGAAAAGAAGCCTGTTCTTCTCTGCAATGGGGCTATTAATTTTTTTCTAAATGATGGTCTATGGGATAAAGAAAACAAAACCAAAACAACATATTGGAAAATAATTTAGTAAAATACAGGACTCTCCAAGAGCTGAGCCGGGCAGCAGCCTCAGTTACGAACAAAGTTTCTTAGCAGTGCCAGTAAAATAAAACAGAACCACTGTTTCAGACACCCTATTTTTGGCTAAGGTTTCACTCCTCAATTACTTTCAAAGTTATTCGTTTCAGTCAACGTTATAAGGGTAAGTCACATTTGTCCTGGCAGCAAGCCCAATTTTGTTATTTTATTAGTCTGCTACTAGTTAAATTGGCCCATGATTAAACACATCTAATAAATAGCCCCAGAAGATTGGAGTTTAGCAGAAAACCACATTCAAGTTCTCTTACACAGGATGTTACTATTATTTAACCTTGGGCAGAAGGAGACACGCACACCTTCACCTTGATAGGTTCCTTTAAGCGAACGCCAGCCCACTGCCTGAAACTCACTTTGGTCATGCCCAGACATGGCACTGCAGACCTTCAGAGAAAGAGGAAGCTAAATATTTAGCTCTCTCTGCGGTCCCTGGCTCAACATACGCCTTCTGATCATCAAGCAAAGCCCTGACTCTGTCAAGGAGAAAGGGCCAGATGTTTAGCGCTGAAGCACTTTATGAGTCTGACCTGGAACAGTGTGAGAGCTGCCGGCAGACTTGAGCCTCTGTGGCCCTTACAGGGAAGCAAACCTTAGGCACAGATGTTTTCTCTTGATTGGTGTCAGGTTATGTCATTTTGCCAAGCAGGCCACAGAAGAAATGTGCCCACAGGTCTGGAAAATGGGGTCAGAGCCTCACATTACTGGTAGATGCCAACAAGTCACCCAGAGGTGACATGGTGACCTAATTACAGCCACAGGCCTGGAGGAAGGGCTCTGTGGTTCTGGGGTTTCAGTCAGTTGTTTCCTACTGACTTCTTGGAAGCCGTGAGGTGGGATATAAATTCTGTATTTGTTTATCTCTGTAAAAGGGATTCCCTGGCTTCCCCCTGGGCTGGGTTGAAGGTGTAGGGGGAGAAGAATGCACCGGGATGCCAGCTCTGCTTCAGGGTTTGGAAACTGGTGTGTACAGACCTCAAGAGCACTTTAAGGACACTGGCTGAGGCTCCCTCTGTGTATAAGAATGAGCAGAAAGCCTCTGCTGCAAGTGACAAAGTTCTTATCACTCAGGCACCCTAAACGATTCTTTGCAAAGGTTCTAAGGATAACATATGAACCAACCTATCTGGCCAGAGGAAATGTCTTGTGAACTCCATACCTTCTGACTTCAGGGCACCAATATAACTTCCACAGGCTTGGTCTCATGCTCTGTGAGGGGGTGGCTCTCCTACCGACCCACAGGGTTGCGCTTTCATTCATCTCCTGTAGCACTGGACTCTTCCCTGCCCAGGGACAGAGCTGTCACTCCAGGTCACTGCCACAGTCTCATCAATGACATGCCCTGCTCTCTGAGGACTTGGGCTGCTACAAGACCATATTTTGATTCCACATTCTTGCCTTCCCTTTCCTCCGGCAGTTTCATCATCTGCTTAGTCAAGCCCTGACTGGACACAGCAAAACTGGGAGTGGTTTGGCAAGATCCAAGGCTACATCCAAGTAGAAAAAAAACATCAGCCATGAAATCCCAAGATAAGAACGTGAGGGGCTGAAGGGCACCCAAGTAGGGTGGGTCGTGAAGTCTACAAGGAACTCCTCCCAGCCTACCCCTCCCCAGCCCACACTGCTGAACTGTGGGCTAGAAGAGCTGGCTTCCAATCTTGCCTGATCCCAGTACTATCTGGGATGAGGCAATGATAGGAATTCCGGGTGTTCAAGCCATGTCAGAGGTGCAAGGTAGAACTCCCAAAAACAACGTGCTTCTTTTGGCTTCCAGAAAGCACCAGGCACAGATCCACTGACCTGTTCTCTCTCTCTCTCTCATCTTCCTGTCATCCCTTGAATCTCAGCATTATCTTAGCTTTCCAGAAGAGGAAAAAGAAGCACAGAGATGGAAAAGGATGCACAGATCACAATCTCAGTGTCCCAAAGGAAGCACAGCATGTTCCAGGAGAATGTGAGATGAGCAAACACGTCACAGGCAAGCAACGCTGACAGCCGGTCTGCCATCTGACAGAAGACGAGGCTGGTGAGGGATCTTATATTCAGCTGCTAGATGAAACCTAAAAGGAACATCCAACCAAGGGCCCTGGGTCTGCAGGAAAAGAACGTGGACCCCCTCCTCTCGTAGCCTGGTCGGTTTCTGTTCTGGATGCGAACAGTATTTGGAGCAGTTTGCAAGCCTTGCAGAGGTGTGACTTCCAGAGAGAAACATAAAATGCAGTTACTGAGCTCCCTGGTAACCCTACGCCGTCCCTCCAAGCACAATTTATCCCGTCAAGCCCTTTGGTCCATGAGCATCCTCCGCGGCACATGCCTCCACTTGGAACCGGGGAACACCGCACTTGGGTGTTACAGAACAGCCTGCTCTCAACTGGGAACAGGATACACTGAAACCTGATCCTTCAAAGTGGAGAAAGCTACCAGCCACACAGCCGCTGGGGAGTGACTGAATTGGGAAAAAAGTTTTTTTTCTTAAAATTGAAAACTTTCCTGCTTTGGCTTTCAGCTGACATCTAACCACCCACCAAGCAATGGTTTATAGGAAAATAAGGTACAGGAAACTGTCAGGTAGGTAATCTATAACGGATTCGTATGGCCTCGCCACTGCTCCCACACTCCCCAAGTGTAGACTTCACAATGTTATTCCTTGGGAGGTGTGTGTGTGTGTGTGTGTGTGTTAGTGCACACATGCAGAACACAAGACTGAACTTTGAGAGTTTTTCTTCTGTAGCACGTTTTTAATGACAGGAATTAAATCATGCCCACTAACAATGTATTTTTCCAAAGGCTCATAACAAACCCTGGCTCCCACTGCTGTCCACTTGCAACCTTGGAACACAGTGATTATGTGTTATTTCTAACTCTCAGCAATTAATATGCAACCAGATGTATCATTATCTACAGTCTATTAAAATTCAGAAGCCTGTGCATTTGAAAAAGGCTGCAACACACTGACAAAGCAGGCAAAAACCTCCGAGCTCCAGCCCTGTACCCAAGTCATACACAGTTCATTTCAATTACAAAGACACATGAGGGCAAATGAATAAAAAAGGGCAGCTGACTCAAAAGAAGTAAATACAAATCTGTGATTTGGTTGTTTAGTTTTGCCACTGGAGATTCAGTGGTAAGGGGTGCCAGTAAAAGTTTCCAGGAAAGACAAGGGCAGTTTTGTGGTTAAAGAAAATGTTCTTTATTCCTGAAGTCAAGTGCTCCTGTGGCAGAAAGGGGCAAAGTTCCCATGAGCTTGCTAGCACTGGCCAGCTCTAGAGGGAAGGGCTCCCCCGGGGGGACTGGTGAGAGTCTAAGCTGACAGATTCCCCCCAGTCCCCAAGCACCTTCAGGGTTGAGGGGAAGGCCCATTCACCAGGAGGTGCTCCCTCCTTCTGCCCCATCACTTAGAAGTCAGGCTCTGGACCACTCCTGAATTTACAAAGCAGGTCTGTGCAGAGGGGTGGCAAGGGGCTGTCCCGGCCCAGCAAAGCCTCTACAGGTGCAGCTACAGAAACTACATGCTGCCAGGGCCCTGACCGACCTACTGAGTTAGTTCAGTCACTCTTTGTGAGCTTCTAGCAATTTTCTAGAAACGGAGAAATAGGTCGTTCCACCCCGACCCAGATGTAATTCTCTTCTGATTTTGTCAAGAGGAGGAGAGGAAGAGGGTAGGAGGATTGCAAAATGGGTAAAGGGGGTCAGCTCTATGGTGATGGATGGAGATGAAACTTTTGTTGGCGACTATGCAGAAGTCAGAGTGTACACAGAAGTCAAAATATAACATTGCACACACGAAACTTAGATAATGGTGTAAACCAACTTAACCTCAATTTAAAAACAAAAAGATACCTCAGGATTAAAATAATAAAGACAATAAAAATTAAAAAAAAAAAAAAGAAGAGAAGGAAGCCCAGTGCAGCCAACGGGAGACCCTGGATGAGGAGGAGGTAGCAAGATCCATGGGGTCTCCTGCTGCCCGGAGCCGGCACACGCAGTCACTCATCTATTCTACACAGCAATCCCATCACTCCATTTTACAGAAGAGGAAGGTGTTCAGAGAAGTGAGGTGACTTGCCCCAAGTCATACCCAGTAGTTATTGGCAGAGCTGAAATTCAAGTTCAGCTCTCAACTTGAAAGCTTTCCTGGACAGGATATGCAAATTCCTCTTATAACAACAACTACATTAATAGTAATAAATGGCTTCCCAGGTGGTCAGCAGTAAGCCTGGCAATGGAGGAGACATGGGTTTGATCTCTGGATTGGGAAGATCCCCTGGAGAAAAAAATGGCAACCCACTCCAGTATTCTTGCCTGGGAAATTTCATGGATAGAGGAGCCTGTTGGGCTACTGTTCACAGGGGCCCAAAGAGCTGGACACAACTGAGCACCCTGCAACAGTAATGATAGCAACAGGTGATTTTGAGCCAGGCTTTGTCAAAATATGTTCCATGCATGATTTCCTTGATTTCACTTATGTTCGTACTACTAATACACCCATTTCACAAAGCAGGCAACTGAAGCTCAGAGGGGTTAAAAACTCTGCCTGAGGTCACAGAGCTGGTAGTGAGTGACAGAGCCAGGACTGAGCCCAAGGCTGTGACTCTCTGCAAGGCTTGGTTCTAAACCACAGCACTGCCGTTTCCTAAGCCAAGGGTCAGGAGCTCTGAAGAAATCAAAGACTGTAGAGACAGAAGGGACTAAGGGAAGGGGTGAAAAAGTAGGAAAGTTGGTTCGACATCCAAGTCCTGAAATTCAGGAATCAGCACGTCTTTTGCGTGCTCCCCCCACATCTTAAGAGTGCCTGGCCAGGCACACAGGCACCAAGCTGGTGTTCAGCGCAGGCCAGGGGACTGCACCAGGGGGCTCATCAGATGAGCCCTCCCAGCGCTGCCTCCCCTCCCCATTTGCCAAACTCCCCACCGAGGCTGCCACATTTCCAGCCAGTGTTCCACAGATTGACAATCACTGCCAGTACTTTAGGGTTGTGAATGACCTCATCAAACTCAAGGAAAAATTCCTGGAGGGTCAAAGCATGCCCTTCTTTTCTTTAAACCCAGAAAGATGAAAAAAAGAAAAAGCTAGCTAGAGTCTGGTCTCAACAAATATTTACTGACAATCAAACAGCACTGGGAATCATTTTTAGTTGTCCAACTCTTTGCCAACTTCTAACAAACAACCTGTTTATAATTTAAGTGTGCTGTTAAGGAATACGACACGAAAAAATCCCAAAGCAACTAATCCTCCTCACCTTCCCTGGGTCTGTGTCTGTGGTCCGAACGTGGGTGAGGTTCCCAGATGAAACGTGTCAGGTGGGGGCTGGCCTTTAGGGCAACGACACACTCTTCATCTCCCATGAGCAGGGTCCCTCTCTACCCAGAGCTCATACCGCACCCTCTGTGAGACAGTTGTTATTGGAACACTAGAAAACCACACCAAATTTTTTCATCCTACCTGGCAGGGATACATGTGAAACTTGCCAGTGTGCTTGGAACATCTTGTTTTTTCAAAAATAACACCTAGTGCCAACTTGGATCCCTGGGAAACTGGGTGGATGTTTCTTAAAAGGAAGAAGTGACCTCCCAGTACATCACTTGATAGGGATGTTCACCCACAGCTTCTGCGCAGCTTATGGACAGGGAAAATAGATGCTGTTGTGGCTAATGGTCTGTGCAGCACTTGCTCTATGGATGCCCCCAGCATGCCCCATTTCATCTTTATAACTACCTTGGAAGTTCTCATTTTACAGACGAGGAAACTGAGGCTTGGAGGATAAGTCATTGGTGCAGGGTCTCTTGTTCATAAGTGGCTAAGTTTGGGATTCAAGTGTAGCTCAGTCTGGCCTTCAAATCCAACTTTCTAATCATGACACTCAATGGCTGCCCCCAATTAAAATGTGATCTTGCTCCATCCCTTCCCTTGGGGCGAAGGGGGGAAGGAAGAAGAAGGGATGATTTTGGTTGGAACTTTGGAACTTTTACTTGAAGTTTTGAAAAGAAAAATAAAGGTTTTTGTTCTTAGAATAGAAATCCAATTTTATTTTTTTAATTGGCTAGCAACTAGTTCATAATAATTTTCTATGTCATATACTAAGCCAGCTTTGATCTATTCAAAAATCTGGGTTCTATGCTTAAAGCCCAAGTTTCTAGTCTGTAAGTCACTGTACCCAAACTTGGAAATTTTTGGGGCAGAGTGCTAGTCCTAGAAAGGTCTCAGAACTCAACAACGCACTGTTTCCACCCCCTTGGTTTCATCACGGCATTTTTTGCTCTATGTGCATGTCCCCTGAGCTATTACATAATGTTTCCTTACTCACTTTTTTCTTTTAAGTAAATGTATTGTAAAAATCAATTCTATCATTGTCTTAAACAGAAAATCACTATCAGCTGCCATAAATAGGAACTACTTTTTAAAAAAATGAACCCCCACTGTTAAATTTCTGTTAGAGACGCTTGCCTGCCTGAGGCCTGTGCTTTGTTAAGAAGGGAAATTAGCAAGTGCCAGAGAGGCATTAAAGACGCTAGCTCCAAAGGAACCTTTCTCTTCCACATAATGAGAAAGATCAGAAGGGAACTGGAAAGAGAAAGTGATTCAAAGCTGTTTTGTATCTTGTCTCTGGGTCACCTAGTCCTATATCATTTGAGCTACCACAAATGTTATGAAACCCATATTCTGGGAAATAATGGTCTAACCCAGCCTACTCATTCAGCAACAAAGATGCTGAGGTTCCAAGAAGTTGAGTCTGCTAACACCCTGTCCCCAGCTGGTAGTGAAACTCTTCTAAGAACCAGCTTAGAAATAGTTCCTGCTAAAGAAATTCAGGTGAGCACTTAGGAGTCCTACAAAGCAAAGGTTTCTTGATATTGAGCCAGAATAGTGCTCACTCTTCTAAACTGTTACAGCCTGGGCACAAAACATGTGGAGACTGACAAGAGAATATCAGGTATCTTTTCTGATGCTGTCTCCTTCAAAGCTCTCTGAAAAGGCTCCATCAAACAGCTGAGGCAGAAGGCTGGGACTCTTCACTATGCATCTGTGGTTGACACGTCATCTACCATCAATTTTTTCGCCTTCAGTCTATTTCCTTCTTCACAGTGGTTTCTCCACAGTGGTCTTCTGCAAAACCACACCCAGAAGCACCAAGCAGCCACCTACCAGCAAGGAGGGTGGCTGCCGAGGTGTAAGAAAATGAACCAAGGTGGCCCAAACCTAAGAGGATACAGATGGGTCACCCCCACCCCACCTCTGTGAAGTCAAAATTAAGAACACTCGTCTTCACCAGGACCTTTAATTATCGTCCCTCTGTTTGCCAGGGGTCGTTCTTGACAAGCTTACATCACTGGGGGATTATGAAACGTTAGCACTGCAACATAAGATAACATGCTTGAGGCAGGAGCTTGCACTGGCCTTGTGTCAGGGCCAGGAAGCACAGAGGGAAACTTTATCACTCAGTCCCTTTGGCCATCCTGTCCAGCTCCATCTCCCTCTGCCCACTGGCCTTTTCCCCTCTGCAGCTTCTTCCTCTAGCAAGACTCCAAAGTTTCAAATCTGACAATGTATGGCAACTGGTAAACATTTAACTTTTTTTTTTTTTCCAAGGTCCTGACATAGGCTCTGAGTTTTATCTAATTCAATCAGGTTGCCAGGTCTAGTGGTATCTATGGAAACAGTACCCTTGGGGGAATACTCTCTTTGTTATTACCATTTAATTATCACTTCTGATGCAAATTACATCTGCAGAGCTCAGAAAGACATCATTTTAAGGGATGTCATCTACATGCAGAGAAGTTTGTGTCTCTTCTTTGTGGGCTTCCTGTTTATTCTAACAGGGATCTCAACATTGCCTTCCCAGGTAGCTCAGAAGGTAAAGAATCTGCCTGCAATGCAGGAGACCTAGGTTTGATCCCTGGGTTGGGAAGATCCCCTGGAGAAGAGAATGGCTACCCATTCCAGTATTTTGTCTGGACAGAGGAGCCTGCTGGGCTATAGTCCATGGGGTCGCAAAGAGTCAGGCATGACTGAGTGTGCACAAGCACAAGACCTTGCGCTTGGATCTGTAGGAGTCTGGCCCGAGGGAAGGGCCCACAAGTCCACCAGCCCCCAGCTGAGGCGTGCAGTGTTCAGGTTAAGTTCAATGTGGTTCACTTTGAACACCTAAAACAGTGCTGCTTACAACCAACCTCACTCAGGAACATGACTGGCTTAAGCCAACATTCTGGTGTGCCGAGAGGTTAAGGCTAGTCAAGGAGGGACCAGCATTTTAGCCTTGCCTCCTGATCTCTCTGAATCTGTTTCCAAGACAGGTGTGCCTTATGCAGGTCCCTAAGCTGGTGCAGGATTCAAAGGAGAGCGCGCACATGAAAACAACAGACTGCTATCAGAACACGCGGCAGCACTGCTAGACTGACCACAGTGAGACGGGAAGGGGGATGCTCCGACTGAAAGGTCCCTTCCCCCACTTCCCTACATCCCATGTGCATACATATATCGTTACGTTGGTTACATCATCTATATAATTATGCTCAACTTTCCGCCTCTTCATTTCTCTCAGGAACACTAGGGTATTTCTGTTTGCTAGTGTGGAATGGCTCAAATGATGTCACTGGTCCCTGGCCCAGAGGCCATGGCACATGGAGCCATCTCCTTCTCAAAGGTCAGAGAGGTTGCTGGCTCTTCTGGCTGTTATAAGCAAGCAGGAAAGGATGCTTGCCTGGAACCAGACGATCAGACTTAAAGCTTTCATCTCTGCCAGTCCTGGCTGTGTGATCCTGGGGAAATCATTGAATCTCTCTGACTCACGGTGTATTCTTAGCTTTAAAATGAGAGTTATTATACTCAGGTGAGGCAAAGAATATAAAAGTATTTTGAAACCTACAGAATGCATAAACATAAAACATGAACATTATTGCATATGTCATTATGAACAACTCTGGACACATGGCTTTATTCCCACAACAGTTAGAATGCTGGGTGCAAAGATTAGAACCATTTTTGTCTTTTAATATGCCCAGAAAAGTCTCCTTACTGCACACAGAAGTATTTTATTTCTCTGCAGCATCCTCAGCTTTTGGTTTTATCATGTCTTTAAAGTACTTGTGACATCAATTAGGTCTGAAATAGCATCTTAAAATTATTTGCCTTTTCATTTCTACAATTTCTATTGGAGTGAGCTTTTAAAATAATGTTACTTTTGTAATGTGAACTGCCTATTATTATCTTCTTGCCCATTTGTCAATGGACATCTTAGAGTGTTTTTTATATCTCCATGAATTATGTAGATGACAAAGATTAATCTTTTGTCTGTCATCTCTATTTCAGAAGTCTTTTCAATGTATCAGTCTACTCCCCTTGTCTAAAAAGTGCACTAAATATAAAAACAATCTTGCTTGTTGATATAACATCATACAGTGTCTTTAGGCTGGTCAATACTCAAGAGGTCACTGAGGATGTCCAATGGAAACAAGCAAGGAAGAGAGTTTAGATGTTATGTCCCATTTGGAAAAGTTAGAGGAACCAGGATGTCTAGTCAGGAGAAGACAGGCAGCTGGGGGAAGAGTGTGGTATGGGTGCATGTGTGTGCGAGTGTGAGCACACATTAGTGGAATAGGAGTAGACAGTAGGGAGAGATAAAATACTGACAGAGATCAAGTGTCATTGTGTAATATTCAGCTTGAGAAAGGAATGTTACAATTAAGAAAAGATTTTCTCATGATCCACAATGAACAAAGATGCAATGTATAGGCTTGGAAGGTTCCTGGAAGTGTTTGAACCGAGACTGAAAGCATCCAGCAGTGGACGAGAACTGGGCTCCATGTTCTCAATAGGCCTTTCCCAAACACTCAGGTTCTCTAATTCAATGACCCCGGGTCATTTCCTAGAGGCTGGTTTTGTTTATTTGTTTCATAAATCCCCGGAAAAAAGCCTGTTTTGCTACTCCTTTCCTCCTCATCTTAAGAGCCAGAAAAAGAAAATTTTAAAAAGTGAACTTACCGTTAAGGTTTCTGGTTTAGCTCCCATTAATTGAGTTGACTAAGAGTCAGCTGCCTTCTTGCAAAAGGACACAATGACCCAAACACAGAAGGACCAGGCACAAGTGTTTCTAGACTTTAAAAGATCCGTTCTTTTTCTAGCCAAAGGTTTGGAGGCCTTTCTTGACTAATAGCCTCTTCTTAGCTAATAACCAGTGTCAAGTCATAAAAAATTGAAGGCATTAGAAACCACTGGCCTTTACTCCTAATAGTCCATGAGCCAACACAACAATGATAAATGGCCGTGCAATCACAGCAATTTCCTCATTTTGTGTGAGCCCTGTACCCATTACAGGAGCTGACAAATTATGGAAGGCAACGTGTGCACACATCACAAACGAAGGAGCCCTTCCAAACACACACATACCATTAGTAACAATTACATGTACATAGGACTTGGTAAAATTCGCCTGTGATCAGTAACTTATTTTCATTTGGTTGTTATGAAAATAGTGGCACTGGTCCAGGATTTTACAAGCAGTCACACAGTATCTTAAGAAAATGACACAATTTGCAAATATCCAGATGGTGGTCAGAAACTTCCAAGTTACTAGTTTATGTGGAAGGCTGGTGGTTAATGCAGATAAGCAAAATGACTAATTGCAGAACTAACAGTGTCACCTCCACAGTGCTGAGCATGCGGAATTCTGCCAAAGACTAGCTCCTCGGTCTTGAGAAACACAAAACGGAAGTTACCAGAGCCCTCCCAAGTGAAGGTTTGTAAAACTCACTCCTGTGGGTCGTGGCCACTCTATGAAGTGACTTCCAGGCGCACTCACTAATGGTGGGGTCTCCCTTCTAGACACTCAGAGAAAAAAATGGGCCTTTGACCATGAGGCAATTTGCTCTGGCAGGCATGCTCACCCTTCATGTGTTATGTGGTGAGAAGACTGGCGATTTAGTCATTTAGAGGCAACATGATGTGGTTGGGAAAGTACAGACTTTGGGGTCAGACTGGGGTATGAATACTGGCTCCTCCATCTACCGGCTCAGCCATACTGGAAGGGCCACTACCCAGCTCTGAGCTCAGTTTCTTCTGAGCCTCAGTTTCTTCTCAAAAAAAAAAGGAGGGGGACAGTTACGCCAACCTCACTGGATCATTATAAGGATGCTTAGAGGACTTACAGTCAGACCCCTGTTGCACAGATGTGCATAAAATAGCATTTGGGGAATAAGGATGGTGATCATGTTTCTTAAAATTGTTTTAGGAAATTTTCTGTGATGCAGAGGTCTTGATGCTGCTGCTGTTTATGGAGCACTTCCCATGTGCTTAGCACTGTACATGAATCATCTCATTATGGTAGCACCATCATCATGCCCATTTTACAGCCGTGGGAACTGGGCTGAGAAAAGCACAGGAGACTATCCACCACATCACGAGCAGGTGGTGGAGATGGCACTGGGACCTGGACAGTCTTACTCCAGAGCTGATGCCCTAAACAGCCTCAAATGTACATATCAGCATATTTTGTCTCTGATAAACCTACTCCTAGTTCACAGGCATCTTGGAAGACCAGGACCCCCAAGATACCGATCCCAAAGAGAACCACGGCCGATGACTATCCTTGGCTCCTGCCAGCAAGTCAGAGACCTTCACTGTCCATGAGGCTCCCATCCAGAACCATCTGAGGTCTCACGATTCATGGAGTCTAATTAATCACCTGATGAGATCAAGATTCCAACTGCAATAACTCCTTGGAGCTATTTCCATGTAGTTGGCTGTATAGATGGTCAGCTCAACACTGTATGATACAAATTCCAAGAAATGTATAAGTCACGAGAAGCCAGCTCACCTCCTTAGCTCTCCAGCTGGCATGTAAGGAGCACAGCTCCAGATGCGTATATTTCAAATACACTCGTGGACTGACTGGGGGCATAAATTATGGTGGGGCACAGAGTTCACCTTGCCCTTTAAAACAGAAACTTTAAAGGTACCTCCTCAGTTAATAAAGTGCTCAAGATTATGTACCCAGAATGTGTTTTAAAACACTTTACATGGCTTTTATTTTGCAGCCCCCCTTTTTCTTCACAGAGGTAAACATCCTTAGATGCCACAGGATACATTGGTATTAAAACCTAGACTGAATCCATCAGGAAACCTGGCACTGGGTCTTGGCTTAACTGCTGGTTTGCTCAGTGGATTTCTGCAAGTCACTTCCCCTCAGTGTCTTTATGCATAAAGTGAGCAGAGTAATACTTGCTTTATGTTATTCTTACAACATAGTTGGGTTCTCAAATGAGACGTTAAATGTGGTACTTAGAAAAAGAATAGAATTCCATCATTTCTAGGTCATTCCAAGTTTCCACATAAAGTTATTGGCTGAGTCAAAGTTAGAACAAAGGGACAAGTCAGGGACATATACAGAGAGACAAAAGCAATAACTACAAACATCACTAAATCTGGCCTAAACCAGATCGACATCTGAGTCAGTGAGTCTTAAAACCAAAAGTAAGCTGTTCATCATATTGTCAGATATATTCTTAGAAAGGAAATAACAGAATCACCACTTTGTATTTTCATTAAATGGACTCCCAAACACCTAAAACCTTCTCACCAGGCTCCAGCTTCCTTAGCCAACATATACATGCATTTGAGCCTTCTTTCTTGAAAAGCAAACCTCCCCATGGGAAAACAGTGACTTCTGACTTGGGATTGGTGTAATTCATGAGGACTAACAACTTTTCTTTGAGTGACTTAATCAGGTATTCAGAGCACTTAATAATACCTAGAAAAATCAGTTCCTCCTGGCATTAGAAGTAAGTACCCATTAAATATATATATATATATATATATATATATAAAGATCAATGGAACAAAGTTGCATCGATGAGTCAGAAGAAATAAGCTTAATGATGTTCATGTGATACTGTTTCTCCGTCAAAGTCTAGTGCTACTGGACTAAGATGAACTAAGCTCCTTAGATTTCATGGTTAATGATTAGAGCTGGAAGGATCAAGTTGGTTGTCGTATTAAAATTAAACATCTGCAACCAAACTCATATACCTGTGTCATAAGAAATACTAGATTAAGGAGCCACATTGTATTAATAGCATAATCCAAGTAGAATAATTTAAATATTTAAAACAGATAATTTAAAGAAGATAAATATTTAAACTATATCATTTTTCTCTATCACTAAAAACTACCATTGAAATTAAAAATGTACAAAGCATTTAATCCCGAGTAGAACTTTTGTTATGATGTGTTTCCAAGAAAATGTCTGTTTTTTTACTCATGGTATCAAATGCACATTAGTGACACCCGCCCCTTCCACATGAGCCTTGCCCAGCACACTTGCTGCAAGAATAGGAACAAATGCTAGAAGGCACTTGCCCGTGCATCCCTGTGTGCCCACTGTCCTCCTCACAGCAAATTCTGAAGGAATGTCATTATGTGCTAAAGGGCTCAGGTGCTTTGCTTCAGCTACCCCTGAAGGTTAAAAAGGACTTTGGCCAATCCTTCTTTTCAGCATAACCACCTTCTTTCTACAAAGAAAATGATCCTGAAAAACTACCTGTATGGGAACCAACAGTCCATACCTAGCTTATAAACAAGGATATAATCACGTTTTTCAAAAGGCCAACTAGCATATGCTGTTTTTTAAACACAAATGCTGATGACACCTGCTGGTAGCAAATATATTTTAATTAACTGCCTATGGAGAAGTGAGGCCTGCAAAGGAGGGCTGTCTTCTGAGCTGATATTGAAACAGAAAACGAGACCCCACAACACTTAGGTTTCTTTTCCTAACTCTGCCTACTGCCATTATCAGGAAGCGAAATGTCAGATTAATGAAGCTAGGGGATGTACTGGATTTGCCTCCTTGGAGTATACAGTATATGAGATACTTCTACTCTGATTTAACCACCAGGGGGGAAAATCCTAAATAGTGATACCTGAAAAATATTACCAACTATTTAAAAAATTGTTCCTCTCCCACCCTTATTCCTATACCAAAACATCCCCATAAAAGGAAATTAAGTCACATTTCACAATCTGGATCCAGCTACCATGAAGAAAATTAGTATTTGACTTCTGGTGATACATTTCTCATATCACATTTGTGAGATACAGATATATATATTAATAAGTAAGAAAAGAATAAGAAAAAATGAAGCATATGGGTTTTGTACCTACACCTTTAGTCAAACTGCACAAAAATATAGGAATCAGTGACAGTAGGAAGGGACCAGAGACTAGAGCTATCCTCATTATTCTTTTGACTCAATTCGATTTACTAATTAAACTCGGTTATGCTTTGCTTCCTTCCAAAAGGAATTTGAGCGGACATTAGCTTCACTGTTCCTACATTCATTAAAAAAAAAAAATTGTGAAGTTCCCGCTGAAAAGATCATATATCTATTCTAAGCCTGCACAACCTGAATTCTGTGCAGTTGCTGCCCTGTCAAACTTCAGTAAGAGCTCAAACACCACCAAGGCCATCACACTTCCACAGCTGCTGGGAACAAAAGCCCTTTGTGAAAATACACAAGTGAACTGAGGTGTGGGACAGGGGTGAGAAGTTAGTCTCTACTCAACTTATAGAAAGCTGATTACAACCTGAAACTATAGAGTTGTGTCAGTGTGGAGCAGCTCTTGTTAGAGGCAATGAATCTTTGATACTGTTCTCCCAAATATACATAATTCGGTGAATCAACTGCACACAGCTAAGCAAACCCAAGGGTGGCAGGTGGGTGGACCCCCAAAATCACTGTGACAAGGCCGGAAGCACCCCTTCCCCCAGACTTTCCCCCTCATGGTGGGGGCAGAGTGGAGATCTCCCAGAAACACAGCGGAAATGATGATATGGGTCCTGTGGATCCCACTACAGCTTAGTCACAGCAAAAGTGCAGTCTAATGAAAGCAACTGTATTCCCCAAGACCCTCAAAGAAAGAAAGAGACACTTTCTCCTCCGCCTGAAACCAGCCTTTAAGGCCAGTGAGCTCTTTGCCAGAGATAAAACACACAGGAGGAAAAGGCAGACTAAACACCAGCCAGGAGGACTCCCTCACCTCACCCTCCTGGTATAGGAGAGTTACTAGAAGGAGAAATGCTTCCAGTCTTCCAAGACAGCTTCCCACTGCCCCAGGGAATTTAATTCATTTTCAGAATCCACAGGCGACACATTCAGATTACTCATTTAGCTCCCAGACCCCCAGCTGAATGACTCCCACTGGCCACAGGGACAAGCAGTGGTGCCGTGTCCTGTCTTTGCTGCCAAACAGCTGCAAGTCCAAGCCTGACAGGTGAGAGGTCCCAAGGGGTCCTCAAGAATGTTCCCCTGCCCTCCCCCAAACCTCCTGCAAGAGGAAACCTGTGCTTTTAAAGGGTAGCTCTTCCCTGACGACCGAGCCCATTGATGCGGTATGAGAAAGTCCCTCTGTGGAGAGGATCCACAGTCTATGAGCTCTGCAGGATGCAAGGGAGAGTAGAGGCAAAGAGATGGGGACAGAGGAGGTGGCGCTCTTTTGATCCCTAGAGAGGGGGTGGAAGGAAGGCAATGAGATAAAGACAAGAGTTAGAGATGAAGACAGGGAGACAGAGTGTATGAGAGACGGAGAGAGAGAGAGAAAGGAACACACAGAGCGAGAGATGGGAAACAGTGACACAGAGAGGGAGTGGAAAGAGTAAGAGACGCCCACAGAGGTCCAGGTGGAGGCCCTACCTCGGCGTCCTTGGCTGGACTGCTGGCCGGGGGTACCTCCAGGCTACAGTTCGCTCTCTTGACCGTGAGGTAGAAGGGGTAATCCTTGGCTACCATGGCGGCTGCCGGGCCTGCCCGTTGGGATGTCACCGCTGATCCGATAAGACCACAAAACTCCCAGGCGAAAGGGGGTCCCAGCTCCACGGTGCCGGCGGTGGTGGCGGCGGCGGCGGCGGCGGCGGCGGCGGCGGCGGCTACACAGAGACTGACAGCCGGCTTCTTCAGCCTAGCTCCAAAAGACTCGGGCGCACAGGCTAGAAGGGGGCGGAGCCTAGACACAGCCCGCCCGTCTTGGGCGGGGAGTGGGCGGGGCCTCTCCAGGGCCCGCCCCGACCCCTACACGTCCTGGGAGCGCTCAGGTGCCGCCCCGCGGAAGCCCTCTCCCGAGCAGAGCAGCGAGGGTATCCAGCCGCTGGACCCTTCCTCCCGCAGGCCTCGGAGTCGGGGCCGCGCAGCCTGTGTCAGGTCCGCTCGCGCTCCCTGGGTTCCTCGCTCGTTGGGTGGAAGAGGCAGCGGACAGAATGGAGGCTGGGGCGAAGCCGGAGGAGGCAAGCGGCCTTGGGGGAAAGTAAGCTCTTTAAAAGCCCATATTAAGAAGAAGCGGTATTCTGCCTCGCCTTACTCATAGCCAGTCTCTCCATATACATATATATGGAGTATATATGTGTGTGTGTGTGTGTGTGTGTGTGTGTATGTCATTGGAGTGTAATCTACAAAGAATAAAATGCTCCCATTTTACTGTACCGTAATTGAGTCTTAATCAATGTAAACACTAGAATAACCACCTCCATAATCAGGACACAAAACCTTTCCACCACTTCCAAAAAGTATCCTAGAGCCGTGTCCTCTGCACCCACTTTTAAATATGAAGAGGCTTGTAAGAGGCTGCCTGCCACTCACAAGAGGAATCTGACGGGGTGTGTCCAGACAAAGCTGTCCAGTGATGAGCTGACACTACTGGAGTGGGTTGCCATTTCCTTCTCTATGGGATCTTCCTGGCCTAGGAATCAAACCAGCACCTCCTGTACCGCAGACAGATTCTTTACCACTGAGTCACCAGGGAAGCAACATCCAACCATTCGGGAGTGCTTAAATAAACTCTTATCACTATTGAATACCACTCAGTTGCAGTCATTTTGAAGATGGGCCTGCAGGTGCGGCATGGAAAGATCTCCAAGGTATCAGGTTCAGTTAAACAAACTATTGCAGAGTAAGCAGAATAATAACATTTGTGTTAAAAAAAAAAATCTACAAATGAATACCATATATTTTCTATAGAGAAATGTAGGTAAATACCATCGAAAACCATTTGGAAGGAACCACAGCAAATTTCTGGTGGCCCAGATGGTAAAGAATCTGCCTGCAATGCGAGAGACCTGGGTTCAATCCCTGGGTTGGGAAGATCCCCTGGAGGAGGGCAGGGCAATCCACTCCAGTATTCTTGCCTGGAGAATCCCCATGGACAGAGGTGCTTGGTGGGTTACAGTCCATGGGGTCGCAAAGAGTTGTACACGATTGAACGACTAAGCACAGCACAGTAAATTTTTATGGGGCTGAAAGGAGGCAGCCAGTTTCAGGGGAATTAAATGTAGTGTACAAAGGAGAACTTCACATTTATAGCTAACATGTTCTTAAAACTTTTACATGAATTGTTACTTGGGAAATTAGAAATTAATTTTTAAAATATTAAAATGATGATTATCTCAAAAGTTATTTTGTAGACTGCACTGTTGAGTGTTCTTCCTCTCCTATGAAAGTCATGGTCACACAAGTGGGGGTCTATTCTTCTGACATCTTAGGTGGGCAGGAGGTGGTGGGAAGGGAAATATCCAGTCTCTGCTTAAGTGTTCTCTGCTCCGGCTGAGGCCAAAATCCAGCAATTCCCACTTTCCAGGCAGGAAACCTCATGGTATACAGCCCTTTCATCCCAGGTACCAAGCCCACATGCTGGCACTAAATGTGCCTGCTTTCCTGCCCAACCAGTGTGGACAAACTGCCTTCAGAAGCAAAGAGAATCTGGCCCAGTTCTGCCAGTCTCGCTCTTGCCAACCATGTAAAGGAAGCTGTTGAAGGAGTGGGGTTCAACTGACATTGAAAAGAGCACCTGACTTTTCTTCCTCCTCGAATACACACCCTAAAGCAGTAGGAAGGAAGTGGTTGAAAAGGAGTTTTGGAATGGGAAAGAGTACCTCAGGACTACTGATCTTTCTCCTACCTGTATTCTTGAACACAGCTTTGTCCTTTTAGCCTGAACAGTGCTGATGGAGAGCTTCATAGATGCTCACTGCAAGTCCAGTCAAGTTTGAGGTGGGGAGTGAGGGGCAACCCTGTATCCAAGGGCAACCAACCAAAGCAGCCCCTGATTAATCCTGCCACCAAGAGTCTCACACAGGGCTCCTCCGGCTGCCAGGGATTTGAGCTGAAGCTTGCTCCTCATCCCCTTTCCCTCCCTGATCCTGTGGCCCCTGCAGGCCCACTGCCTCAACTAGGGAGGTGGCTCTGGCCAGTAAATTGTCCCTTCATGGATGGGCTTTGAACCCTGGTGGAGCTGGCTTGGCATTGACTTCCAATTGGGAGTGTACAGCCAGCACTTGGTGAAGAAGAGAGTGACTCTGGTAAATTATGCCAGCCCTGGGGCTGGGCTACTCAGTGCAGGATTCTCAGGACCAAGGAGGAAGTCTGCGTAATGTAAATCTGCATGTGCGTGCTAAAGTTGCTTCACTTGTTTCCAACTCTTCGCAACCCTGTGGACTGTATAGCCTGCCAGGCTCTTCTGTCCATGGGATTTCTAGGCAAGAATACTGGAGTGGGTTGCCATGCCCTCCTCCAGGGGATCTTCCCAAACCAGGGATCGAACCTATGTCTCTTATGTCTCCAGCATTGGCAGGCAAGTTCTTTACCACTAGTGCCACCCGGGAAGCACAGTGTAGTAATAAATCAACCCTAAGGAAGAGAGGAGAATTTAACCTCAACTAAAAGTGTCGTAGAGCAAAGAATAATAAAAATGGTTGGTGAAAAGGCTGCCATATCCACTTGTTCTTAAAACATTTTTTTTCCCCCTCTTCAAAGAATGGAACCATAAAAAGCAATCAATATACATGGTACAATATATCAGCAGCAAACTTATGTTTTCCCCATTGTCTATGCTAGGCAGAGGTAAAGAAAGAGGAAAAGAGAGACAGAGATTGCTAATGGCCAGTAACAATTTAAATAAGTGTGAAAGGGAAAAACGGGTATCTGGATTTCCTTTGGGTGGTCTGATGCTTCCAAGCCCCTCACAGCTTGAGTGTCTCACCACCATAAATAATATTTTGATGTTTAAAGACATATATTTTTGGTATAATAAGGCCTATAAACTGAAACTAGCAATTTTGGGTATATGCAAGTCAGGGATGTGGTCCCTGAGACACTCAGAGGCTTTTCAAGGGTATTGTTGAGTCCACGCAATTTCCACTTTCAGAACCTCCCTCGTGTGTGCCTGATGCACTGCTCCAACATTAGCAGATGTGGAGTCTGGGCAATCTGCCTACTATTCCAACCGGAAGTGTCTATGGTCGAAGCCTTGATCAGAAAGTAGGCTGCTCTAAAGGAGGGTTCCCAAGCACACCCCCGAAGCTGGTGTCACAGTGGAGAGAAGTCAGTCCAACTCGGCAGGGCTGCCCAGCTGAGCGGCCCCAGGAGCCCAGCATTCCCCATTTTGCCTGTGTGTGTGTTTATGGGCTTAAGAACAACACTGCCTGAACAGTCAGCTTCACTCAAAGCAACGGCACAAAGTGCCTTTCAGAACTCGCCTTCGGCACAACCCGTTATAACCTGTAAAATGCTTCACAGCCAGGCAGTGTTCCTCGCTAGCCAGAAGCCTGGAGACTGGAATAAAGAAGTCTGTTCTGCATTTCCAGGAACGGTGCCAAGAGCAGAGCCTGTATTCTCGCCTGGGCTGAGCAGGGCACGTTTGTGCTGCTGATGGAGTGGTGGGCTTCTACCCACAAGCCCAGCACTGGTTGTTAGCTCCTTTTAGACGAGCAGACAGCCAGGCATGACTGGGAGGCCATCAATCAGCTCCCCAAATCCCACTGCCAAGACTGTGAGTGGAACAGGCCCAGCATGAGGCTAAAACTTCCCAAGTTAAAGTGGTTGTGACAGTCTTCTCAGCCAATGGGACATTATACTGTTGTTGTCCTGACAGCATTATACTTATAATATCTTCCACCCATTCCTGAATCTCTATGGCAGAAAGGTGAGTAATACACACCTGCTCAAGAAATAAAGCTGAGTTTGAAACACGGCCTTTCACCTGTAACCTCTGCTGTGAGGTGTGCATTTGTAGAAGGAGTGCAAGTGAGAGTAGCAGATGTCCCAAAGCCTAGCCTTCAAACACAATGCACCTCTGTCTGCTTCCTTGGCATCTGGAGCCATCTTGTCTACCTGTGCTAATCTGACAGTCGTGTGTGTACATGTTGGACACACGTGTGTACCAACCCCCTGGCTCCCCTTCTGTTTGGGGGACATTCCCAGCTAATGACCAAGTTCCTTCTTCTCTCAATAACTTCAGTCTCGATGGCAGAGGGTAGTTAAAAGCCTGAAGAAGTTCTTGTAGTGAATTTTGAGAGATCAGAAGTGTGGTTTACTGCCAGACAGGTAAAAATGGCACAAATCAAGTACCGATAATATCTAAAACCTCTCCCTTTGCCTGGGGATATGTTCACTGGCTCCAGGCTAGATTTATGAATGTACATACCTGGATATTCTAAAGCTGGAAGACTTCATTCTTGCCTTCTCTCATAGATCTCATTTTCTAAAACAAGTCTGAAAAACTGGTTAAGTGACAGCATCTCTTATCCCAGTAATGAGCTTATCTTGTGACTTATTAGCTATAATCTAAAAACAATCAAGATTTTATGTTTAAAAACAAAGAATACTATGTGTCATGCTCTGATATAACACAGACAGGTACAATCATTATAGCAGTGATTCCCAAAGGGGTACGATTTTCTTCCCTGGGTGACATTTGGCAATGTCTAGATGTTTGAGATAGTCACTGGGGGAAGGAGCTAGTGTCATTTAATGGGTAGAGGCCCAGGATGCTGGTAAACATCCTATCATGCACAGGACACCCCACCTCCGCCCCCCGCCCCGCAACATAAAGCAAAGAATTAACAGGTTCAAAATGCTTATAATGTCACAGTTGACAGACCCTACATTGAAGAGTAGAGCTGAAACACGGCATCAGAGCCAGGATAACCTGTTGGTTTTGACCTCAAGGATGTTGTTTTCACTTTAGACCGTGATCATTGGTTGATGTCAGATGTCAGTTGAGGCACAGTGGAGCTGCAAACAAAATGCTTGCGTGCCAAGAAGCCTTAGAATATTGACATGTCTAGAATCTTTCCTTCATGCCCATACCTGACCCTTAGTAGAATAACAGACTTCATAAAGCATGAAAGGAGAAAAGGATAAAGAACATGAGTAAGGGGGGAAAGGAAGATAAAATTATCTTAACCTGTTTAAGATATGAGAATGTACTTGAAAATACCGGTGAAAATGAACAGACAATTTAAGAAGAACTTGGAAAGGGGGAAGAAATATTTCTAGCTTGTTTTTCCTAGGACAAACTTTCAGTTCAGTTGCTGTGTCCAGCTCTTTGCGACCGCATGGAACGCAGCACTCCAGGCCTCCCTGTCCATCACCAACTCCCGGAGTTTACACAATCTCATGTCCATTGAGTCGGTGATGCCATCCAACCACCTCACCCTCGGTCATCCCCTTCTCCTCCCACCTTCACTCTTTCCCAGCATCAGGGTCTTTTCAAATGAGTCAGCTCTTCACATCAGGCAGCCAAAGTATTGGAGTCTCAGCTCAACATCAGTCCTTCCAGTGAACACCCAGGACTGATCTCCTTTAGGATGGACTGGTTGGATCTTCTTGCAGTCCAAGGGACTCTCAAGAGTCTTTTCCAACACCACAGTTCAAAAGCATTAATTCTTCAGCGCTCAGCTTTCTTTATAGTCAAACTTTATAGGACAAACTTTACCAGCATATTTAATTATTTTAGGTGGCAGAAGTGCAAATGTGGTGATAAAAACCCCAAAGGGTATGGCTTACTGTGTTGGTGATACATAGCACAGCCTGTGCAGTCAGAGACCTGTCCTCACTCAAGGTTTTGCAATAAGAATGCTAATTTTTCAATCTGAGCTGATTACTATCAGCCGGCTTGCTTTGCTTATAGAGTTTAAGCCAATTGTTAGACTACCTTTTGTACACTGAACTTTATGGAGAGCCTGCATTTAGTTGAAACTATTTCATATTTTTGACCAAAAATTTAATAAACTTTTTAAATTCCAAAACTATTCTCTTTAGACTACAGCAATGTATGCATCAATAGGTTTTTTGGTTGTTTTTTTTTTTTTTTAAATACTAACCACTGCACGGAGAAACAAATCTAAAATGTATCAATTCTAGCTTTGGATAGTGGAAATGTTTTATTTTCCATCAACTACAAACTCAGCATCAAAGTACCATATTTCATCAAACCTAAGATGCCAAACACTGAAATATGTTCTATTATTTTATGTACAGCTAAGAAAGAAAATAAAAGCTGCCAATTACATTATAACACACAGTGGGAGGGAGATTCAAGAGGGAGGGGACATATGTACTCCTATGTTTAATTCATGGTGATGTATGACAGAAATCGAACCAATATTGTAACGTAATCAATCAATTAAAAATACTTTTTAAAATGAAAAAAAAATGATAATACACGATCAATTGTAAGATACATCCCAATTCCAGAGAAGTTAAAAATGTGGGGAAAGTGTGGGTAACAATGAAATATAGCACTATTCATATCTTCTGGCTAGGATTTGAAAACCTACACATTATAGAAATGTGAATTGTGGGGATTTAGGGACAATAATTCCAGAGACCACGTGCAGTGAAATCAACTGAGAAACTTACCAAATCCAGATTCCTGGGCCCTGCTTTGGATTAACTGAACTGGACTCTTTAGCAGTGGACTTGAGAAATTTGAATTTTTGATAAATTCCCTTCAAGACAGTGTGAGTTAGCATTATCAGGAGATCACAGATCCTCGGTGCCCGGGGCAACGAGCCCACTGGCTGGAGTATCACAATCCAGAACAGGCACAGAGAGCGCTGCTTATTTGCTCAGGCTGCGCTGAGGAACAAAACACACTGCAGAGCCCACTGGAAACATACGGGTGCATCAGGGACACAGCAAGAAATACGCAAGTCCACACTCCCAGGAAACTACCAACTAAGCCACCCACCAGGAGACGGGTGCTGGCTCTCCGGACTTTGATTTACAGTCTCCTGTCCAAAAGTTCCAACTAAAACCCTGCTTATCTCTTCATAGCCAAGGGGCATGACTGCATTTACATTTTTAAAAAATTAGCGCAGCAGTACAGAATGGGAAGAGGACAGTTGGCTTGAGATGTTTACTTGAAAAACCCCCGGGGTTTACGGTGGGGGTGGCAAGGGGACCGTGGTGTGAGAAGACCTTAATTACAGAACAAGTTTAACCAGCACAGATAGACTCTGGGACTCCTAGCAAGCCTGGTTCTCACTCATCTGGTGGGAGTGGAAGTCAGCTGCTGTATGGTAGAAAGCAGCTCATTAGCTGAAAGTGTTCCTCATGCTGTGGGCATCCCTTAACACTACAGGGGGAGGTTAACACTACTCGAGGGTGTTGGTTAAGTGAGTTGAGGTACAGGAGCTTCTGAATTTTTCCATCTTACACCCAAAACCAAGCTCAGAAAACACAGGCCCCACATGCCTGCAATTCGGACGGAACCCAAAGCCTGTGCAACAGAAGGCTGAAGAAAAGCACCAGCTTCTAGTTCACCAGCTTTTATCAGCGCATGATCATTTAGTTCTTTGGCAGATAAGAACCACCAACCAGATAGCTTCCTGGCTAATTCCTCTCCTCCAAGACACTCCTCAATCCCCCAGCAAGGGGGACCTCTACTTTGTACCCCCATAGTGCTGAGTGAAAGTGAAACTGTTAGTCACTCAGTTGTGTCCAACTCTTTGGGAGCCCATGGACTGCAGTCTGCCAGGCTCCTCTGTCCATGGAATTCTCCAGGCACAAGAATACTGGAGCGGATTGCCATTCCCTTCTCCCGGGGATCTTTCTGACCCAGGGATTGAACCTGGGTCCCCTGCACTGTAGGCATGGGCCCCAGGGAAGCCCATTGCACTGATTACCTCTCCCTAATATTCAACCTGCTCATAATGACTGACTCAGCATGTCTCTACCTACAAAGGCACAGGGACCATAACTCTCTCAATCACCGCAACGGCTCTAGCTCCTTCTATCATTCTGGCTGGCACATGGTAGAAGGATCCATCTTTGTTGAAATAAAAATTAAATTGAAATTAAATTAAATGGAAAAATGAAGTAGAACATGTCATAGAGAAGGTAAATTCAGAGACTTTGTGCAATGAGGAAAGCTGTCTAAAGTTTCTGAGATGGGGGACTTTTCCCAGGTGTCCCAGCAATTAAGACTTCACTTTCCAATATAGGGGGTGTGAGTTTGAGTGGCCCAAAACCCAAAACATACAATAGAAGCAGTATTGTAACAAAGTCAATGAAGACTTTAAAAATGGTCTTTATTAAAAAAAAACACAACAACTTAAAAAGTTTCTAAGATAAGACCAAGAAATCACATGCAGAATACCACCATGGGCTGTTAAAAGAAATTTTAAAAGGAGACATGAGTCCCTTAATAAGCTTCTTGAAGAGTCCCAAACTCACTGAAACTACTTGTAGAGATGGCACTTGCAGTGTAAGGCTATAGGAGCCCTGTTGGATATTACTGTGAGCTTTTGGTTCCCTCCAGCTTTTTACAGACACTCAGCAATTTACACTAATTTCTGAACAAGGTAGACTTGCCAGGGAGATGAAACTCTGGTGGCAAACAGATGTCAAATAGTTTGTTTTCAGAGATTCCTAGTGACAACCCCATCTTCCTTTTTCCTTCTCGCCAGTGGCTCTTTCTTTCCTTTCCTGTTCTAAGTGTCTGATTCCAGGTTAAACTCTCTATATATTTCTTTTTTCTTTTCAATTTGCCATGCTCATACCTAGTACTATTAATACAGAGACTTTGTTCTCTTGAGGGGGGCCCCTGGGTGGCTGACTTTCAATGGGAAGGGGAGATTTTGCCGGTTGTTTCTGCAGGATCAAACATGGTTCTGGGTTAATGTTGCCAGGCTGATGTGAAATTATGGACTTGAAAACGTTTTGTCCAAGGGAGCCAATCAGAGAGGAAGGCAACTTCTCTGCCGGCTGCTCTGCTTGTGCCCTCCCTGTCTGGCCTCCTCACCTGGAGTTTGACAAGAGGCGCTTTGAGAGCTCACTCTGGCTTAGACACAGTGTGCACTGAACAAAACTCATCTGTCTGGGGGTGGGAGGAAGGTAAGAGAGAATTAAAATGGTAAAGCCAACATCACGTGGCTTCCTCCTTGAACTGTAATAACCCAGTGCTGCCTGCAGGCTCAGAAAAGCCATATGCAATGGGTAGGTACAAGGATTGCTCTGGTGCCAGGAAAATGCAGTAAGACATAACTTTTTATAAGGTAAGCAATGAATAAACACCCTGCAGGAACAAAACAGCCTTTAACATCTCTGAAATTGGCAGCCAGATAGATGCCTGAAACCTTGGTTCAGTTTATCCACAATGCACAACAGATAAGACCACCTTCAACATTAAGTCATCTTCCAGAGGAAACAACAGCTGAGAAGGCCGAGCTTTTATGATTCTCAGCTTCTCAGGGCAGGAGGGGAATTCGACAATTCAGTCAGTATTTTCTTTGCCACAGCAAGTCCCATTTTAATACCTGTTAGAGGTTTCCCACATGTTGGGCAATTTTTCTAGAATGTCTTCAGAAGGAAAACATTCTACAGTCTGCCTTGGTTTCTGAAAGGCTGTCTTTCTCCTTGGGCTGGGGGTGATTTTTTTTTTTTTTGGTCTCATGGTATTATCAAGAAGATCGGAAACCACCACGCTTCATCTGGATTCTGCTGTTGTTATAAAAAGGCAGTTTGGGGTTACACTTCACCCTCAAAAATGTTAAGGGAAATGCCTGTCACCAACAATCAAAAATAAAAACGAAAATGATGCTGGCAGAGCTCAAAAACCAAAGGGGTCAGCATTTTGCTTCAGTTTCCTGTTCATAAAACTTTATAAAAACAACCCACCCATTAAAGAAAAAAAGCCCACAACAATAGCTCATTATTCTTTTCCTAAACGCTTGCCTCATGCCACTCTGAAATTAGGTGCCATCACGTTTCCTGAGTTATGGGCTCCAAACACCACATCCCTTTCCTCCCTTCCGTGCCCCCACCCCACCTGGCATCGTTCCTGAATTTAGACACTTCTCCACTTTACGAGCTCAGCAGAGGCCACTGTTGCCCCTCCTACCTGTCCAGAGGAGGCCATGCATCTGCTCCAGCTGGAAGCAGGAATAACATAGGCTTCCTTCCCTCAAATTAATTTTCATTTCCTAAATAAGCTTTTAATATGGAAAGTGCAAAATTTCAAAGCGAAGGAAAAAAATTCCTACAGACTGCTCCAGTAAACTGATAATTATAAATGCACTGCCTCCAGACATTAATTTTTGAAGAATAAGGTATTTCCCTTCCACCCTCCTTCTACAATAACAGTAGAACTTTATGGAATATGTAACACCTCATCCTTCAGTACCTGCAAGAACACAGGGGAATACAAGGTCTAGAATAAGAAGCCTGAATGCAAACACCAAGGTTTTCACTTGCTGATTATATGACTTTGGACTTTATTTAACCATGCCAAACCTCAGCTTGGACCATAAAGAAGGCGGAGCACTGAAAATTTGAAACTTTTGAACTGTGGTGTTGGAGAAGACTCTTGAGAGTCCCTTGGACTGCAAGAAGATCAAACCAGTCCACCCTAAAGGAAATCAATCTTAATATCCATTGGAGGAACTGATGCTGAGGTGGAAGCTGCCATACTTTGGCCACCTGATGCGAAGAAGGGACTCATTGGAAAAGACCCTGATGCTGGGAAAGACTGAAGGTGGGAAGAGAAGGGGATGACAGAGGGCTTGGTGGTCGGATGGAATCACTGACTCAATGGACATGAGTTTGAGCAAGCTCCGGGAGATGGTGAAGGACAAGGAAGCCGGGTGTGCTGCAGTCCATGGGGTCGCAAAGACTTGGACACAACTGAGCGACTGAACAACAACAATAACTTCAGCTTAATCAACTGGAAAATGGGGATATGAGAGTTTAAAGGCTTTAATAAGATAAAATATATGCATGGGTGCTCAGTTGAGTCCTACTCTTTGCAAGCTTGGGAAGATCCTCCAGAGAAGGAAATGGCAAGCTACTTCACTATTCTGGCCTGGAAAATTCCATGGATGGAGGAGTCTGCTAAGTTACCATCCATGGAATTGCAGAGAGTCACACACAACTGAGCAACTTCACGTCACTTTGCGATCTCTTGGACTGCAGTCCATCAGACTCCTCTGTCCATGGAATTCCCTACGCAAGAATACTGCAGTGGGCTGCCATTTCCCTCTCCAGGGGATTTTCCCAACCTAGGGATCAAACCCACGTCTCCAGTATCTCCTGCACTGGCAGGTGAATTATCAGTGCCACTACCTGGGAAGCCATAGTTTAATGAGTTCCTCTATAAGTCAGCATTTAAGGCACAAGGTAAGCACATAGTCTATACTGTTATGAACCTTTCTGGTATACAAATCATCCTATCCTCTCCTTTCTCAAAGAATCAGAGAGAAAAAGGTGGAATTTGGGGATCTTTTCCACCCACTTTGCCTTAAAGGGGTTAATTCTTTAAAGCAGGATTTCAAATATTGATTCAACTATTGGACACGTATAAAAGAAGAGGCACAGTGAAGAGTGAACTGATCTAAACGTGAAAACATTGGGTCCAACACTGGTTCTACCACTAAATTTGCCATGTGACCTGAGCAAGTCACTTAAACTCTCCGAGGTACAGTTTCTTAAACTGTAAAATATGGCAATTTAAAATTCCCTGATAGCTCAGTTGGTAAAGAATCCGTCTGCAATGCAGGAGACCCCAGTTCGATTCCTGGGTTGGAAAGAACCCCTGGATAAGGAAAAGGCTACCCACTCCAGTATTCTGGCCTGGAGAATTCCATGGACTATATAGTCCATGGGGTTGCAAAGAGTTGGATACAACTGAGCAACTTTCACTTTCAAACATAAATGCTCATCTTCTGTGATCCTATAAAACAGGAAAGACTAAGCGGTATATAAAGTATTGCCTCAAATTTATGCTACTTTATTTCAGGGAAGAATCTAAAAGTGATAATATAACTTGCTGATGAAAGTATCCTTTTCTAAAATTAGCACACTGGGTACAGGCAGCCCACATTTTGGATTACTTTAGCATGATAAGCTGGATTTAGAAAAGGCAGAGGAACCAGAGATCAAACTGCCAACATCCGTCGGATCATAGAAAAAGCAAGAGAATTCTAGAAAAATATCTACTTCTGCTTTATTGACTATGCTAAAGCCTTTGACTGTGTGGGTCACAACAAACTGTGGAAAATTCTTCAAGTGATGGAAATATCAGACCACCTTACCCGCCTCATGAGAAATCTGTATGCAGGTCATGAAGCAACAGTTAGAACCAGAACTGGACTGGTTCCAAATTGGAAAAGGAGTACATCAAGGCTGCATATTGTCACCCTGTTTGGTTAACTTCTTTGCAGAGTACATTATGCGAAATGCTGGACTTGATGAAACACAAGCTTGAATCAAGATTCTAGAGAGAAATATCTATAACCTCAGATATGCAGATGACACCACCCTTATGGCAGAAAGCAAAGAGGAGCTGAAGAGCCTCTTGATGAAAGTTAAAGATGAGAGTGAAATAGCTGGCTTAAAACACATTCAAAAAATGAAGATCATGGCATCCCATCACTTCATCGCAAACAGATGAAGAAACAGTGAGAGATTTTATTTGGGGGGCTCCAAAATCACTGCAGATGGTGACTGCAGCCATGAAATTAAAAGACGCTTACTCCTTGGAAGAAAAGTTATGACCAACCTCTACAGCATATTAAAAAGCAGAGACATCACTTTTCCAACAAAGGTCCATCTACTCAAAGCTATGGTTTTTCCAGTAGTTGTGTATGGATGTGAGAGTTGGACTATAAAGAAAGCTGAGCACTGAAGAATTGATGCTTTTGAACTGAGGTGTTGGAGAAGACTCTTGAGAGTCCTTTGGACAGCAAGGAGATCAAACCAGTCAATCCTAAAGGAAATTAGTCCTGAATATTCACTGGAAGCACTGACGCTGAAGCGGAAACTCCAATACTTTGGCCACGTGATGCAAAGAACTGACTCATCGGAAAAGACTGATGGGAAAGATTGAAGGCAGGAGAAGAAGGGGACGACAGAGGATGAGATGGTTGGATGGCATCACTGACTCGATGGACATGAGTTTGAGCAACCTCTGGGAGTTGGTGATGGACAGGGAAGCCTGGCGTGTTGCAGTCCATGGGTTGCAAAAAGTCAGACATGACTGAGCGACTGAACTGATAGTATGATAATATTTTGTAAGAGTTCATCAGAAAGTTCAGCTCAATATTCTCATTTGTCAGGAAATGCAGTGGGGAATATAGATTCTTGAAAATATCAAATGGCCAAGAAAACAAGCTTGAAACAGAGGTTAGATGAACCATGAACAGAGAAACTGAAAGGAAGATGGAGTTCATCTAAGCATGGGATGGAACTGTCCTAAAATATACCACTGGCATTCAAAAATAGGTACTTCGCTTGCATGGTGCTTGTGTTAGCTGGATGACAACGTTTGGTTCCTACTGTGTCTACACAGGCCGGCCTACAGGCCTGTTATGACTATGAGAGCTGTCTGTTCCCTCAGAGAGCAAGTTCTGCTGCCTCAGGGATTTCCCCCAGCCCTAACTTCCTTTTTGCCCTTCAGGTAGGCTGCCTAAGGAGCAGGACCTCGTCCAGGTCTATTCGGAGGTGACACGCAGATGGCTGCTGGCAGGAAGCTGAGGACCAACACTCCTCTGTGCACCCCTGACCAAACTTCTGATGCAAAACCTTTACACTAGTGTCACACATTTATAAAAAACAATTGCAACTAAAGATACCTTGCAGCAACTTTTAAACAGGGCTCTACAAATAACAAATGGAACTAGAATAATTCACCAAATCATACGCTTTATTATTTTTGAACAACCGCGTCTCCCACTTGATAGTAAGCTCCATATAGGCGAGAAGCATGACTCTCTCGTTCAGTGCTGCAGCTCCAGTACCAAAAGGAGCTTAGCGAGTGACAGGCACTTGGCAAATGATGACCACAGCTGACACGACCAGTGGGCAGCTCTTCCAGGCACCGTGTCTTCACTTTCCATGCTGTCTCTCAGGTAATCCTTATAACAGTCCAATCCAACTGAAGCACAGGGAGTTCAACTCATCTCCCTGAAGTCACAGAGCTAGTAAGGGGCAGAGCTGGGTTCAAATGCTAGTACTTTGCTTCTGGAGCCTGACATTCCACAAATGAAATGGAACATTAATTCTCTGCAGACCATTTGCAACATAGCTGGTGCCTTGGTACCAACACTGATGGTGCTCAGGGTCAAGGATGTGAGCCTAATATGATACAATTCAAGAAAGAACACTTCAGCAAGAGTCAGAGATCTGGGTTCAGATCTTAGCCCTGGACTCCTGCACTGAGTCTGATCAAGTCTGGTGACTTCTTTGCTCACCGGTTTCCCTTGCTGGTCAATAAGGGGTTAGATGGTCATTCAGGTCCCTGACATTTACAACCCCTAAGTACTAGAGTCATCCTAGATGTAATCTTCTTATCCATCCAGACAACTGCAGGTCACACAAGTGTGCTCCTGTACCTTTCAACAAGGGAGAACCACCAAAATATCTAAAATAATCAAGCACCTTAATCTCTCAGAGCCTCAGTGCCCTGATCTGCAATTAGAACATAATGGTACCCACTTCAAAGGGTGGAGGTGAAGATTAAGAGAAGCCAGGTAAGGGGCTGACATACAGTAGTAATTTCATAAACAGTAGCTTGGTTTATGATGGTTCTGAAGAGAGCTGGGAGGTAAGTCTGGAGAAAGAAAGAATCTCCTCAAAGCCCAGGAACCAACCAACCAATCGAAAAGACCACACTGAAACAAAGATGTTTTAAGTCATTTCTAAAAGTGGAATACACATATTTGCCACATCCCCAGAGCAAAGTTCTGTATAGAATTCTTTTTCCACAAGTGAGTGATGTGGACAGGTTTGAATTAACTTTGGATGGAACAAAAAGGATCCGCTGGGATGAGGCCACTGACATGTGAATGCTGTAAAGCTAGAAAATACTATGAGGCTGCCATTAGCTCTATTGCCAGGGCTGTGACAAGCACATAATGCCTATCACCTACTGAATCCTCACAACCTGCTGAAGAGGGTGCTCTCCCTATTTTATAGATGAGGGCACAGAGGCTTGACTTACTCAAGGGCACACAGCTACCAAAGAGCCACATCCTCATTTAGTCTGCCCAGAACATTGACGGTCTTGCCCGACAGCTGTGACCCCTTCTGAGCATGCTCAGATTCACAGGGCAGCAGTCTTTGTCCACGGGGTGGCTTTACAGGTAGGACATGAGTGGGCTCAAGCGGCACAGGGTTTCAATCCCTGTTACCCTTCAACTCCTGGCAGCTATGGACAAATAATTCAACTTTCCTGGATCCTCTTTTGATCAAACAGAATAGACTGCATCCAAGTTTTTCAAGGCAAATTGTGTGGAACATTAACCACTTACATTTTATACCCAGGTGGTGAGGGATAAAAGAGCTAAAACATGAGGTAACCCCCTGTGTGGTATCCTGGTTGGGGGAAGGCGTGGGATATGTTTGTTAGCAAACACAGAACTGGGTGACTCCTTATTTCCCTTTCATCTTGAAAATTCAGAAATTCTACAGAATGTTACGTGATAGGGAAAGAGAAAGGGGAAGAGAGGGACTTAACGCGAATCACGGGGGAGGTAGCAGGGTGGGAGCGGTGTTCATCTTGAGGCTGTGTTTGCATAGCAACAAATGTACATACCTAGCTCATAAGCTTATCTGGGGTGCTTTGGGCTGGGGGCAGCTGGTGGCTATGATCGGGCTGGAAGCTAAGTCTCTCTTAAATGACCACTATTGCATACAGCAAGCTCTCCACAGATGCTGGTAGATTTGAGTTTAAAGAAAAACAGACCTAGATCAAATTGATAGAAGTTGAGCTGCTGCAGAAGATGTATGACTATGTGAAAAATGCTAACAATGTCTTTCTTTTGTTCTCAGCCACCCACTCCCCATAAGCCATTTTCAATCTCAAGATCAATGCTTTTTCATGTGAATGAGCCCATGTCTTCCAGCGGGATAAACCACAGGTAAACCTTCCCCAGCCTGCATCCCACGCGATTGGAATCTGAACAAAGGTGAGCTGAGCTGTCTGGGAGCTAAAGAATTCTTCTTGTTTTCATTTGTATCCTTGCCCAGGGTAGTGACAAATATTGCTTCATGAGTTTCCAGCTTAGCTTTAGAGCTCAAAGGATAAAGTGCTTCCACAAGAAAGAAGGAGAAGAAAGAAGGTAAGAGAATAATAAAAAAAAATTTAATATATATTGTTGTTGTTCAGTCACTAAGTCCTCTCTGACTCTTTGTGACCCCATATACTGCAGCATGCCAGACTTCACTGTCTCCTTCACTATTTTCCCCCTATCATTCATTCAGATAGTAGAGGCTTTTCTTCTCAGGAAAGATGACAGCGTGCCACAACCTCGGTCAGACCTGCCAAAGTCTCCCTCTGGTGATATGAGGGTTAACAATAACCTCAAGGAGTTCTTTCAATATTTTTATTTTAAAAACAGAGTAATTCGGGTCTTCTGACTCCCAGCTCATGTTTCTTTCATGAAATCAGATTGCCTGATGAGTCACGTTCCCAGGCCGCAAAAAAGACTGGCACGCAATTAATGCTCCAAAAATATTTGTTGAATTAATTAAAGAACAAAAGAAAGAAAGCAGTTCAGAAGATGATATCAAAGGCCATCAACAGGAGAGGATCAGCCGGCTAACAGTGAGAGTCTTCTGTATCTTTGAACTCTTATCCACAACAGCCCGCTCCTCCGCCATCTCAGCCTTTTCAAATTATCACCTATTATACAGTTCCTCAATCAAGATTTTCTTTTGAGAGATCTTCCCAGATCAACCCAACCCATAGGAGATGGTTTCTTGAGATCTAACCATTCTTATTATCTGCCACTCATCAACCATGTTCTGCCAGGTGACAACTTTTGAAAGTAACATTCTAGAGCCACCTAACTTTTCTGATTATCTTCCCACCTAGAACTCCTGGAGGGCAGGGCCAGTCCACACCTACCTTTGGAACTACTCTTAGGGCACTGAAACAAAGAAAGAGTGACTTCCAGAGCAACAACTAACTATACTGGCGTATTTTTTAAGCTAATATAATCACTTATTTTTATGTTCAATTTCTTTCAACTAGTTTACTAGAATCTCAATGCTGCTTGTCTTCCTACTACCAGGAGAAGCCAATAACTATTGGCATCTGGTCAACTGCACAAGATTCTACACAGGGAAGGATTGTAACAATGTGCTCTCCCTTCAAAACACACCATTAATTACCTCCCTGGCAACCCCGTGGTTAAGACTTTGCCTTCCAATGCAGGGAGTGTGGGTTCTATCCCAGGTCAGGGAGCTAAGATCCTACATGACTTAGACAAAAAACTAAGACAGACAACAGAAACAATATTGTAACAAATTCAATAAAAACTTTAAAGTGTTCCACATAAAAAACAAATCTTAAAAAAAACCAAAAAACTAACGTCCCCATTAAAATTAAGTGAGATACTTATTAAACCTCCAGATCTACACATCAGCTTACAGAAAGCAGGAGGAGAAAGGGGAAAATTAAGCCACACCCAGACTCCAGGATAGAAGACAGTCCACAAGACAAATGACCTAGTTCAGTTCAGTTCAGTCGCTCAGTCGTGTCCGACTCTTTGTGACCCCATGAATCGCAGCATGCCAGGCCTCCTGTCCATCACCAACTCCCGGAGTTCACTCAGACTCACGTCCATTGAGTCCGTGATGCCATCCAGCCATCTCATCCTCGGTCGTCCCCTTCTCCTCCTGCCCCCAATCCCTCCCAGCATCAGGGTCTTTTCCAATGAGTCAACTCTTCACATGAGGTAGCCAAAGTACTGGAGCTTCAGCTTTAGCATCATTCCTTCCAAAGAAATCCCAGGGCCGATCTCCTTCAGAATGGACTGGTTGGATCTCCTTGCAGTCCAAGAGATTCTCGAGAGTCTTCTCGAACACCACAGTTCAAAAGCATCAATTCTTCGGCGCTCAGCCTTCTTCACAGTCCAACTCTCACATCCATAAATGACCTAGATTTTTCAATAAATCAATAGCTTGTGGGGGGGAGGAGAAATGGGGGAGTTTCATAGAATGTCAACCATGAGAAATTGGTAGAACATGCTGGGATCCTGATTCAAACAGATCAATTGATCAAGGACCTTCTGGACACAAATTAACAAAAATTCCTTAGTATCACCTAAGATGAGGCCCCAAAGAAAAATATGAATTTGGAGACATTTGACTTTGGACTTAATATTTGATATTAAGGAATTCTTGTTAGTCTTGTTAAGTGAGATACAGTGTGATGGTTATGTAAAAAAAATAAAATAAAATGTCCTCACCAGGGAGCACTGTGTACTGGATTCCTAATGAGTGAAATGATGAAATGACTTGAGGTGTTCTAAAAACACAGGGAAGAGGTTAACCATTGTGGATGCTGGGTGAGTGGAGGTACTAATTACACTATTTGCTCTACTTTTTCAATGTGGGCAGATCACAAGGTATCGTGTTTAACATATTAAATTGCCCAACTTAGGAAATTATAGTTTCCAGTGCCGGTAAGGGTAGAGTGGAAATGACACACTTAGAACTTTTCCTTTTGTTGGACAGTGTGACATGTGGGATCTTAGCCAGTTCCCCATGTGGGATCTTAGTTCCCCACCAGGGTTCAAACCTGTGCCCCTGCTTTGGGAGCAGGAGTCTTAACCATTGGACCACCAGAGAAGTCCTAAGATCTTTTTTTTTTTTTTTTCCTGGCTGACCTGCATAGCAAAGAATTGTTTATAAGAGTAAAAAAAAAAAAAACAAAAACCAAAACAACAACAACAAAAAAACCAACTGGGATATTAAGAAATGTCAATCTATATAGGAAGAACAGTATAAATATGCAATTATCTTGGCCAAATATTCCTACGTGTGTGAATTTACCAAAAGAAAACAGTTAGTACACTGTTGCTTAATAGTGAGGAACTGGAAATAATAACAGACTAATTAACACTGGAGAAGGAAATGGCAACCCACTCCAGTGTTCTTGCCTGGAGAATCCCAGGGACGGGGGAGCCTGGTGGGCTGGCTCTATGGGGTCGCACAGAGTCAGGCAACAGCAGCAGCAGCAGCTACTAAATATGGAGAGGACTTAATCTGCCAGGAGCTATGCTTAAGTGCTTCAAATACATTATTTTCCTTCAAACAATCCTCTAAGAAAAGTATCATCATTGTTTTCAGCAAGATGGTATAGCTGAGAATTTGCAGAGCAAGAAATCCAGGTCAGGCTGGCTCCAGGGCCCACGTTTTTACAACTCTGCACTAAGTTACCCTGGAATCCAAGTGTCAGACAACAGGAGATGTTTACTTAAATTACAGAACATCCACTGATGACACTGTGTAAACATTAACAAGTATACCTGTGAAGTCAAGCAACATGAAAAATGCTTAATTAAACAAAAAGCAAGATGAGGAATTCCCTGACCATCCAGTCATGCAGGACTCTGTGCTCCGGGCCTGGGTTTGATACCTGGTCAGGAAACTAAAATTCCACAACCCATATGGCACAGCCTCTGCATGCCTCCAACCAAAAAAAAGAGAGAACACCACAGGATGAAAACCATTTATTAGGGTAGCTATGCAATATGTATAAACGTGGGAAAGGCTGGCAGGGGAAATACATAAAAGGAAAATGGCTGCATCATAAGGGAGGTTTCCTAATTATGGGTCATGAGATATGTTATTTTTTATAATGAAAAAAAAATGAAAAGGGAGGCCATTGAATTGAGGTGTCTAACCCTGCGGAGGAAACCAAGGCATCTGGGTAATGGTGTTTCCATAAACATTGTAAACCATCAGTTTCTTGATGTACATTTTTCCCCCCTTCCTCTTTGGATGTCTTCCAAAACTAAATGAAGAAATATTCCTCTTCTCCTCCCCCAAATATTTTTCCAATGACCTCTACTAGGAATTCATCTAGTTTGATCAGAGAGCAAGAACTATTCCGTAGTTTCCTTTTGCACTAGATACCAAGTAAAATGTTATACTATAAGATGGATGCCTAAACATACCACAAGAGGAAAAATGACAACAGCTTAAACGAATCTACAAAGGATTGTTTCATAATGGAAGTGCCCTCTGAGTCTTGTGAAATTCTCTCACAGGTCACTTGTTATTAGCAAGACTCAGAAAAGCACCAGAAAGCAGGAGATTCCGTTCTCCATCTTATTACAGTCCGGACCAGGCAGATCCTCAAAACCCCAACCCGCATCTCAGCATCCTGGATCTACTCTCTTCATCCTCTCCCTCCCCTTCCCTGGAACAGACACATTTGCTGGGTTCCCAGAGACAAGTGCACTGAGAGATTATGAACATCCAAGTGCTCTGGAATCTATAAAATGCTCTACAGGTGGGAGGTTATCCTGATTAAAAATCTGATCGGTGTTCTTGTGTGTTTCAGTGAGTCCCAGAGATGTTCCTTGGGGAGGGGAAAAAAACCACTAGCTAGATTCTGCATTCTTTTAACTGCCAGAACCTGGGTTGCCATTAATGTCCAACTTTTTCTGACAAAGCTTCTGCAACAGCCATGGAGATGGTCATCCCCTGAAAAAGGTGCTAATCTGTAAGCCTGGCCATGTGATCGTCCACACGCCTACACGGTATTCGTCAGTACCTGTCACCAAGATCACAGCTTCATCTTGAACGGAGGAGGCAAGAATATTTCACAGAATGCCCTGCAACAGATTCCCGACAAAAAGCTAAACAGAGAGAAAAGATCTTGGGGAAGAGAATGAAAACACGAGTCAGACAGCCAGCTGGAAGAGACCGTGCAAAAGGCAGCGACCCTTTAGGGAGTTAGTGCAACTTTTGGTGAAGATTATGGAAAAGCTACTGTATCAAAGCCTTTGGACATCAGAGGAAAACACACAATAGAGAGTTTGCCGAACAGAGAGCTTTAAACAATTCAAGTTCAAACAAACAAAATTCCAGGAATTAGGAGAGGAAATTGCAAGGTGCTTTGCAAACTGTTGTAGTAAAGAAAAGCATGTTTAACTATTAAATGTCAGTGATAAAAATGGAGATGTGGTGCGGTGCATCAGTACAGTGGAGTTTATTTTGGAGGGGGAAGGAGTGAGGACAAGAAATAATAATAGCAAGTCACCGGAATAATAAATGACAGTAAAACTGGCAGTTGGCCTGCTTTGATCACTTACTCGGGGCAGCGCTATGCTAAGCATTTTGTAAGCATCTTCTTTTATCCCCATAACACCCTGTATTAGCTCAGATCAGCTAGTGACCTCCTTTACAGATGGAGAACCTGAGGCTCAGACAGGCTCCACAACTTCTTTGAGATCACAATGGCAAGACTGTGATTCAAACTCAGATTTGCTTAAAAGCCCAGTGTTTGAACTATTCACACACAGGTATATAATTACCAGATCTCAAAGACCATCAATGTCATTTCTGAAGATTACTAGTAATTATAAAATGCAGAGCTGATGGCCAATACCATCAGTACTCTGGCTCCTTGCTTTCCTTCCCAGAGATAAAAATGAAAAGAATGAAATGCTATCCAGTCCATGTTAGCAATTGAGGATGTTTTCTGAGAAAGGTAGGAGGAAACTGGTTTGAAAAATCTAGGGGATTTTTCTTTCTTTGTGGTCTATCATTATTACAAGCTAATTGTACACCAGGATTCTCAGAGTAAAACACTTTAGTGGCATCACTGCCTAAAGAATCTTCTAACAACCCAAGTTTTCACCTGCAGAAAGGAATGAGAAACCCTGTTCGATAACAAGGTTGGGGTCATATGGCCAGCTGATAACTGAGCACTGTGAGGCTCACTTCTGACTCTACTACTCCTTTGCTCTGGGACCCTGGGTGACTGACTCTTTCTGAGCCTCAGTTTCCTCACCTGTAAAATGGGGATAAGAATAGTACATAAGGCTATAAGAACTGAACAGATGATGCATAGACAGTATGAGCCACCGTGCCAGACGCAACGTTAGGTAGCGTTTCAGTACAACTAACCAAGTAGCCAGGCCATTTCATTTACAAAGACTCCTGCATTTCCTGCCATATTCCTCACAAGTTATGGACTGTTCAGGTGTGGGATGAGTAAATGACATTTGCCAAAGCACCCAGTTGAGAACCTCACCATTTGAGACCTTGTTCTTTTCCCAAACCGTAGTCCATGGTTGCGAGAAGGGAACACTTATCCATGCATGTTCTTTCCTGCTGGGTTTGGGATTTGACAAACACTGATGACAGGGTGGTAGCTTTTTCAACAAATTCCATTAGAATCTCAGAAACCCATCCTCAGTAATAGTGACACCATCTGTTTTTTATTTTGCAATGTCAGTGAGAATGGGCAAAAGCTATTGCTCTTATCACAGAACAGCAACTCAAGGAGCCTTCTTTTTTATAGGCTTAACCAAGTCTAACTGCTCCATTCAAGACTCTCTTTGCTTGTGTTGCTCCTTTAAGAGCTTTGAGAACAAGAATTTCAGGCTCTAGGGCACTCCGGGGTTTTGACTCATTCAGCATCAGTTCATCCCTCTTATAACAGTCCTTTTGGGAAACTGCTCCTCTCTCAGTGCTTGTGGTTTCAGTGGTACTGAGGCCACCATCAGTCCCCTTGGGAGTATGTGTAGCTCAGGACTGGCCAAGCAGCAACTGACCCCTCCTTCTGGCCATAGTGATTGATTCAGAAAGGGGAAATAAGAACCAGGCTTGGGATTTCTGCAGGAAGAACTAGGTAAGAGAGGACCTCTGAGTTACAAGTGGGGTAAGCTTGGAGTGCTGGTGGCTCTCTTTCCACCAAGAGGGAAGACCATATCCAAGAATGAAGGCAACAGAGAGAAATAAAAGCTGGGAGGTAAAGAGAGGCAAATTCCTGGGGGAAAATAAGCACCTGGATCCAGCCACTCCTGAGGCCAATAAGCCATGGACTTTTTCATTATATGAGCAGAAATCTGCTTTTTGCTTAAAGGAATTTGAGTTGTGTTTCTGTCTCTTGGAGCTGGAAGAGTTTTGACTCAAAGATATACAGAAGGGCCTCTACCAAATAAATGAGTGCTTGTCCTCTTATTCCTTCGCATTATTCAGGATATGTATTATATATCTAAGTCTTGCTTCCCTCCATGAGACTGTAACTTTCTTGACACTAGGAGACAAGTATGGTAACCTACTGATAAAGTGACACTTTTTGTCAAAACCAAACTTAGGTTGGCCAAACAATCACACTTTAATAATGCCAAAGAAAGTAGAAAAAGGTTAAAGTTGTTCTATAGGTGAGCTTTGGAAATTGATGGCGTGAGGAGTCAGGGGTCTCATGAGTATCCAAAGTTACTGACACCTCCAATGCTTTCATTTGTCTGAGTCTCCTATCACCTTGTACTTGGACCATCTTAGCAGATAGGAAAACCCCTACCAATGCTGCAGGCTAGTCAGAGGTCTAATTGAACCACAGACAACTTCCCACACTGATCATCTAAGACACTAATAAGCCTGCTTTATTTTGAAGGAGGATTCACCACCCCAAGTACTCTTCATACACAAACTCTGACTACATCTGGACAGGGAAATTCATTTTAAAGTGTTTCTTAAAGTTTTTTTTTTCTTAACCCATATTTCAACACTGTGTACCTGAATACAGATCAAAGATTTAAATATAAATATGCCAAGCATAAAATTACTAGAAGAAGATGGGCAAATTTCCTGGTGTAAAGATTTTTTAGTTTAACTATGACTCAAAGTTCAGAAGAAAATATTTAGAGATCTTTTTATCATAAAATGGGCTTCCCCAAGGGGCTCAGCTGGAAAGAATCCACCTGCAACATGGGAGACCAGCGTTTGATCCCTGGGTTGGGAAGAGCCGCTGGAGAAGAAAAAGGCTACCCACTCTAGTATTCTGGCCTGGAGAATTCCATGGACTGTATAGTCAGCCCATGGGATCACAAAGAGTCAGACACAACTGAGCAACTTTCACTTATAAAATATAAAAGGTAAAATTTAAAGTTTAAAAAACACCCTTCTACATGGCAAACAAAACAACAGAAACATCACAAAAAGTCACAAAACAAAGGACAAAGTGGGAAAATATATTCATAACTTATATCAGAAAACTCTAATCTGCATAATATGTGAAGACCTCTTAGAAAATAGAAAGCAAGAGGCTCAGGACCAACAACCACCTCTGTGTGTTTGGTATGAAAACATTCACAAGGAGCAAAGCTGCTTATGGTGCACAAGTGTTTTAAGAGCTAGTGGGGTGAGTTAGGGCTTGGACTTGGTGCTCCAGGTTCAAATCCCAGCTCTGCCACTTTCTCGTCTGTGACTTGGGCAAGCTGTTTCAACTGTGGATTCAGGGATTAAACTCATGTAAATACGCTGACTACCCGTCACATAGTAAGTGCTCAATAAATGTGAGCTGTTAATATCCAAGTAGAGATTTTAAAATTGAGAACGTAATTTAACCTCAAGGTCTTGCGGATATTCAGAATGTAAGGTCCATGTGATGCATAGCTAACAAAACAAACACCAACATCATTATTCACTTAATAAGAGCCTAGTCTTTTCTGTCTTACAAACATGGCTTTACTTACAGCAATCTGCCTAACTTAAAAGCTAAGAAACAAGTTGTCCAACTAAGCAGGTGCAGAAAAAGATATTCAGAGCCCCCAAGTTCTAAAAATTAAAGCCCTCAGTGATAAGAACAGACTCTGGTCCAGGAGTAAAAGCTTCCACTTCCGGAAGCTTGTTTCTGAGCGGGAGGGAGAAGGCCCATACTGAGTTTTTAGCACACCGTTCCCATGTATTGCTGCTTATTGCTCAGAAAACAAGTTTAAAGAGGCCCTTTTGTGGTTGTGGTGAAGGGGTGCACACACCGCTGTTTCTCTGGGGCAGACTTCTGCATGGGTGCAGGTGTCATCTGCCTGGGGCCAGGAAGGACACGTCTGCAGCGAGCAGGGAATGTGAGCTCTTGGGCAATCTGTGTGAGGTCTGGGTAAGTGTACACCTCGGGGTCCTTCCCACCTCCCAGAGACTGGTCCCCTGGTTCCAGCAGCCTGACCAAGGCATGATGGGAACAACAATGCCCCTGCCTTTGGCTCAGGTTGTTCAAAGACCATAGCTGCCTACTCAGGGAGCCCTAGTTACCCCTGAGGCCCCACAGCCGAAATACAGTATGCCTAATATGGAGAAATGAAAGCCTCCCTCTACGAGGAGATGTCTCTCAAATGACAGTTCTGCCAACCCCCACACAGACACAGCTTTTCAAAACAAGCACAGAGCCCCACACCTTTTTTTATGGAAATCCCAGTGCATAGGTTTTTTTGCCTTTTAAAACAGTCTAACAAACAGTGGGGCTGTCTTGTCTCCCTGGAAGTGCTGATTTTCGGAGGTCAAGAAGAGAGCCCACCCACCACCCCTTGATGGATTACACAAAGAGGGACTTGTTTCTGACCTCTAATGAGGATTTCCACAGAATGTTTGGATTTTAGCAACAGTCACCAAACTTCTGTCAAGAATAGGGCCATCTATCAGTTTTCAAATAACAGCAATGGTGTTTATGGTTTACTCTCTGGCAGGAATATTATAGTATTTTATAATGTCTGTAAGGAAGGTACATTACAGATCCCCCTTGCATTTTACAGAGAGGGTAACTGAAATACAGAAAGGATGCGTAATTTTCTCAAGGTCACAACGTTTATAAATGGCAGGAAAAGTAAAAGTGAAAATGCTGTTGCTCAGTCATGTCTGACTCCTTGCAACCCCATGGACTGTAGCCCATCAGGCTCCTCTATGCATGGAATTCTCCAGGCAAGAATGCTGCAGTGGGTTGCCATTTCCATCTCCATGGGATTACCCAACCCAGGGATTTAACCCTGGGTTTAATCCTGGTCTCCTGCATTGCAGGCGGATTCTTTACCGCCTGAGCCACCAGCTAGAGTTTAACTCAAGTAGTGTGGTTTGAGTCTATACTCTGAACCATAATGCTACACTGTCTCTCAGGATGGTCATGGAGGTGGTGGTAGGGACGGTAACAATAATGACGAGGAGGTCCCTGAGTACATCACCATACAGACATCACCACAGTAACTCCAATCTTCCAGCAAGTCCCGTCAGCGTCACCACATCTGTCAACTTCTCCCCGTCTCCCACCACTATCCCAGACATCATCTCTCACCTGAACTAGTGCAGAAGTCTGCTCAATGTTCTCCCAGTTGCAACTCTTGTCTCTACCATCTCACTGCACCATGAAAGTGAGAAATGGACCACAAAGGCTCAGCACCATGCTTTCGATGTGTGGTGCTGGAGAAGACTCTTGAAAGTCCCATGAACAGCAAGGAGATCAAACCTGTCAACCCTAGAGGAAATCAACCCTGAATACTCAATGGGAGGGAAGCTGTTGAAACTGAAGCTCCAATACTTCAGCCACCTGATGTAAAGAGCCGAGTCACTGAAAAAGACCCTGATACTGGGAAAGACTGAAAGCAAAAGGAGAAGGGGGTGGCAGAGGATGAGATGGTTAGATAGCATCATTGACTCAATGGATATGAGTTTGAGCAAACTCTGGGAGACAGTGAAGGACAGGGAAGCCTGGCATGCTGCAGTCCATGGGTGGCAGAGAGTTGGACATGACTTAGCAACTGAACAACAACAGAGAGCAGAAGGATTGTTTAAATAGTCATCTCAAATCACAGCACTCACCGCATGCCTAAATCCTCCAGTGGTTTTACCGCGCTTAGACTTAAATCCCAATTCCTTGCCACAAATGATGAGGCCCTGAGGGATCTGACCCGTGTCCACCTGTCAGACTTCATCTTCCTGCGTCTCTCCTCCTCATCCATGGGGCTCCAGTACAGCCTCCTTTCTGTCCTGCCGCATGCCAGGACATTTTTACTGGCTATGCCCTCTGCCGCCAAATTTCTGCAGGACTGGCTTCTTTTTGTCACCGAGGCATCAGCTCACAAGGCTGGTCCTTAGAGGGGCCTTTCCTGATCTCCCACCTACGTGAGATCCCCCACCTCCATCTCTCTCCCTCTCCGCCTGACCTGGCATCTCAGAACCAACTGTACCTCTGCTGATTTACTGTTATTTACCATCTCCCATAAGCTAACTCTCTGAAGGCAGAGATTCTTCTCCCTCATGTTTGCCGTTTTCTCACCAGCACGTCAAACAGTGCCCAGCACTGAATGGAGGCCAGCAAAAGTTTATTCATGAAATAACTGTGTCGTCTCATTTACTCTTCTCAAGAACGCTGCTTTAGAGGTGCAGCACAGCTTTGCAACCTTTAATGACATACCTCAGGCTGTAAGTCTACAAGTGGTACCTGACTCCAGAGTCCACACTCTTCACCTCCATGAGTAAATGGCTCTGTGACCCTGACTTTCCACACCATTTCTCTGCATTTCAGCGTCATTCTCTTTTTAAAAATAAGATCAGAAAATCTCCCATGTCTCTTACCTGCCTTCCAAACGTATCTGGGCTCAAGAGCCCGTGGTCCTAACCATTATACCAGAGCCTGGCAAACTTGCCTGTAAAGGGCAGATAATTATTTAGGCATTGTGGGCCATGTAGCCTCTGTTGAGGCTACTCAGTTATCCTGCTGCAGTACAGAACAGACATAGACAGTGAGAATGTGGTTGTGCTCCAGTAAAACAGACAGGCAGCAGGCCAGTAGAGTTGGCCCCAGCTTGAAGATACCTGCACTAAACCATTAGGGAAGAAGCCTGTAGTCTTCATCTATCATTCAGTGACTCAATGGACATGAATCTGAGCAAACTCCAGGAGTTAGTGGAGGACAGAGGAGCCTGATGGACAGTAGTCCATGAGGTTCCAAAGAGTCAGACATGACTTAGCGACTGAACAATACCACCAATCAGATAAGAAGATCTTATCTCCAGACACTGGTCTCTATATTCAGAGGACATATCAGTGTTTTAAGAAAGGTTCGGGTCTATCCATGCAACTGCATTAACCAGTTATTATATTCATAGAAGCAGAAATGGACACCCTTCTGCTTTTTCTGGACCTAACCTGAGCAATCTTTAGGTGAGCCTGGTGGCAGGGGGCTCTCTAACAAGAGGAAAGATTTGTGTCTAGGCTCAGGGAGGAGTCAGGAGGACAGACGTCTGCTGATGAGTCACTGGGGAATCAAGAAACTTGCTTTTCTTACTAAATTAGGAGTGTACTGACGCCTTTGGTGAAGAGGGGCCAGTGGAGACTGTGTGGAAAGACTGCAAAAACTAGAGGACCCGGATCCAAGGGGGTCTTAGGAGGCAGGTGGAGGTCTGAGTTACACAAGAAGGCGACTCTTGTGTTACGCCCACTCCTTGGCCTTTAGAATGGGGTTTCATTCTCTTTTAAAAGCAGTTTAAGATAATCAAAGCAAATGCTATGGGTAATATATAATGAATGTTGATATCCCCACCATCCAAAACTATGAACTCAATTTTTTGTTAAATGTGCTTCCAGTACATTTTTTTTAATAGATAAACAAAATATTACTAGAATACCTAACATCTCTTTTCCCCACAACCACAGTCCCATATCCTAACTCAACCCACCCCTCAAGTGGCAACTGTTGTCATGGATTGGGTATATATCCTACCAGTCCACTTATCATTACAAAAAATGTTTTTATTGAATTAAAATTCACCATTTTACCCATTTTAAAACATGCAATTCCACTGTGATCGGTATATTTACAACGTCGTGCAACCACCACTACTGTCTAACTCCAGAACATTTCTATCACCCAGAGGAAATCCTGTACCTCCCAAATCTGTACCACTTTATAGACAGACTTTTTGCCAATGCTGGACATTTCATATACAATGGAAACATACTATATGTGATCTTTTGTAGCTGGCTTCTTTCACTTAATGTTTCTAAATTTCATCCATGTTGTAGGATGTATCAAAATCATGCCTTGTTCTGGCTGAATAATATGCAATTGTTTGAATATACCACATTTTGATTATTCATACCTCTGCTGATGGACATTTGAGTTGTTACTCTTTTTGGCTACTGTGAACAGTGCTGCCAAGAAAATTTGTATGAAAGTCTTTGAGTATCTGTTTTCAATTCTTTTGGATAAAAGAATTCTACTTAAAGGAGTAGAACTGCTGGACAAATTGGTAAGTCTGTACCTTCTGAGGAACTGTCAACTCTTTTCCACAGTGGTGTACCATTTTACATCCCCACCAGCAGAGTATGAGGGTTTCAATTTCTCCACATCTTCACCAACGTTTGTTATTTTCAAATCTTTTTTTTTTTAATGCATGGATGTGAAATAGTATATTATTGGGATTTTTATTTGCATCTCCCTAATGACAACTGTGGTCATGTATGGATGTGAGAGTTGGACTGTGAAGAAGGCTGAGCGCAGAAGAATTGATGCTTTTGAAGTGTGGTGTTGGAGAAGACTCTTGAGAGTCCCTTGGACTGCAAGGAGATCCAACCAGTCCATTCTGAAGGAGATCAGCCCTGGGATTTCTTTGGAAGGAATGATGCTAAAACTGAAGCTCCAGTACTTTGGCCACCTCATGCGAAGAGTTGACTCATTGGAAAGACCCTGATGCTGGGAGGGATTGGGGGCAGGAGGAGAAGGGGACGACCGAGGATGAGATGGCTGGATGGCATCACGGACTCAATGGGCGTGAATCTGAGTGAACTCCGGGAGTTGGTGATGGACAGGGAGGCCTGGCGTGCTGCGATTCATGGGGTCACAAAGAGTTGGACACGACTGAGTGACTGAACTGAACTGAACTGAATGACAACTAATATTGAACATCTTTTCATGTTCTTATTGGCTACTTGGAGACCTTTGACAACTTTTTAAAAAATTCCAGGCACCCACAAATAATGTATATTATTGTTTTCTGAGTGTAAAATCTAAATCTTTCCCCACTTAGCATTGTTTTTGAGCTCCCTCCATGTTATTTTTATAGATCTAGATCAAAGCTTAATTGGATTTGGCCCTCCCTACACCACATTTTACTTGTTCTCTTATTTATGGAGAGTTAGACTTTTCTTTCTTTTCTTTCCTTTTCTTACTGTTATGTTACAAAAAGCATTGCCTTTCACTTCCCTGTACATGCATCCTTTTGCACTCCTGGGACTGATTTTCTAAAGGTTCAAAGGTAGATTGTAGGATATGCACATTTACAATCTTACCAGATGCTTAGTTTCTTTTTAAACATGCATTTGGAAAACCAAATGCAACTTTGGATCACATTTCAGGAGGCTCCTTAGCCTCCAGTGTACATCATACTCACATGTTCCTCAAGTGGATTGAATGCACACTTTTTTCTGAAATTTTCCATATTCTTAAGTGCACTGCAAGCATTCTGATCAGAGGGTAGTATAGTGAAACAATTCTTCTGCATCATAACTGTCAGAGTAGTGGCTTCCAAAGTGTGTTTCCTGCAGCATCGGTCTCACCCAGGAACTTGTTAGGAAAGCAAATTCTTGAGACTCATCCTAGACCTGAGTCAGAAACCCTGCAAGTCCTCCAGGTGATGCTGACTGCAGTTAAAATGTGAGAACCGCTGTATCAGTACTTTCCTATTGTGCAAGTTTGAAGCAGAGGAAAAGGACCAGTCACCTAATCATGATGCTAAAGTAAACAGGCTAAGAAAGGAGTGAGCACTTTTGTATAATGGGGTCTAGAAGATCATGAGAGAAAGCACAGGACACAGGGATGGAATATGACTTTAAGACAGAGATGAGCATTCAGGTTCTGATCCTACAGGGTGGGAGTCCCTGTCAAAACCCTCAACCTCCCCGGGTCTTCCCATATAGGATGTGTGAGGGTTACAAGAAGTGTTACATGAAAGGTCACATGTTTTGTGATTCCATTTATAGGAAGTATCCAGGAAAAGTAGACCCAGAGGGACAGAAAATAGATTAGTGGTTGGGTTGCCAGGGGCTGGGAAGGGAGAGATAGGGGCAGATGGAGTAATTGCTAATGGGCCTGGGGTTTCTCTTTAGGCTGATTGAAATATTCTGAACCCTAGATAGAGGCAGTGGTTTCATAATATCATGACTGTATTAAATGCCACAGAACTGTACACTTGAGTTAATTGTATGTTATGTGATTTTTACCAGAATTGAATAGAAAAAGAGATGTTATACACAGAATGCTTCACACAGCACTGGGTGTGAAGTGGAAAGTAGTTATCATTATTGAAAAAGTTGAAGTTTCCAATAAAAACTGGAAGCAGACTATACGTTCAATAGTGGATCAATTCAGGATTAGTAGTGGGTTAATTCAGTAAAGCTATGTCCCAATTACACAATTCCATACTAGACTGAGAATGATAAGGTCCAGATGTATGGAAGAACAAGTGCAATGGGCTTGTGTACCAGACAGGAAGACAAGCCACAAAACAGTATCTGTGTATCATGTCGCTCTATTTGCAAATATACATAATTATACATTTAGAAAAGCTTCCTGTCAACATATGAAGAGTAGCTCTTTCCCAGTAGTAAAATTATGATATAATAATCTTTTTTATGTTTACCTTTATCTTATAATTTTCTACAACATCCTTGTAATGCCAGTACAGTAAAGATATTAAAGTTTGGAAGATGTGAAAAATAGACATGTTGAGATACTTTTCATTTAAAGGCTGACTGTAAAGAATTCTTACCTAAGAGTATTATGACTATTAATTCACTAGGTTTCTTAAAACAGATGTTCACCCATACTTCGTGCATTAAAATGAAATAAAAGACATGGAAATGTTACATAAAAGCATTAGTTCAGAGTAAGATTTAATTAATTGCTACTTGTCCTTCCAAGGGTCTCAGCCACATGGAAGGACCATTTTGTTCCCTTGAAAGAACTATTAAGCTGTAGCAGAAAGGCTTAAATGCACAAATCCTCTCCCTTCTTTTCTTACACAAAGAAAATGACCTGCAAAGTTCAGCACCTCCCAGGCCAGATGACTAAAATGGGGCCTCATAAAGTGCTCTGTGGCTGAGTACCCACAGTTCCCTCCTGACCTCTGGGAAAAAGAGGACAGAGGAACTGAACCACACACCTCCATGAGGACTTCTGTGCAAAAATTTCTGAGGGTCAAGAAATGACTGAAGTCCGTGTTTCCCCAACTTCCCCAAAGGAAAGAACATCACATCTCTTAGAAAAACTGCTGGTATTAAGCAGCAGTGTTTCTGCAGCAGAAATCACCTTTGTGACAGTTTAGCAAGCAAAGCTATGTATTTACATCTGATTGTGCAAGCTGATGTATCACTTTTCCTTGTCCTCTCCCTGCATCTTCTGTGCTTAAGAGATAACACCTGATAACTGCACAAGGCCAACTTAGCAATTTTAGGAAGAAATAGGTTAAAAAACAGATATTTGTTTTTGGTTAGCAGTTGATGAAAATTTTCTAAAGGAAAAAAGGGGAAGGAAGCATTCTTCAGAATGCTTTATTTTTTTAAGTATTCTTTCATATTTTGTGCGCAGAAATGTTACACAAACTTCTATCTCCCACTATTTTTGTGAGGGGTGGAAATTGGAACAGTTGGCATTTTAAATTAAAAGCTGAGAAGCATTATAAATCCCATTATAAGACTATTCTAATTAGTTGTGCTGTACATTCATTTATTGATTCAATTCATTCAGGGATTTATTTATTTGCTAATTCCTTCATTTAAGTGAAGTCACTCAGTCATGTCTGATTCTTAGCGACCCCATGGACTGCAGCCTACCAGGCTCCTCCGTCCATGGGATTCTCCAGGCAAGAGTACTGGAGTGGGGTGCCATTGCCTTCTCCACCAGAGTCCCTACATGGACTCAACACAGGACGCAGGGAAACAAAGGTGATTTCAGCCCATTCTTGTTTTGACCTATTCTGAATGATCCAAACAAGTCCTGAAGACACTTAAAATACAAACAGAGAAGATATAAATAGACAATTGTGTAAGGACCAACAATGATGTGAAAGAATCAGTCTCCAGGATATGATTTTACTTCACTCACTCCCAGAAGGCCCATCCTCTAAAATTCAACATGTATTGAGGCTTTCAGAGCCTGCAGAAAGTGTACTTTATTTTTAATAAATAGTTTCCTAAAGAAAGTGAAGAGTCACCATCAGAATCAGAAAGTTCAGAAAGTTTATTTTTACCTTTTGAAAAGACTAGTCCTAAGTGGTTGATTAAAAAGAATGGAGGTGCCTATAACCCAGAAAAGAGTCTAACTAAAAGAGATCTCCTTTAAAAGGAAGGAGAGGGGCAAGCAAAGAATCCAGATGTTTTCCTACTTTGCTACCACACTCTGAACAGAGCACTGCCAGTTGAGTTCATGGGAAAATCACACGATTTCCTCTTTGGTCCAGCATTAGTGCCAAAGTCCCACCAGCCAAGCTAATTGGAATTGACTGCTCAATGGAACAAATCTTCCATTTTTAACTGGCTAGAAAACTTGCCAAAAAGTTTTGCCTGACAGTCCACCAGGCAGAAAACATGAGGAAAAAGATGGTCCAATGATTACCAATGGGAATCAAAGAGGAAGACTATTCATTAAAGAGGCTATTTTGTGAAGCTACCTGAAGTTGCAGGGCAAGGAAGTGCTATGGGGGGCAGAGCCTGTGGCAGCCTGTCCCTCATAAACCCCAGACTCCAAAGCCATCATCTCCAGTGGGTGAGCAAACTGCAACACGTCTTGACAACACTTTCCTTCCAGGAGTTAAGAAGTCACTTGAAAAGCCTTGCTTATAAATACTGACCGCCTGAATTCACCCCAGCATGAATACTCGACCTGTGATTATGGTCAAAGCAGAGTTGATTCCTCTGCTATTGTGTATGCAAAGCCTGGCAAACAACCTCACTCTAGAACTGTAGGATTATAAGCTCCCTTCAGCAGCCAGAAAACCACGTATTTTTCTAACTGCATATAACTCTGCTAACTGCAAGAACAGTCATCAAAAGCCAAGTTTTTTAATTTTTTAAAAAAATTTAAATTGGGGGGTAATTGCTTTACAATGTTTTCTTGGTTTCTGCCGACCAACAATGCAAGTTGTCATAACATATATATGTGTGTGTGTATATATCCCTTTCCCCTTGAACCTCCCTCCCACTCAATTCCATCCCTCCAGCTTTTCACACTACCATGTGTCAAACAGATAGCCAACAGGAAGCTGCTATATAACAGAGAGCCCAGTCTGGTGCCATGTATTATGTTTTGACTCAATAGTTTCACTCCTGGGAAGACAGTCTCTTGGACGTGTGCAAAAGTGTAGCTAAGACTGTGCTTCATAGAACTATTTATAAGAATATATATATAAAAACCCTAAGCAACATTTTATATGTGATAAGTATAGCTACATACGGAATATTATGCTGCCTTGCAAAATAATGATTTAGAAAACAATATGTATTAATTTAAATATATTGGAAGAGCAGACCAATAGACTGAACCTTTTGGTAAAAATCTCTACATAAGACAGGTTGTTGTTGTTTGGTTACTATGTTTGACTCTTTGCGACCCCATGGAGTGTAGCTCACCAGGCTTCTCTGTTCATGGGATTTCCAAGACAAGAACACTGGAGTGGGTTGCCATTTCCTTCTCCAGAGGATCTTTCCAATCCAGGGATCGAACCTGTGTCTCCTACATTGGCAGGTGGATTCTTTACCACTGAGCCACCAGGGACCTAACATAAGTAGTCTTGTCTTAGGATTTTGGCTATTAAAATCTAGATTCTATTTCTTATATTATCACTGAATTTTTACACTGTTACTTACCAAAATCTGATGAATAATAGGGAAATAATAAAAAGGTTTCTGGAAAAATATCATAAAATCCATACAGTAATACAGCCCATGTATTTTCTTTACAGATATTTTGCTTTCCATAATTCTAAGAAGCTCTATTTCATGATGATAAAACCTTAACAGGTTAGCAGTTCAAGTGTAGGTGTGATGTGAGGTGAAGGTCTGCCACAAACAAAAATGCTGATGGTAGAGAAAAGTAACAGCTGGCAGCTTGGTAATGTAAGGGGAACTAGAAAAAAGTGTGATGGTCTGAACTGAGGACTCAGAAAGCACAAATCCTGAGGTCAAACAGCCCTAAACATCAATGCAATATAGCAAAGCATAATGGTTAAGGACCCTCTGAGAATGGCAAATGATAATGTGTATAACCTGTTACAAGGTGGGAGAACATAATATCTGCTTACATAACTAGATATATTTGTGTATTTGCACATATACATTTTAAAAGTGGGAGGTTTTATATACATTTGTTTTTGGTGTATGTGTGTGTGTGAGTTAATGTTGTTGTTGTTTTAACTTTGGTTTTTAAAGAGGCCTGTGTAGTGAAATCCAAAAACAGTGTAGTTTTGTTAGCAGTACTACACCAATGTTACTTTCCTGATTTTGACCAACTTGCCATAGTGATTGTGAGATATTATTAAGGGAAGCTGAGAGTGAGATATAAAGGAACTCTCTGCAATATAATATTTCTGTAAATCTAAAGCCAATTCAAAATGGAAGTTTATGAAACATATGAAAGCAAACCAAGGAGAATGAGGACTTGGTTACTTAAACATACTTTCCACACCGTGTACCCCCACCTCACAACTCAAGGAGTCTGATAGCTGAGCTTTTACTGATTGGGTTTGCCATGCATCAACAATGCCCTTAGCAGGCTACCTTCCTTTAGAATCGGACAGCTCTCTACCCTCCTGAGAAAGAGTAGTGTGTCCTGGTCCCTAGGTCTGCAAACTCTGGTACAAACCCGCAGGATGCGAAGCTCTGAGGACCGGAAGTGTTTCATCTGACAGGAAGCCCCTTGGGGATGACTTAACCAGCAAATCCCAGGCATTATCTCATCTTGGCAGTGTGTCATCTTCTGCATTTTCCCTCAAGCTATTAAGAGGAAATGGGGGCTGAGACACAGCTCTAGCAGCCCACCTCATTTTAAAGCAGATATTTTTAGCACTTTGAGGCAAAGAGGTTACTTTTAAAGACTATCCCAGACATTCTATAAAGGTGAGGTGGAGACAGCCTGCTACACTCTAATGAAAAGCCTATGCTGTGCTCAGTAGAGCCAGCCAATAATGTCACAAACAGAAAAAACACTCTGTTTCAGGGGGCTGTAAATATTTACTGTGTCTGATGGTGTATTTACTATTCAATGAATCAAGCAAAACAAATGTTCTAGGACAAGACACAATTCTGTGTTTCTATAGGTTCACAGTATTTCAAAGCTGGAAAGGAGCAGAGATGCTGTCCACTTCCCTTGTTCTACAGACAAGAAGGTTGAGGCTCCAAGTATACCCCCATCAAACATCTCCTTTTCAAAGTATCACTAATACCACACACATTCCCAGAGGCACAGTTCATTGTTGACACATTTGTCTCTCACGTATGATTAGAAGTTGTCTATTTGCTGTGGGACTTGGCCCAGGGAGCATCATAAGTTTTCAGTAAAAGTTTGAGACACCAGAATGGAAGGCCAGCTCTGCCCTGACTCATGTTCCCTGGTACCCCTTCCCTGCTCCTGATTTTAAAACCAAGAGGACAAATCCCACTTCTGAAAGGCTGACAGAGAAGCCAGGAGCACACTGGAAATTCACTTCCTGGCATCTTACAAAAGTAATACTATGTATTCAAACTGCTTAAAAATTATTTTTTTCACTTATTTCATCAAATATTAACATGTTTTCCCTTTTTTTTTTTAAAGGTAAGAACTTCCAGGGTGCTGCTATATTAAGTTTCCTGGGTAGCAAGACTTACTGAGATAGAAAAGGTTTTCAAAAATGGTAAGATGGAAGGAAATCGAAAGGTTCCATTTATTAGCCTACACACAGTTAAGCCAAAGAAAGCCTTTGGTCTCAGAATACACCTACCTGATTTAAAGAATGTTTACATTAGCATGCCAGGCTATAAAACTGCTTCTCTTCTCTTCATCTCCAAAACATGAGTACCTCAGCTCCTTACCTGTGCTAATCACATTCAGAGTAAAACAGACTGGCAAATTAAGACCGCTGGATATGCTCACTTGGCATCTCAAGGTAAGAGTGAGAAGAAGGTTCAACTTTAGCTTCAGTCTTTGCCTGCAGTAGCAGAGGCAACAGCTGAAAAAGCTCAGTGACCCCTCCAGGTAAATCCAGCAGAAACTCTAAACAAGTGACAAGGAGAATGTGGCTGCTTCCTAATGGGTAGGCTTCCCGAAATGGATCACCTTCTCAGCTACGGCACACTCCTGCTGTGTGACATGAGATCTTTAAAAAGCCTCCACGTAGGCAGAACTTACCCAGTTAGTTGCCGTCAGTTCTGCACGATTCATACTGTCTCACTTGCTCCATCAAGGCCACTATTTAAATGCCAAGCAGCTGAGTTCACATTTCTAACTACCAAGTTAAGTAGCAAGCGCTACAGCCAGAACAGAAGTATTTGATACAAAATTTAAACATAAGCACCCACAATCTGATGAGATTTTTCTAAGGCTTTAGTTACATAATTTCATGCTAGAGACTTCACCCCCACAAAGACTGTTTAATAAGAAAAATTCTTGGGTCTGATTCTATGCATTTCATAGTAGCTATGTAATCACTGTGTTTTGCCTTTTTCGGCCATCAGATTGATTTGAAATAGGTAATTTTATGAATTATAGCCAAATGACCAAAATAAAAAGAGGATCCAATAGTTTAGGGGGGAACCCCCCCCACCACCACCACTCACACACAAATTTCTGAAACAAGAAGTTGAACACTGAACCATCACCCAAGGATGATAGCATCTTTTACAAGATCTGACCACTTGTTTTAAAAGACCTTTTTCTTTCACTAACAATTTGAAAAAGCTACACATTATGCTTTAGAGACCTTAGCTCAGATAATCCTCAGTTCCTGCCCCGTGAGGTAGGAACTACTAGTAAGCCCAATTCAAGGTGAGGAAATTGATGCTAAGAAGGTTAGGTTACTTAGTTGTGGAGGCAATATTTCAACCCAGTTCCTCCCCAAAGCCCAAGCTCATCACACTTTCAGCAGTGTTTCCCCAAGCACGGCCCATGCACCATGAGTAGAGATTTTAAGATGAACATGGATAAATAAGTTTTTATTTCACTAGTTATTTTTAATAGCTTATATTTATTTATTTTAATGTGGATGAAAAAAAAAAATAATCACTAACCTACCTGATCTAATTTGAATCTTATTGCTGAGGACTTGGCTAATTCAGCATCAGTAACATACTTTGCAAACACTAGAAAAATACTCAAGAATTGTTATGCCATTTTTCCTAGGAGTTAGATTATCTGGCACACGAAGGGATGACATCTATACCAGTCTCATTAGACCCAACAGAGTTAAACAGCCTACACATTAAAGATTCCCAGTTGATGCCTAGACTCCAATGCTTTGACCTTCAAAGAGGTGTTCTTTTTTTCTTACCCCTTTCTTCTCCATCAGCTAACTCCCTTGCCTCTCTCCTGCTCTCCCGTTGCCCCTCCGACTCTCTTCTGGCCCTGGAAAATTACCCGACATGAGGTGAAATGATGAAGAACAGGGACGTCTGGAAGGAAACAGACCTGCTCACTCATCTCTCTGTCCCCCAACATGGCTTATCACAGAACTCTCCCTAGGGTGGCCATAGCTGACTCCTGAGCAAGTACCTTATTCAGACAAAGGCCAGACATCAAAGTCCTAGCTGATTTAGAAACCTCTGGGGGGAAAAGTTTTCTTGGTGACATGGTATTTTTAGTTCATCCTTTTTCTTTATTGTTGAAATGACTTATAAATAACTGCAAGTTTTGGCTGTGGCTATTCAGGAGGTGGGCTGACTTTGTGTTACATATTTTACTTTTCTAAAAAAGTAACTTCTAATTACACAAGTAACACACGAATATGTTCTCTTTGTAAAAACTTAACATTTTAAATAGTTAAGTTCCTTCAGACTGCCACAAGGCCAGTACCACACCCCATCTCAGAGGGAATCATCTTAGTAAATTTAGGGTGTTATTGTTTCAGACTGCTTTCAATGCAGTTGTGTATCTTTGAAAAATAAATAACTCCTTTTTATGTAGTTTAGTATGGCACACCAAATTTCTGTAATTTGCTTTTAAAACTCTAACCCTATATCTTCACCATCTTTTCACCTAAGGCCTATCTCACTTTTTCCTCTTTCTTTTCTCTCTTTTTCTTAATCTCGGTATTTTATTCCATACTGTGGATATATATTTGTATTTTAGACAGTGAAAATCAATCTCTGGTTTTCTATAACACTTCTTCTTTGTGAGAGATGACACACAAGTTGAAACACCCCTTTTAGTTTTGCCCTTTCTGGGCTTCTGGAAGGCTGCCACTGATTTCAGTAAAAATACAATGCTTGAATGGCAATCTGAGTGAGGAATCAACCATAGTTCCATAATTCCTGGTGCAACGACTCCAGGCAGAATCCCAACTCATAGATGTGTGGCCTTGGACTTAGTAAGCAACATCTCTGAATCTCAGGCTCATCATGTATAAAATGAAGGTAATATTTACCTTTCAAGGTCACTGTCAAGACTGTGAAAGAAAAGGGCATGAAGACAACAAGCAGAGTACCTGACACACGGTAGGCATTTAGTGCATGACAGTTATTTAAAGCTCATGGTGCAGTTATGCTCAATGGTGCAGGATGCAATCAATTTCTACTGTGTAAGATTTCCAATTTATATTAAAAAAAACATTATTGGTTCCTCTTGGAACATCTTGTTAGTATGGATGTGGCCTCTTGTAGATTTATAGGTAGGGAAATTGAGAGAGAGAGATGCTCAAGGTAGATCCATTATGGTACCAGGATTAGCTTTTCTAAGAGCCATTAAGCTCCATATCTATGACTTATCATTAAATTAATAAGAAAAATGCTTGAAGTTGCTAGTAAAACCTTCTAAGTATACTGTGAGACATCATGCCTGCCTCAAATGACTCTTATTCAAATCAACTGAGCTGAACAAGTTAAATTAAAATCAACCTGAAGGAACAAAATCTTTCAGGCAAAGAATATTTACTGAAACAAAACAAAGCAAAATAGGAATTGGAAAATAAAACCAGTACAAACTGCTGCTGCCACCAGGATTCCAGCACACAGAAAATGGATCAGATTTTTGCCTTAACCTTGTAGAGGGGCTAAAATAATCAGCCTGAAGGATTCCGTGGGGACAGTGGATCAATTTCCACGATTACACGGAATAAGAGGAAAACAGAGCAGTTTTGTGGTGGCAACAATTTTTCTGGGAGCCCTACAGACTATGGTCTTCTTCATCCTCATATTTATTCCATCACCTCTACCAAGTCACTGAACATCATGGCAGATAGCTGTTAGGGTGGCACCCATGACCCCTGCCTCCTTGTGTTCATGCCCTTCAGAGACCTCCTGCCCTCGAGTATATGCCAGCCTAGTAATTTGCTTCTTATATAATCTGGCAAAGTGACAGGATATGCATGATTATGTATGTGTACTTGATTACATAAGATTGTAACATCCATATTTTAAGGAAGTTCTCTCCTTTGCATTGAAGAAAGAAGAGGTCATGTTGGGAGATCCACGTGGCAAGGAGTTAAGGGCAGCTTCTAGGAGCTGAGGGCAGCCTCCGCCAATCACCAACAAGGAGCCTTCAGTCCTACATCCACAAGGAGCTGAATGTTACCGACACAGTATGAGTTTGGAAGCAGATTCTTGCCCCAATCACACCGCAGATGAGACCACAGCACTGGCCAACACCTTGATTAAAGCCTTGTGAGACCCACAGTAGAGGACCAGCTTAGGCAAGTTGGACTACTGACCCATAAAAACTGTAAAATAATAAACCTGTGTTGTTTGAAGCTATTGAATTTGTGATAACATTATTATGGTGGTTAGTAGCTAAGTCATGTCCGACTCTTACAACCCCATGGACTATAGCCTGCCAGACTCCTCTGTCCATGGGATTTTCTAAACAAGAATACTGGAGTGGGTTGCCATTTCCTTCTCCAGGGGATCTTCTCAACCCAAGGATCAAGCCCAGGTCTCCTGCATCATGGGCAGATATTCCTGCATTGCAGGAGGATCCTTTACTGACTGAACTATATAATGGCACCCCACTCCAGTACTCTTGCCTGGAAAATCCCATGGATGGAGGAGCCTGGTAGGCTTCAGTCCATGGGGTCACTAAGTCGGACTTGACTGAGCAACTTCACTTTCACCTTTCGCTTTCATGATTGGAGAGGGAAATGGCAACCCACTCCAGTGTTCTTGCCTGGAGAATCCCAGGGACAGGGAAGCCTGGTGGGCTGCCATCTATGGGGTCGCACAGAGTTGGACACGACTGAAGTGACTTAGCAATAGCAATATTGTTATAGATAACTAATATATCACGTTTGCGTCCATTTTCCCATCTAAACCAAGGAAAGAAATCATATATATCCCAGTCTGACCAGTAATGAGAGAGCAAAAATCTATAGCAGCATTGGGCTACCAGGTCTATTTGATGATGCCTGAACTAAAATGGGCCTTATTCCCAAAACCGGTGCTATATTTTGTGTTTCTTTGTTCACTGACTTTTCCTTTTCTGTTCGCAGTGAAAGAGAACAACATCCACTTAACATATAATAGAACTCCGCAAGCAGATGATCTTCCTGGGAAATTTCCCTGGCTTCTTAATTGATTTACCAGGTGCCAGGCCCTGACTTCACTAACCCGCTCTCTCAGTTCTTGACCTTCTGAAAAGACCATTTCAATCAGGTCACATCCCTTTTCCAAAACCTCCACTTCCTGGAGAATTACAGCCAAAATCTTTAGCAAGGCCCCAAGGCCAGGTTTGTTGAGTGAATAAAGAAATGAATAAAGGCATGTGGTAGAACGCTTATCACACTGCCCTGAAGTTGTGATTGATCAGCGTCAAAAACTGTCTCATTTATCTTCATCTCCCCAGTTCCTAGCACAGTGCTTGCCATGTGGCATCTGCCCCTAAACTTCTACTGTGATGCTAAAACAAAACCGAAGCATCACTCCCCACTGCTCTTAGGATCTCTGTGTAACCTCAGTGGCCTTTGTTCTGGTAACTTGTGAAAACGAACACAGGCTACCCAAGGTCAAACAATCTGTCTTTTATATAGTAATGTCTAATGATCAACTCCAATACTTTGCCTCCAATACTTTGACCACCTGATGTGAAGAACGGACTCATTGGAAAAGACCCTGATGCTGGGAAAGATTGAAGGCAGGAGGAGAAGGGGATGAAGAGGATGAGATGGTTGGATGGCATCACTGACTTGATGGACATGAGTTTGAGTAAGCTTTGGGAGTTGGTGATGGACAGGGAAGCCTGGCCGCAGTCCATGGAGTCACAAAGAGTTGGACATGACTGAGCAACTGAACTGAACGGAACGGTCAACAGTACAGATATACTGCGTCATCTGTTTAAAGGTTCTAAAATTCCCACTTGGGTTCATAACAATTCCTTCCTCACTCCAATCCAAGGGACTTTTGTTTATGTCTTTCATTGATACAATTCACTCGACTTCATCCTTGAAGGAGCACAAAAACACAAACACAGCTGTACAGAAATGTAGACACTAGAAACTGAGGGTAGGGGAAATAGGGGTCGACTCAAAAGATAGGTAATAGTCTTACAGCTTACGGAGATGTGTCAGTACTGCAAGAGGACTGCTGGCTCAGCAACAATTAGCAAGTGTTTAGTGTTAGAGAGGGTAAAAATGACTAAAGAACTTCCAGGCCCAAACGTTGCTTGTCCCAAAGGGACACATTGGTAAAGACTGCTGTGAAAGGGCTCAAAGTATGTGTAAGCTGCTTGAATTGCTGTTTTTGTTGCTCTGAATGCTCGTCTGTACACTGGAAATTACATAGTGCTTTTTGAGAACAGGGCTTGCTCATGGACTGCCTTCACCACTTTCCCTCCACACAACTGCCCCTTTTGAGATCCATTCTTTGACGAAATGTATCTTTAGTGAGCCCATGGTCTTAAATCCTGTCTCTTTCCTCTCCTGTCAAAGCTTTAAAAAGCTAAGTGTTATTCATAAGGACAGATTCCTACTCATAGTGGACCCTTCCAAAGGAACTTGCATTTTTACCAAGGAAAACATTAATAATTATTACAGCATTCACTTACAAATACTTTTCACATACACCATGTTTTCTGATGCCCAGTGCCCAGCACATAGTAGGGGCTCAGCTGTGTTTACTAAAGGCATGGATAAAGAAACAGAGGGTCAGAGAGGCTAAGTTACCTGCCTAAAGTCACAACGAAGTCGAGGCAGAACAGGGGAAGAGAACACAGGCTGATTCCACATCTCAAGCTTCCTCTAGCCCCACACGTCATAAACTACAGACAGAAAGATTCACAAGAATAACCTTAATTTGTGGGAAGTTTTCTTCCCAACTCCCCAGAATTTATTTCATGAATGCAATTTCTTCTGTTCTAGAGCCAATTCAGCCCTACCCCAAATGAGATATAAGTCTAAGAATCAAACTCATAAACCTGTACCAGAACTCAGCCTCATTTTACACCTCCAATCCAGTTCCCTGGAGAAGGCAATGGCACCCCACTCCAGTACTCTTGCCTGGAAAATCCCATGGACGGAGGAGCCTGGTGGGCTGCAGTCCATGGGGTCGCTAAGAGTCAGACACGACTGAGTGACTTCCCTTTCCCTTTTCACTTTCATGCATTGGAGAAGGAAATGGCAACCCACTCCAGTGTTCTTGCCTGGAGAATCCCAGGGACGGGGGAGCTTGGTGGGCTGCCGTCTATGGGGTCGCACAGAGTTGGACATGACTGAAGCGACTTAGCAACAACAGCAACAGCAATCCAGTTCCCCACGCAGTTACCGGTCAACTGAGGTGTGCTTGTTAAGATGCCTTCAAGGTGGAAGCAGTGAGTATGGGGTTCTGAAGGAGCATTTTCTCACCTCTTCCTTCAAAGACTCTCTTGCCTTCCTAGGACTGCTTGAAAATAGTGAAGCTCTAATTTTTAAAAAGTGTGAAGTCTCTACGAGCATTCACCCTTAATTTTATAAGCGGTAGCTCGGTCCCATGCATTCAGAGCAGAATGTGGAGGTGAGTAAGGGGGGAGGGATGGCACAGCTGCTGCCCTTTTCAAGTTTATAAGGCCGAGGAAACGACTGCACAGAGACTGTGATATTGCAATGGTTGCAAGTACCATGAACTAGAGAGAAGTTCATGGTGGAGCAAAGCAAGCCTTGAGCTGAGTAGAAAGTTGCTTTAAAGCAAAAAATGCTAATGTGACATTTTAAACTACCTTTTAAAAATTATAGACTGAATGATACTATACCTGGAGTTTTCTTTAAGACACAAATAATGATAAAGAGTGTGTGGATGGGGGAATATGTAAGAGAAAAACGGTAAATGATGGAGAACTATTAGAGCTGGGCACACTGGTACGTGCATGCTTCATTATACTCATCTCTTGAATTGCTTGATCATTTCGACAATCAACAGAAATAAAATATTGGGGGCAACAATAATTCTAAGCTGTGCCACTTGCTAGCTCTGTGGCTTTGGGAAATCTAATTAATTCTTTAGAGACTCAATTTCCCCAAGTGTACAATGACTATGAGATCCCCTTAGAGGGCTTTTTTGAGACTTAAGTGATGATAAAATGTATGTAAAAGGCTTGGTACTGTAAGGTAGCTTATTGTTATCATGATAAGAGTTACTGGGGGCAGAGTATGGAAAAGAACACCCTCCCACATATACATACAATCTCCATTCACTTGTCCCTCAAAGACATCTAATACACTTGATATGCTGGTAGCTTCTTTTTCTTTTTAAGGCTGAACTGAGCACTAATTATGATCAGCAGGTATCTAGTTCTTTATTTAGTAAAACCACTAAAAGAGCTTTATTTTTATCTTAATTGTAGTGAATCAAGTCTCATTCACCTCTTGCCAATGTGAGTGCCAGCCTTTTGTGAAAGCCTCTTCATTCTTTATTTCTGGAGATTACAAAATCGCACCCAGGTGTTCTACCCTACAGAATCAAACAGCCTTTCACCAGGAACTTACATAACTTTTCATTTCAAGTTGGCATGAGAGGCTCATACTCTGGGTTATTTTAAAATAAAAATAAAACAGGCTGAGGAGGTTTCTCCATATGTATATACAATATGGTTCAGTGACAATCCCTGGATTCATTCTAGCAATACAGAGTGATAGCCTTGGTCAGGTTCCTTCACAGCCTTGGTCAGGTTCCTTCACTGCCTTCAGCCTTGTTTTTTTTCCATCTGTAAAATGGGGATGCTGATATTATAAAATTAACTTCCCAGGGTTGGGAAAGATTAAAGTGAGAAAACCCCACAGTTAAGTCACATGGTAAAAGATCAATAAATGGTAGATGCCTTTCTTATTTGAGTGCCATGACCTCATCCAGAAAGCCCTCACACTGAAATCACACTGCTCACCCATGAATCCTGTGGCCCGTGGCCTTAAAGATGACGTTTTAATGTTTTATCAACTCTAATAGCCCAAAATAGATGGTCCCCCACACCCCCATCTCTGGGCAAAATAGCAAGAAATTTAATTACCAAAGAAAACACACTCTGTTTTCTATTTTTCTAGATACCAATCTTAATGTAGCACAAAGAATGGAAGAGCGTGTCTGAAAACACATTTTTTCTTGGTTGGCTGTTCGAGAGCTCAGAGAACAATGAAGTCTAAAAATACTGTGCCTATGTCTTCCCTGGTCTCCCCCCTTGGAGCTCTGCCTTCATGCTCCTGCCAGGACATGACAGCTGAAAGGGCCTTTTGGAAAATATACCTCACAAAATGTAGTCCCTGCGCCTTAGATCTTATCAATTTTGGCTCAAGATTCAAAACTAAGTTGCTTTATGCATTTTCTAAATTTTAAGCAGTACTTCTTAAACCCTGTCGCCCTCCCCTTCACAGTAACACCTAATGTTTTTAAGCCCTATTTCTTTAATTGATGCTTTCCAAGATCATCCATCCTATGTAGGTAGAAGGCACTGCAGTTCCTGGAATTTCTGTAAATGCAAGCAGTCCCCATCTGATGAAACAGTGTACCAAAACTTCTTTGTAAATGTGGTTATTTGGAACTTGAAATGAGTTTCTTCTTCTATGCATTAAAAAACAAAGCCATCTGAGATCTACTTACCTCATGACATAGCCAAAATAATTATTTAAAAGCTTAACTGCCATGTGTATTCATTTGAGAAGCATATATATAGTTATAATATAGCTGTCTAGCGCTATACTCTTAGGTACTTTCAATATAGTATATACCATACTGTATAAAATAGACTACACTGTGAGGTACTTGCATAGAGACCAGGTAAAACACCTTCCAAGTGCTCAAAGGACTCAAACTCTGGTGTCTGTCTTTATCCATCACTCATTACAGAGAAATTACAAATGTCAGGCACTGTGCTAACCACTTCACTCACAGTAGCTCATCTAATCCATATAACAGTCTTATGAGGTAGGTAGTATTATTATACTACCTGTATGCCCACAAACAGATGGGGCATCTGAGGCGCAAGAGAGGTCAAGTAACTTGTGTAAGGTCTTGCAGTTAGTAAATGACAGAGCAGAGACCAAACACCAGGCAGTCTGGCTCCCAGGATCGCCTATTTGCTTGTTCACCATGTTGCCTTTTGAAGGGGAAATGCCTTCAGAGTCTACACGAGGGCCCCAACTGTGTGCTTGAGGGTGCCTGTGTCCCCCAGGCCTCCACGTTCTCTGTGTCCAAGGGCAGTCTGTCTCCACTTTCTTCCTCCCTTTACCTCCGCTCCACTTATTGAAACAAGGTGATCGAGTTCCCATATCCCCTCCCTCCCCTACCTGGCTTCTAGCACCACAGGTTTCACTTCATCAGTCACTTCTCTTCTGCTCTTTGTCTGTGCCCTAGTCTCCTCCCCTGCGTCTAGCGTGCATGCTCAGTTGTGTCCTATTCTTTGTGACCCCATGGACCGTAGCCCACTAGGCTCCTCTGTCCATGGGATTCTCCAGGAAAGAACACTGCAGTGGGTTGCCATTTCCTCCTCCAGGGGATCTTCCTGACTCAGGAATCACACCCTCATCTCTCATGTTTCCTGCACTGGCAGGTGGATTCTTCATCAACTAGGCCACCAGGGAAACCTGTCTCCTCCCATGGACTATTCAATAACTTCCTAATGGGTTGTTTTTTTTCCCCCTCAGTTCTCCCTCCAATACTCTCTTTTCTTAAAGAAAAAACAAAAACAAAACAAAAACTTGTTATTTTGTGTTTTTTAGTGTATAAGTTACATAAGATCTTTGCAGAAAAAGTAGAAGACAAGCAAAAACAACAAAATTGTGATTTCCCAAAGCCTTTCCCCAGAATAAACTTTTCAGCAAGTCATTTCTTCTTTTTTTTAGTTAATTAATTTATTTTAATTGTAATTACTTTACAATATTGTGGTAGTTTTTGCCATACATTGACATGAATCAGCCATGGGTATACAGTGTCCCCCATTCTGAACCTCCCTCCTACCTTCCTCCCCATCCCATCCTTCAGGGTCATCCCAGTGCACCAGCCCCGAGTGCCCTGTCTCATGTATCAAACATGGACCGGCAATCTATTTCACATATGGTAATATACATGTTGCAGTGCTATTCTCTCAAATCATCCCACCCTCGACTTCTCCCACAGGGTCCTAAAGTCTGTTCTTTACATCTGTGTCTCTTTTGCTGTCTCGCATACAGGGTCATTGTTACCATCTTTCTAAATTCCATATATATACGTTAGTATACTGTATTGGTGTTTTTCTTTCTGACTTACTTCACTCTGCATAATAGGCACCAGTTTCATCCACCTCATTAGAACTGATTCAAATGCATTCTAAAAATAATTAAATGCATTAAATTTAATGCTGAGTAATATTCCATTATGTATATGTACCACAGCTTTCTTATCCATTCATCTGCTGATGGACATCTAGGTGCTTCCTTGCCCTTGATATTGTAAATAGTGCTGCGATGAACATTGGGGTACATGTGTCTCTTTCAATTCTGGTTTCCTGCATGTGTATGCCCAGCAGTGGGATTACTGGGTCAAACGGCAATTCTATTTCCAGTGTTTTAAGGAATCTCCACACGGTTCTCCATAATGGCTGTACTAGTTTGCATTCCCACCAACAGTATAAGAGGATTCCCTTTTCTCTGCACCCTCTCCAGCATTTATTGTTTGTAGATTTTTGGATAGCAGCCATCTTGACTGGCATGAGATGGTACCTCATTGTGGTTTTGATTTGCATTTCTCTGATAATGAGTGATGTTGAGCATCTTTTCATGTGTTTGTTAGCCATCTGTATGTCTTCTTTGGAGAAATGTCTGTTTGGTTCTTTGGTCCATTTTTTGACTGGTCATTTATTTTTCTGGAACTGAGCTGCAGGAGCTGCCTGTATATTTTTGAGATTAATTCTTTGTCAGTTTTCTTCATTTGCTATTATTTTCTCCCATTCTGAAGGCTGTCTTTCCACATTGTTTATAGTTTCTTTCATTGTGCAAAAGCTTTTAATTAGGTCCCATTTGTTTATTTTTGCTTTTATTTCCATTACTCTGGGAGGTGGGTCATAGAGGATCCTGCTGTGATTTATGCCAGAGAGTGTTCTGCCTATGTTTTCCTCTAGGAGTTTTATAGTTTCAGGTCTTACATTTAGATCTTTAATCCATTTTTAATTCATCTTTGTGTATGGTATTAGAAAGTGTTCTAGTTTCATTCTTTTACAAGTGGTTGACCAGTTTCCCCAGAACCATTTGTCTTTTCTCCATTGTATATTCTTGCCTCCTTTGTCAAAGATAAGGTGTCCATAGGTGTGTGGATTTATCTCTGGGCTTTCTATTTTGTTCCATTGATCTATATTTCTGTCTTTGTGCCAGTACCATACTGTCTTGATGACTGTAGCTTTGTAGTATAATCTGAAGTCAGGCAGATTGATTCCTCCAGTTCCTTTCTTCTTTCTCAAGGTTGCTTTGGTTAGTCGAGGTTTTTTGTATTTCCATACAAATTGCGAAATTATTTGTTCTAGTTCTGTGAAAAATACTGTTGGTAGCTTGATAGGGATTGCATTGAATCTATAGATTGCTTTGGGTAGTATACTCATTTTCACTATATTGATTCTTCCGATCCATGAACATGGTATATTTCTCCATCCGTTTGTGTCATCTTTGATTTCTTTCATCAGTGTTTTATAGTTTTCTATATATTTCTTATCTTGTCTATCTCTATATATTCTAACATCAGTCTGTCCATCATGTATCTATAAAATCTATTTTTTAACAATGGTTCAATATTATTAGGCTGAGTCATATGACACACAGGACAGAAAACTCCAGGGCTCCTGGGTAGAGCCCAGCCTTGTCAGTCTGGCCCATGGCCTTCTGCACTGGACCCTCACCCTTGGAGTTGGCCGTGGACACCTGTGAGTCTCCTCTACCATCTGACTCATTCTGTTCCTACCCCAACGTGTCCCAACCCCAGGCCTTCCTTAGGGCTCCTCCTTGTGCAGGAAAAGCCCACTGTAAGAGAGATGTGTGTGTCACTCCATCAAAAATGCCCCAGTGTGGAAATAAGAAACTTCCTCTTGCATACACTCCAGGATGAGGTCTTGGGGGCCCCATGGCTCTTTGCAGGCCCTAATCTTATTTAATTATTCATTGATTTTTTTTTTTCATGTAAAGGGGTTTTATCTTAGAGGAGGAAGAATCTAAGTTTCCTTCTGGTTATTCCCCTTGTAGCTTCTTTGGGTTGAATCAGAGCCCAGAGATATCAGAGGTCTGAAAAAAAAGGACCTTTGGACCTACCACAATGACCATCAGTGACCTGACCCTGGGAGGCACAGCCTGGCAAGTCACCTGAGCCCAAACACGCTGCTCTCCCCTTTGGAGGTCCTACATTCATACTCATGCATACACCACAACACAAATTGCTGTGTGACATGTGTTTTCTCAAATGCATTAGCAGAAAGGAATAGGCCTGGGCCCCTTTCTTACTTCTGCAGATCAAAATCATGACTAGTTCTCTTTTATTTCATGAGATTAAAGGAAAAAACCCTACAGAATTGTCACAAGCTGATTCACATGCTGCAGAAAAACTCATTTGTACAATATGCCATTCTTAATGGTCAACTTGGAGAAGAAAATGTGAAGTATGCAGCGAGTAATCTTTCCAGCTTCAGGCTCAGCTGCCTGATTCATCAAACCCTGATCTGAAATGTCCACTTTATCCTACCAACCATCCCCTTGACTCACCAGAATTATTACTTCCCGAAGAGGAAGCCAGACTGCTCAATGGATGTATAGATCATGCAGAGCCTTGAAAAAACAGTGAGAGCAAGGGCTAAGAACAGCCAAAGATGGCTTCAGCTGAGAGTCTCTATCTGAAGTTTAAGGGATTTTGTGTTTAAAAAATAAGACCTCTCTGAAACAGTACAGATTTTTAACACTGAATTTGATCCAAAGATGGAAATCTGTGCATATTATGAACCTTGCTTATTTCTTTCAATGCAGCACTTTTCTCTTAGCACCTGAGCAAGGGGTGCAGATAGAAAAGAATGGATGACAGAATATCATCAGAGGAAATTCCAGGGAATACGAGAATCAGAAATCTACCAACAAAAGGGTCTGGTGATTGTGTAGAAGAAAGCTCACATCTTCCATCCTCAAAAATATAACTGAGTTACCTCATTATACAAGGTTTTCTTGCCAAATTTTTATTATAGTTCTGTTATGAACTGAAATTAATGTTTTAGAATTTTCAGAGCCTCTTTCCCATGCTATGAATCCTCATTTTTGCTTTTCTTTGTTGAGTATCTGTGAAACACATCCTTGCGCCAACAGTTCTGCTGGGCACTGCAGGGACTTACATAGCAAATGAAAGCACAGGCTCCTATGGAAGCTTCCAGAAGGGGCACATCACACTCCTTGAGGCTCAGGGAGGACTTCTGAGTGGAAGTTACAGTGAAAGCTGAGACCTGAATGACAATCAGGCAAAGATAGGATGAAGGAAAGAAGAGTACAGGCAGAAGGACCAGCAAGTGGGCAGGACCATGATTAAAGAGGTTCAGAGGAAGAAGGGAACTGGGGAAAGATGAAGAGGCAGGCAGGGGCTGGGTCTTGAAAGCCACATTAAGAAGCAGGCTTTATTGTCTGGCTTTCTCTAGCAGGAACAGAAGTAGCAGAGTGACAACCCAACTTGTGTTTCAGGAAGATCCTTCTGGCTTCATGTGGGGAATGGATGTGACAGGGAAAAAGGAGGCAGCTTGGTCCAGCTGGCAGCAGGCATGCAGGTCAAGGATTGAGTGGCCTCAGCAAAGGAAGAGGTACTGGGGCAGACAGGTTGAAACTTGGCTACAGATTCAGTGCAGGGAAACTAGAGGAAGGAGTGGAAGGCTCTGCTACCACCCAGGTTCCTGGCTGTGGAACTTAGGGTACCAGACAGGGACAGAAATACCTTGAGGGGCTGCGGATCTGGTGGAGTCGGGTGGGGGTGGGTGGAGGAGTTACTTAAGACACAATAAGTGTGAAGTCTGGGGAGGCATTCAAATGCAGCTGTCCAGGAAGCCTTGTTCAGAGCCCAGGAGGACATCCCCCTCCTAAGGGATGGCCACAGGAAGAGGAACCTGTGAAGGAATCCAAGCACAGTGGCCAGAAAGGTGAGGGTGAAATAGGAGAATGTGAGGTCACAGAGGCCATGCAGAAGGGGAGCTGAGTCAGGAACAGTCAGCAGAGGTCAAGATGGGAAAAGAGCCGTTAGATGTGGCCATGACAAAACCTGGTGGCCAAGGCAGTTGGGTCATTTATTTGACAGCAACATATGATGTATGGCTACAAGGTCAGAGGAGGGGTCAGGGAGGAATCCAGACTGGAGTGGATCCAGAAGTGAATGCGGCTGACCAGAGTGGGGAGGAGACAGATGCAGGTGAGGGGCAGGAGCGAGGGCTGCCGGCAGTCGCTGAAGGGCTTTCATTGCAATGAGAAAGACTTAAGGCTGTCGAGATAGATTATGGTCCCCATTTTTATTCAGGGGATAAAATGACTTTCCCACAAAAGTGGAGGAATATGAATCCAGACATGTATTCTCTGTCTCTTTACAAATATCTCATTTTGGTAGCAATAAATGGACCTTTACTGATACAAAAACAAGTGCACTCGGCTGCCTGTCCCTTAAATGACTGCAGCATAAACCACAGACAATGAAGGGGGGTCAAAGCTGTAATTAATGCTAAATCGCATCTTTTATTTGTGATATACGTGGTACAGATGATGGATGAAAGCTGCCATCAGTAAAGGCATTCCGAATAATTTACCCTTAACCATAAAATAAAAGGAAATTTAACTTCTGAAGCTTACCCCAAGAGACAAGTGTCATTTTTCAGTTTCACTATTTGGCTTTTCAGAGGCTCTTTCCTGGTCCCAAGTGTGTCATTTCACTAAGTTTTAATCCCACAGCCATCACCAAGGGGCTTGGAGCTAAGGCAGGATATATAGGGATGGGGGCCTGATCCAGTGTAGATCAGAGAGGTCTACTGGGGGGCTGGACCTCTGAATCTGTAACCAGCCAATCCTTGGAGGTGGCACCACTGAAGAGCACCAAGTTGCATGAAACACACGTTACTCAGGAAGATAAGGGAAGCTCAGGGAAAATGAGGGGAGGAGGAAAAGGAAGAAAATAACCTAGGTCCAGAAGATTAGGGCTTCCCTTGTGGCTCAGCTGGTAAAGAATCCACCTGCAGTGTGGGAGACTTGGGTTTGATCCCTGAGTTGGGAAGATCCCCTGGAGAAGGGAAAGGCTACCCATTCCAGTATTCTGGCCTGGAGAATTCCATCAACTGCACAGTCCATGGGATCACAAAGAGTCAGACACAACTGAGAGACTTTTACTTTCACTTCCTTGCAGAAGAACAATAACTCAACATTTTTAGAAATCTCAACTTCTTTCTCTAGTCTTTACCCCAGAGCCTTCAAATACCACCATGGGGCTGAAGGGTTCTTAAGCCATCAGATCTAATACTGCAATTTCACTTGTCTAGCTACTGCTAATAAACTGACTCCGTTTTTTATTAATGCTTTATTACACTAGTAATTCATGAATACATAGCCTCCTTACAAATATGACTTGAGTCCCCTCAGACTGCCTCCCCTACACTATGTCCCAATCCCCATTCTTTCCCTTCACCCTTGGGGCATTCCATCTCTGCTGCACACTGGCTCACTTTCCAGACCTTTCTCTGCACATCTGCATATTTATATAATATATAAACATATCCCCTCATTTACTTGCATCTTTTGTCTTATAACTTTCCTAAAGTGAACCAAATTTTATTCCACCTTGAGATTGCTTTCTTTTTTTTTTTTTTTTAAACTTTCTTAGGATCCATCACAAGAGCAGCTGACACTTCTGCTGTAATAAAAATGGAATTTAAAAAAAAAAAAAAAAAAACACAGAGGCTTTCCAGAGCTCGGTTAGAGGCTTGCTCTGCCTCTCAAGATCAACTGACTTGCTTCTTCATAATCTAAGTAAGGTCTGAGCAATGTTATTTCTTTGAAAATTTATATTAGAGCTTTCCCAAATCCCTGGTGCACACGCTCCCTTTAAAACTGTGGAGACCAAAGCCTCTTCCATAAGCATCCAAGTCTGCAGTTGCCAGGACACATGGCTGATAAACAAGGCCAAGATAAAAGCAATAATTAAAATAAATTTTTTTTTCTCAAAGGAAAAAGGCCCATGCATTTGAAAAAAATAGAAAGATTAGAACTGTCTCCATCAGAACCCATTCTAAGTGGCTATTCCTCAACACTGAAACAACAATGAAATTTGATTTTTAAAAGAGCTATACTGTAGTGGACACTACAGGATCCGCAATAGGAAGGATACTGCCTTCCCAACACCTGTCCCCTCTCTCTCGCTCCCTTTGAAAACCCTGTTTAACACAAATATTCACCTCACACCTACTGCATAATCTGAATCAGTCTGCATGGTATCTTTCTGGGGGTTGTTACTAGCACAGGGATAAGTGTGTGACTTAATGAGCCCAATCATACTAAAGGGAAAAAAATGTAAGCACACTGCCTCAGTGGTAACTGGCAACCACTTTGCAACCATGAGGGGCATCAACCTAAAGAGTGTGGATTCTGGGTTTTGGGTAAGAGTTGAATAACTGAGTGAATCAATCAGGAACCATCCTGTATCTATCGTTCTTAGTCTGGGAGACCACTGTCTAAGGTGCTTTGAGTTGAGATTTCTGCTTTCTCCAAACCAACGCAACACCAAAAAGAGGTGAGAGAGAAAATCTAGTACCATTTTCTCACCTATAAATTACATTTGAGAAGTTTCTTCTTTCCTTCCCTGTTTGTTACATAACACAGTCACTGTATCCACATGAACTTTTATAATTGAATACATGTTCCTAGGTTTTGAAGGAACTATTTTAGTCTTTAAGTCTAGTGATTAAACTTATACACAAAAGGTAATTCCCTCATGGTCTAGTGGTTAGATTCAGTGCTTTCACTGCTGTGGGCCCTGGTTAGATCCTTGATCAGGGAAGTAAGATCCTGCAAGCTGCACGGCATGGCCATGGCCAAACAACAACAGAAGATACACAATCAACTGGCTGCTACCGTGGGAAGTTCAAGAGACGCAAACTCAGCCCAAAGGACACTGAGCCCCTGTCAGCACCCGTCAAGGTGCCAAGGGCTGGGGCTACAGCAGAGGTTAGGACAGTGGGGGTTCTGTTCTGTGCTTAGGGATTTACCTTTCAGGATGACAGTAAATAAGAACAATGGACGCTTCCATAGCGACACTTACAAGAAGAAACACTGCAGGAGGGCTGGCCTACCTTAGCCAGGGATAAGAGGGGTGGCCCCCATGAGAAGGTGGCATTGAAAACTGAGATCAGGAAAAGGTGAGAGCCAAGTCTGGGGAAAGAGGAACAACAGGAATGAACCTGGCTTGCTTGAGGAGGATCAGAAAGTTCTGATTTGCTAGAAAGTCCCAAGAGAGAAACACAGTTGGCAGGCAGGCAGGTATGCAGGACCCTGTGGGCCAAGGAAAGTGGATCTGTATTTTTTTCCAAGTCTTAATTGTCTTTGCACCATGGATCTCTTGATCAGCCTCCTGAAGCCTGTAGACTTTTTTTTTTTTTTTTTTTTACAAAATATTTTTAAATGACACAAAAAACCCCCAACAAACTAGAAATATGAAAGGGCACAGGTGTGGGTGTGGAGGCAGGGGGACAATGGGAGTGAGAAGTACAGTATCACTGACATTGTTTCGAGTTGCCAGCATGCAGTGATAAGAAAAAGGAGACCAACTTGGGGACTTCCCTGGTGGTCCAGGGGTTAAGAGTAATCTGCCTGCCAATGCAGGGGACATGAGATTGATCCCTGGTCCAGGAAGATCCCACATGCCCAGGTATAACTAAGCCTGTGCTCTGCAACAAGAGAAGCCATCACAATGAAGAGCCTGTGCGCCACTAGAGAGCAGCCCCCACTCTCCACAACTAGAGAAAGTTATGTGAGTAACAAAGACCCAGAGCAACCAAAAATACATTAAAAAAAATTTTTTTTAAGGCAGATAGACTTGAAACTGGCTTTTCATTGCTTTTAAATTCTTCAGCCAACGCATCACCTGAAATTGGATGATTTCCCATTACTCCCCCAAAACTCTACCTTGGTATACTTCTGATTAAGGCATCCCATTATATAAAAATATGTGTGTGTTAGTCACTCAGCCACGTCCGACTCTTTGTGATTCCATAGATTGTATCCCACCAGGCTCCTCTGTCCATGGAATTCTCCAGGAAAGAATACCATATAAAAATGTAGTTATCAACATACGAGAAAACTAATTTATGTAACTATGGTAACATGGTTTCTTCGTTTATGCTTTAAATAACAAGATCAGGTGTTGGGTCTAATAACTACTGTCATCTAGAATAATCAGGGGCATATATGATATCTAGGGATGTATGGAACCAGTGTGATGTGAAAAGAAGATATTAGGGTTTCTTTAGGTGACAACATCACAGGTACCTCTGGGGTTTGCTGCCCTCATTTGTAAGAAAAGGAAATGTAAATTTCAGTTGGAGGTTAGTAAAAATGAGGGTATAATTCTTTTTCAGTTCAAATTTATAGACCTCATGGAAGTCACTGCAGGGTTTGACTAATATGATCTGATTTATGTTCTTGAAAAGAGAAGCCTAATGGAAGGTGGGAGATGTAGGGGGGAAAAAAAGCACCAAGGCAATTTCCTGTTTGGAAGCTGGCACTGGCCAGCTGTGGGGAAGTGCCACACCATGGCTTCTCTTGCCAGGAGGATGCTAACGAATAGAGGATCTGTCTTCATGAGCACTCCTTGGGCTCACAAAGGGAAACAAAAAACTAATACTGCAGAAATAAAGTGCCTTTGGTCCTCTGCCACCAGGAAAAGACAGGAGGTTCTTGGCCAGGAAAGACCCCTGCGAGAGTCAGTGAGGCTCAGGGAGAAGACACCACATCCGCCCGGGTTTACTATAAGACGGGACTGATGACCTCACAGGTGGCTTTGCAAATGAGAGGAGCTGCCGACCGCAGTGCCTGGCACCCACGGGTCCTCAGTAAATGGTGGGGCCTTCCCCTCTGGTGACTTCAGTCTAGGACCTTGGTCACCGTCTTCAGAGGGAGGGTGGAACAGAGAGCAGTCTCAGAGGCCATCTCACCTTGCACAAGTAAGGGATGGCCACGGATGATTTAGAAAGCTGTGGAGTCCAATTCCATTATCTAGGGTTAGAACAGAACCAACTCGAGCTCCTCAAATACTACAAAATAAAAACACCTAGATTATCCAGGTGAAAACATAGCAAAGGAAACCATCTTCCTAACAGGGAATGCTGAGACCAGAAGAAGGCAGTGGTGGAAGCAGGGGCTTCTCATAGTATTCCTCTCTTGAGGGATTTGCACAAGGGGGCCATGGAGCAACCCCTACTTTGTAAAGGGTGCTGGTGTTTGTAAGCGCAGTGAGGCCAGGGGCGGTGTGGACAGGCCTAGACCTGCTGGGTCCTCAGAGAGGGGCTGCTGGAGCCTTGCAGGGTATGGAGACCACCACTGCCCGGCCCTGTGCTTAGCCCAGAAGCTTCTGCCAGACAGCTCTCTCTCTTTCCCCTCAAAGCCAGAGAAGGTGCCTCATTCAGACACTTCCTCCCGTCTCTTTTCTAAGGGTCACTGGAACCTCCTAACCTGGTTTTTGTGGGTTTTGTCTGTTTATGTTTTTGCTTTCTCAACCAAATGGCTCCAGTATAAGCAGCAGCAGCTTTACTTCCACTGGTCTATATCTATCTACAATATTTCTCAAGTGGCCCCTGAAACCCACACATGGTATCAGGTGTGCTGAAAAGGTGGCTTCCTCTAGCCACACTGATGCAAATGAAGAAACACAGATGCTAATTCATAGCTTGAAATGGGGGAGTGCAAGTCCCTGACCTTCTCACCCATCCACCGTTCAGGGATTTATAAGGGATAGCACAGAGATGAAGATGTGGGGAGGGGACTGGGAGCCAGAAACAGCTCTCCTTTAAGTGTGAGAATGCAACAAGGACCCCAAAAATGACTAAGAACCACCGAGAACCTCTATATGCCACAATTCCCGCCCCCCTCTCCTGTGCTCACTTTGAACTTATATCTGCCAAACAGCCACTGCTTGGGCCAACTTCAAAACACTTTTACAGAGGTTGGGGAAAAACTCCTTCCCCAAATCCCTGCTCTTGTTCCAGGGGCTGAACAAAAAAGCTTTTCTTAGGATTATTTTGCTGGGCGACATGGCACAAAGAAATCAGTCCACCACTTGCAGTCTGAAGGTCGACAGTGCTGCTCTTGTTTGAATGTGTGGCTCCTCTATGAGGCCAAGGCTGGGCCGTTCCCCCTCTACACCCTCCAGGGATCTCCGTGGCAATGTGCATCATTCATTTAAAGACTCATGCAGGACAAGGCTGCTGTGGGCAGCTGACCAAGGCTGATCAGCAAATTACATCTCCTGCCTTTCCTTTGGCCCTGCCATTATTATTATTATTATTTTAGGTCAGTGAAAATGTTATCACCACTCCTCCACTGGAAAATGTTTGTGGTTGCAGCTAAGGACCTGTTACAACTGCTGACAAAGGATTCAAAAATCCTAGGCACAGGAGAAAAAAACGAACCCCCTTAGCAAAAACTCCTCTAGCTTTTTCCACTTCATTTAGGCTGTGTACACTGGGCTGCTTCATTAGAACCTCTGCTTTTACTCCTACTCACATGAAGGTTTTTTTTTTTTTTTTTTTTTTTTTTTTTTCTGGGAATCACAGCTGGTGTGTTTTAAAAAGCCATCTGCTATGGACTGAATGTGTGTGTCCCCTCAAACTCATATTTTGAAGTCCTAAACCCCAACATGATGATGTCTGGGGGTGAGGCTATGGGAAGTTAGAGGTTTAGATGAGGTCCTGGGGGTGGGAGGTCCCACAAGGAGATTAGTGGCCTCATCAGAAAAGGAAGGGAGACCAGAGCTCTCTCTTCCCACCCTGTGATGACACAGAGAGGAGAGAAAGCAGTCCTCTGTGCGCCAGGAAGAGGACCTCACTAAGTAACAGATCTGCTGAAAACCTGATCTTGGATTTCTCAGCTTCCCGAACTATAAGAAATAAATATCTGACCCAGAACCACCTTGGGGAGCGGTGTGAGAAAGAAAGGAGTGTTTTTGTTTAAGCTACTACAGCATTTTGTTATACTAGCCTGAGTTAAGATTAATTAAAGAGCCCTTCTAATTAAAGAAGAGTCTAGTGTTTGCCATGGTAAGAAATGGGAAAATATGCGTTAGTGCCCCTAACTGCTTATGTATTCGTCCATGATACAAGGTTGGAGAGAAGGACTTGAAGCCACATGATTGTATGAGTGAACTTAGATATCAGCCTCCCATTATTAGCTGATATCTAATGTGTTTACTTTCTACTCAACTACCTGAAAAAGCCATGGGACTCAGAACATCATGGACCCCGGGCATTCTGGCACTGAAAATTATGCACTCTTACCCCTTACTATTTTATTGATGAGGAAACCGAGGACCAGAGAGGTGAAGCAACAGTTACAAGGTCTGATAACTACACAATGACAGAAGTCAAAATAAAACCTAAGTCCCCTAATCCACGCGGAGAAGTGCCCATTCAAGACAAGGTAGTAAAGATGCAAAGCTCTCCACACGTCCCCCAAACCCATCTGCTCCACAACCAGCTAAGTCGTGGACGACGACCTCATCATCAGCATCAGGAGAGCGACGCAGCCTCCTACTGGTTGTCTGCATCTAACCTTGGCCTCCTCTGAGCCATTCTCCACCCAGCGGCCTGAGGAGTCTTCTCAAAGTGCAACTCGTGCCCTTGCTTACCCTCTCCCCTATCCATTAGTGATTCCCTACAGTTCTCAGGACAACAGCCTCATTCGTGAGCAAGTTCTCTGAGCCTCTACAGGGTCTGGCTCCTGCTGACTGCTCTCGTCTCGCTGCATGCCACCCGCGAGCCACACGTGCCTTTAGAGCAGCACGCCCCACGCTGCCACAGGACCTCTGCACGTGCTATTATGTGCTGTCGCTCTTCCACTCTCCCCATAACCTGGCTAACACCCCCCTTCTTTCCAGTCTCACTTCCCCAAAGAAGCTTCTCTTGACCTTTCATGACTAGATCAAGGTCCTTGGTTACATGCTTTCATAGCTACATGTTTCCTGTGCTTTTATTTCCACTTGTTATTATGTTCTTGTTACTGTGATTTTTGATTAATATCTACCTCGTCACTGGGGTGTAAGTCCTTGCCCAGCTTGTTCCCCACTTTATCCTCTCATTGCCACCACAGTGTGAGTGTCAGAGATGCCCAATCAACGTGACGACGAATAAAAGAATAAACGAGGAAAAGATTTTAAACATATGTGTAAGGCCCTCAAGAACTTAAGAGTCTAGAAATGGCTTCTGAGTCACCTGTACATCAGGAAGCTAGTCAATGATCAATGCCACTTATGGCAGACCTTTCTAGGAGACAGGGAAGTGATTCAGTAGCCTTTTCTCAGAAGCCTGCTTGTGTCTGTAGGACCACATCACATAAAATATAATAACATTTCAAAATCTGCTCAGTAAAATGTCCCTCTTCTGCCAACAACCTAAGACCTTCAGTCAAACATAAACTCCCAAACTAAACAAAACCTCTGGGGTCCCCAACGGCAATTTTGCCCCTTACCGTGGTTTCCCGAGACCTCATAAATCAAGCCGTTCATTATATACCACATAGAGATAACCCTCCCTTCATGCCATCCCTGTTTTCAGACACATTCTTCATGCCTGTCGCCAACAGCCGGCTCATTTCTCATTTCAGACACTCCTCCACTTCCCTGCGGGGACAGCGAGCACATGACGGGCCTATTTCTGCAATCAGACAACAATGTAAAGTAAACTTCAGCCTCAACTGCTGGTTGTATTCCAGAGAGGGACCATCATGAGGGACGGAGCAAAACTTAAAGCAGCAGAAGGCAGAGAACACAATGTGGCAAAGCCTGGGCTGGACATAAAGAAGTGTTCTGCTACGGAAAAGAGAGCAGGGCAAACACGGCGAGGTGTCAACAGTGACGAAGAAAAGGCACTTCGAAACACAATTATGAGTGAACCCTGTTCTCCTGTGAAGGCAAAACAACATGAAATAACTGCAGTAAAGGAAGATAATGTACAATATTTTAAAGCCCAGAATTTTTCAGCTAGCCATAATATTCAAATGTATGAAAAGCCAAACCATGGTAAAGAGGGTGTTTTCCCTCTTCTGTCTCCGCTATGAAATTTAGCCAGTTCCCATGGCTGATGAGGCACCACTGAACTTGGACATCTTGCTCAAAGTGCAGTCACTTCTGTTAGCCACAGATAAATCATAGGCCTTTTGGGTTATTTGCAAATTTTTTTTAAAAGCCACCTTTCAAGTTATTAGCATGAATGAGCTGAACAGATCATCAGGTTCATTTCTGGGTCCATTCAGCACCTCTTATTTAGTTTTCCACTGTCTTTGAAGTTTATAGTCAAAAAAAGGCACTTTAAACCACAACCGTATTTACCTTTTCCAGGTAAGATAAGCTAAACACACAAAGCTAGAGAGGGTAGGTCAGTACAGCAGTGGCCTGCATCACTTTACCAGGTCAGGCTCCTCCACTAACCCTGGAGGGAGAGTGGGACAGAATTCCACCCAAGTCCAGTTGGGTTAAGCTGGCACATTCCCAGGTCCAACAAAGCCGGGTCTCTCCAAAGTGGCTCCCTTATTTTCTTCACAGTATTGAGAATGCTCAGTGGTGAAAAGATCTGCCTGCCAATGTACGAGACACAAGAGATGGTGAGTTCAATCCCTGGGGTCAGGAAGATCCCCTGGAGGAGGAAATGGCAACCCACTCCAGCATTCTTACCTCGGAAATCTCACAGAGAGAAAAGCACACTGAGAATGCTCAAGAAGGCAAGACAAGCGCACATTTCAATGTCATTGCTGAACACAGTCCAGGCTGAACTGCAGTTAATGTCCAGGAGCCCACTGTTTTAACTGGCCCAGAATACACTCCTTTTCATTAACTGAGGTCATCCAGAGATGAGTGCATCTGACAAACTCCTCGCATGTATCTCTCCTCCTCTCCCCCGTGGTGGGCACCAGGAATAGGGCCTTGCACTCAACGAATACCAGTTAGATGGAAAGGAGCTGAGACTTTGAAAGGGAATGTTTTTCATTGTAACAGAAAATTTCCGTTCCTACCATTATCCTGAGAGATTCCTGCAGCACAAAGTGAGTGAAATATGAAAGCGTTGGCATCAACGACTCCACATCTGTAGAAATCACACGTACATTCCACATTTATATCCTTTTATCTCCAGGCTGACTTACATCATTAGCTCATGAAAGCCTGGCATCACGTTCACTAGCTCGCTTTGTACACCAGACGGTCTCTTCAGGTAAGCCTTGGTTTTGCCTCTTGTTTTATGGATTTTCTTCCAAAAGGAGGAAATGCAAATATGTTTGTAGAGGAAGACAGATATTCTTACAATGTCACCAAGATAAATCCAGTTCATGTTTACGGTAACCTTCCAAAGACAGCACAAAACATGAACTCTGAAGCGGCCACTCATTCATTTATCCAACAAGCAAAAGGTAAATGTGCTCTGTGTCAGATATCACCCCCTATGTTGGAAATATGTCAGAAAACAAAACAAAAGCTGTATTGTAGTATGGACTGCTGCTGCTGCTACTGCTAACTGGCTTCAGTTGTGTCCGACTCTGTGCGACCCCACAGACAGCAGCCCACCAGGCTCCCCCGTCCCTGGGATTCTCCAGGCAAGAACACTGGAGTGGGTTGCCATTTCCTTCTCCAATGCATGAAAGTGAAAAGTGAAAGTGAAGTCACTCAGTCATGTCTGACTCTTTGCGACCCCATGGACTGCAGCCCACCAGGCTCCTCCATCCATGGGATTTTCCAGGCAAGAGTACAGGAGTGGGGTGCCATTGCCTTCTCCGGTAGTGTGGACAGATACTAATAAATTAAAAAAAACATGTGGCAGGTGATGATAAATATGATAAAGGAAAAAATACAAAGTCAGGTAGGAAGAGCAGGGAGTGCTAGGGTGGGGAATGAAATGCTGCTCTACGGGGGTAGGCGGTAGGGTGGGGTCACAAAAGCCAGTCTAAGAACATTTGAGCAGATACCTGAAGGAAAATGGGAAGTAAGCCACAGGGGTGCCTGAAAGAGCTTTCAAAATAGAGAGAGACTGCAGTTGCTGAGGCCCTAGAGTGTGAATGTAGAAGAAGAAAAAGGCCAGAGTGGTGGGAGCACAGGGAAAAGTGTGTGTGGAGGTGACAAGGTCCAGGAGTAGAAATACAACCTCATTGGGCAGGACCTCGGGATGCGGCAATGACGCTGAGCGAGGAGGGGGACGTGAGAGAAACAGCACGTGATTTAGCCTTAAGACAACCCCTCCAGCTGCTGTGTCGAGAGTGAACAGAGGGTCAAGAGTAGAAGCAGGGAAGCCCCTGGAATCATGCAGACTTCATGGAGATAACGGGAGCCTGATGAAGGTGAACCAGCTGGAGAAGGTGACAATGGTGTGGCTGTGGCTCTATTGAGAGGCAGAGCTGACAGAGGTGTTACCACCAGTCACCTGCTGATCACGACAGCTGTGCTCGGAACAAAGCTTTGCAGAATGAAATCAACAGTTGAGGCACTCAGTTAAATACTCCTATTGATTATTATGATTTACTCATTTAAATACATATTACATTAAAAATATAAATACATTTAAAAACAAACTTGTTTCCCCTAAAAAGGCATAGAATTTCCCAGCTCTCTTGTTTTAAGCAACCCATAAGAATCTTTATTTTCCCCTTCCTGGTGTCATTTATTCTCTATGAGAATTACCAAGTTTCCACTGGGAAAAAATCCACTCAACAAAATCTTGATAGAGAGCTGTGTACATACCAGCATTCTTTGCAGCAATGCCAGAAACAGACAGTATCTCTGGCTGTGTCTTGTCCCATGGCTCCTGGATATTCTGCATTATCAACAGCAATTGAGTGCTTGCTTGTGCCAGGCACTGTGCCCCAGCCCTAGCTGCACTATCTTACTGAATTCTTACAGCAACCTTACGGTCACCTGCATTTTCCAGCCAAGGAAACCGTAACACAGAGAAGTTGATACACTGTGCAAAGCCACACAGCTAGGAAGTGGCAAACCAGAACTGTTAGTTTCTACCTCCTCCTGAGTTTAAGGTACAATCCGGAACACAAATCCTCCAAATTATACTCTTATTCTTCCTTGATCAGTTTGGGCTGGACGTGCAACGTGTCTCAGCTTCAAGTGCCACATCTACAAAATGAAATATATTCAACTAGATAATCTCTAAGGTTCCTTCCAGGGCTCTTGCTTTGAAATGCAACGCTGGCTCACTCTATGGAGAGCACAGATGCAAAGCTCACCTGCAAGACTATGACTTCTCAGGGGCAGGTTTTGCCTAAAATAAAGTGAAGTACATCCACAGCTGAACCTCTGGGCTGATTAGCAAGAAATAAGTGACTTCAGGGATACTCTCTAGGAGAAAAAGGTTAGCAAGCAGAGTACATAGCAAAATTTCTTTCTCTCAAAACAAATCCTGATAATTGGATTTATTTCCTTACAGAAAGGAGAAAACCAGTCCTGGGTAAAAAGCTAAAACGTGTTTTCTCTGTGATTGGTTACTTGTAACAAAACGGTATGCAATTCCCACTTGTCTGCAGGTGAATGACTCTTTAAAGTTTCTCTTCCTTCAGTGTTCTTGTGTAGACATACAGTACAGTCCAATAAATACCAGTCAATTGAATTAGTGCACGAATCACTTCCATGAATGCACTAAACAAGTGAACTCATTAGTTCTATAGAAATAAATATCTCCTTGGATAGAATTCATACAGACCTGGCTAGCAAAAGCATCACTTTGGCAAATAAAGGTGAAGAAGATACTTGAGATTTATTGACTTTTGTGTTCAGTAGAAGATTTCAATTTTAGAGGCTGATGTTTTGAATTGTGTGGGAGTAAAAAAAAAAAAGGCAGTCTGCTAAAAAAAAAAAAAAAAAAAGAAGAAGAAGAAGCAAAATAAACACTTTCAATTCCCTGCAGGATTTCTAAGGAGTTAACCCAAAACTTGGCATTTGGACCACCGAAGATAATAAACCTATGATTCAACACTTCACCTTCAATATCAGCTATGAATGTAGCTCACAGAGAAACCACTTGCTCATACTGATTGATTCCCTCCAGAAAATGAGCCAGGCATAGCAGTGTTAAGTTAGAGAGCTGGGTGGAGGAAGACATGCAAATCCTGAGTATTCCCATGGATCCTTCATTCTTTTTACATTTTTCAAAAGTTCCTCCAAAATACAAGTTATAATCCAATAATGTATAAGTTTATACACAATAAATGTTAAGGGAACAAAGTCAACCCACCACCTTTTCTTCACAGAGAAGGGGCAGCAGACACAAATAAGAAGAGAAAGAAGAAAGAAAACAGCTTCTGTTACTGAAACTAGGACTATATAACCAGATCAAAGATGAGGCTTGATGAAATTACATAAGTCATTTAGAGGAAAAACTCAATTAGCTGGGAATAGAAGCCCGGATGGTACTTTCTAACCAAGATTATTTATGTAATTTTCAGGTGGACAGACTCAGGCTATGTTTCAGAAAAAAAAAAAAAAAAACTATAAGAAAAGTATTTGTAAACAATTATTTTCTAGTGACTTTTTACTGCAAATAATCTCAGTCAAAATAGAATTAATAATAAGCTACAAAAATTTAAAGGAGTTGAGATGTAATCTTGGTCAATATAACAAGACTTTTCCTTTGAATTTACAACTGTAGTTTTGTGTTTTTAACCATGGATGACAGAAAAGGAAAACACTTCTGGAGATACACAAATTTAATAGTTGCACAGCCTTTATTTAAATGAAGCCTTCTTTATGGAGACAAAAGAACCTTTCCTCTCTATTAATTCTCATGGCCTGTTCAGTTCTGCATTTGGAAACAGTTTGGTTTTTAACTGTGTACACAAAAATTTGAATTATAAAAATGGCAACTTATATTATTCATATTAACTTTAAAATGACCAGTGTACACGGGTACTTTTCTGCATCTACCTTACTACTTGCTCTGGAATATAAGGATGGTCATTGTAACTGGGAAATACTGGAAACAACAAAAATGCCCTCAGTGGCGAATGCTGTTAAAATAAACTATGACCCATTTGTCTCGTGCAAAAATAAGCAGCAGTTAAAACAATGAGACATATCCTTCACTAAGCGAATGGGTAAATAAACTATGGTACATCCATACAACAGAATATTATTTCCGTGATTAAAGGGGGAAAAAAATAGAGCTCTCAAGCCATGAAAAGACTTGGAGGACCCTTAATGGCTCCTCCAAGAGGAGGAGATGAATGAGAGAGGGATGAACAGGCGGAGCACAGAGCATCTGCAGGGCTATTCTGAAGATATCATAATGGTGGATATGTCATTACAAGGGTGTCAAAACCCAGAGAAAGTACACCCAGTGAACCCTAACGTAAGCTATGGACTGTGCGTAATAACGATGTGTCAAGGTAGGGGCATCCGTTGCCGCACCGTACTGCTCCGGTGGGGGATGTTGACACTGCGGGGACACTGTACATGTGTAGGGCCAGAGGATATATGGGAATTATCTGTTCTTTCTGCTTAATTTTGCTGTGAACCTAAAACTGCTCTAAAAAATAGGCAATTTAAAAGAAAAATGGCAAATTGCAAAGTAAAACAAAAAAATGACAACACGTCTTTACAAAGCTACCATAGATTCACTTTTATAGCTATATCTATCTATATAGCTAAATATCTGGGAGGAGACTAAATTAATAACCAGATTATACCTAAGAAGGTAAGTGGGACCATGGATGGTTAATGGGTTGTTAGTTCCACCCCTCTTATTTTTTTTTTAATTGTGGGAATATATAAGCAGTGTTACATGTGTAATTAAAAATAAAATTTTTCTTTAAAAATATTTAATTTACAACTTACAATAAGACATTCAAAAATAAATTGCAGATATAATGACATTTTAAATACTTCAATATTCATCTTTTAAAAACAAGGACATTTTCTACCCTAAAATTGTTTTTCAATAGCAGAAAAAGCATAAAAGATCTTATACTAAACTACTGGGGTGAGTTAAGTCATTTATTTAAAAAAGGTAAGCTGGTCCAAAGAAAAATATAAATAAACACCAAGAGTTGAGAACTGAACTGATTTAATACTTATAGCAAAGTCTTTCTAAAAACAACATTATCATCATTATCCCCATCCTTTAATTTTATGTAATGTTTTATTTTCCCTCCTTTAAAACACTAACAACCTCATATACCAGCAGGTCAAATCAATTATATTTATTATACTTAAAAAAATTTTAGTCATTTGAAGTACTAAAGTAATACAGTACGAAGCTTATCATAACAGACTGAGTGTCTTAAACAAGGATTCTTAATCTAAAATCCTCAGAAGCCCAAGGATTGCATGGATTCAATTCAGGGCATCTGTGAGCTTGGATGGAAAAAAAAAAAACCCACTGAAGATCAATTTTACTAACAAGTGAAATTTAGCACTTCCTTTATGAATGGAGACCACAAATCACAGAAGCACTAGCAGACCCATGACTTTGTCACCATAAAAATCACTGTGTTTTCAAATCACAGTGTGGCTGGTAAGGGTATTTCAAAATATCATTTACTCTCATCATTTCATGGAAGGTGTATGAGACGTTGGATTTGTTGCCAGATCTTGTTACTTAATGCATTAATTAAGAAGCACATATGTAACTCTTACTACAATTTTGTTTTTAAATATTTTGATAATTATATTTCAGTAAAAGTGGGTTTTGTCCTAATCATATATTGTATTTTAAGCACATCTAAACAGTCTTGGGGGTGGGGGGAGGTTCATAGGTTTCACAAGATGCAAAAGGTTAAGAATCCCTGGAACTCAACCACCCCTTCCTATAAACCCATTCTCTCCCAATGTAACCACTATCCACAAGGTAGAGTATCTTCTTCCGTGTGTATTCCTTCAAGTGGACACATATATACATAACCATCTAGAGGCATAACTTACACAGTTATGTGCTCTGTAATCATGCTTTACACTTCTGTTTTGCAATACATTTACAAGTCTCTATATAATTTAGTCACTCATGCTGTTTCCAGCTTATGGCTATTATCTTAAAATGCTGTATAAAACTCCTTGTATACATCTCTTTATATATTGTTTTTTTTAAATTTCATAATCAGTTCTATGTATCGAACATTTGTGACAATGGCATTGTCAAATTGAACCACAGAATTAATACTGTATTATGAAATCAACAGCAACAATAGCTAGTGTATTTTGTGCTTACCAAGGGCCAGGTACTATATGCTTTATGTGAATTAACTTATTTTAATCCTTATAACTCTAAGGCAAGACACTGCTATGATTTCAGGTTACAGGTGGAGAAACTGAAGGTGATTAATCGCTAAGCTTCCAAAGTCTGTAATTCTGATGACAAATTCAAACAACTAGGTATCCTCAGAATACAGGATTCCTCAATAATCCTGGGCCCCATGGGGGTCACTGAAGGGGAACAAAAGATGATGACTGACGCTTTGTCCCATGATCAGCTTCCCATGTCCTGAAGCTCCCAGGAATTCCTTTGTCACTGTGCTTTGGAAGAGGTGGATCAAAGAGAAAAGACCATAGTGAATACACTGTGAAATGACAACCATTGATTAGGTCAAAGGCAAGATAAAGAAGGTAAATACGCCTGCCAATGCAGGAGACGCAGGTTCAACCCCTGGGTGGGGAAGATCCCTTGGAGGAGGAGATGCCTAGGAATTCCCATGTGTCCCAGAATTCTTGCCTGGGAAATCCTATGGACAGAGGAGCCTGGCGGGCTATAGTCCATGGAGTCACAAAAAGAGTTGGACACGACTTAGCAAATAAACAACAGTAACAGCAGCAAGATTAAGTGTGCCCATGTCAACAACGAGCAGATCTGCCATCAGAGATTTGGGTTGAGACTCAACACAGGATCTCCACTACTGTAGGCCCAGATCATTTCACAGGCAGCAAGACCAGGTCGTAATTCCAAAACAGGAAAAAAAAAAAAAAATTCCATCAGGTTAACTATAAATATGTGAAATGCAAAAAAGCAAAATGGCTGTCTGGGGAGTCCTTACAAATAGCTGTGAAAAGAAGAGAGGTGAAAAGCAAAGGAGAAAAGGAAAGATATAAGCATCTGAATGCAGAGTTCCAGAGAATAGCAAGAAGAGATAAGAAAGCCTTCTTCAGCGATCAACGCAAAGAAGTAGAGGAAAACAACAGAATGGGAATGACTAGAGATCTCTTCAAGAAAATTAGAGATGCCAAGGGAACATTTCATGCAAAGATGGGCTCGATAAAGGACAGAAAGGGTCTGGACCTAACAGAAGCAGAAGATATTAAGAAGAGGTGGCAAGAATACACAGAAGAACTGTACAAAAAAGA